>BSBM01000007.1:29012500-29612500 GCA_027924585.1 Larix kaempferi
CGCGCTTCTAGTAATGCGTGCGCGCATATCGGCATGCATGCATTTCCGCATGTGCGTGTCTGGATTCAAATTGTTTTTTATGCCATTGAAAGCTTGAAATTAGATTCAGATTTCCAAACCTTGAGGGTCGGTCTGATTTGTGGCAGAACACATCAAATGATGTAACTTCATGTTTTTCACACCTAGTTTCGCATATGCTCGACTAGTGCACTACAGATGAAATTGCACACACTTGTCGAGCTCTATGTGCAAATTCTAACTATATATTTTTGGAACAGATCTATTGTTGTTTTCTATTTTTAATTCATTTTTAACTACACTCATGTCAAATTTGTAAAACAAATAGGTTGTTTATTTGGCCTATAACTTTTTATTGAATTACCTATTTCGAGAATGGAAAAGAACCCGCACAAGAGTACAAGAATACCTACAAGCTAAATTTTATTTTATTTTTTATTATTTTCAGACCATGATATGGTGGACCAACTCTTGACCATGTTGTTTTAAGGCTTCACTGACTTTCGTAATTTAAAAAAATATAAAATTAACTTTTAAATTTTGGAAAAATAGCCCCACACAAGATTCTTCTGTTGCCTACGCCTCTACATATTTTTTTCCTCATAAATTGACAATTTACATAACAAATAGGTGGCTCAACTAAAACATGTGCATTATGTTTTAGAGAAAAAATAACACACCAATCTTTAAATAATGACATTTTGGGGTGGTTATACCACGTTTCCATAAATAAAAGTTATATATTGCGGAAGGTCATCTATTTTTCTACGTTTCATCATTTTACACCTAATCCGAAAAAGTTCTGTAGGTACCTCTAATAATTTGTTTTAATGATAATATTTATGTTTTTCCAACATGTCATTGCAACTAGCGTGTCATAATTGGGTATCATTACCTTGCACCAGCCCTTAAGACATTTAAAGCATTAATATTGACTATATAATTTAATTATTTTATCACAATAGTCACATGTTGGTAATTGTGTCATATATGATGGAAAATCACATCTTTGATAAGAATTATGAGCTAACAGAAATCCTATGTATGTTTTAGACATGCTAGAGAAAATGATGAAGTATCAACATTATCATGTGATGTTCAAAACTTGATATTCATCGTATGGTTGGAGTTCAATTTCATAAACAAATTATCTTATATCTCAGTGATGCCTTTCTGCATAACATTTATTTAGTGCTTGTGTGTTGTCCATATATTTGGCTCAAAGTGAGTATGCCTATTGATGCAGTCAGTAACTGCAATTCAGAATGCACAGCAGACATCCAACCACAAAGAGAATCATAGATGGAAAACAAGTAGCTAACCACGATTTCATCACATATTCATCAACTGGAATTAATACACCAATTTTATTCATGCACACAAAAATTTATTATAGACTTCATCATCTACAACACTCATCTTTGAGTATCAATCGCATTTGGGAAATCACTCTCACACCCAAAACGTACATGCTTCCAGGCTGTTGCAACTCTCCTCTACTTCAACTCTTCTCTACTGCAACTGTTTTTTCTGGACCAGCATTCCCATAATTCCTCCTCTCTTCTGGGCATTCCTGTGTTCCACTTCGAGGTTGAGTATCCACACTTCTACATGCACTCTTCTCTTCTCACTTTACCTTGGCCCATGCCCATTGATATACGCAATATTGGAATACGAAGAGTTGAATTGTTGAAATCCCACTGAGCCTTTTTGCAGTTGGAAATGATTTGATTCCATTATCAATGGATGAGAGTCATTTTATTCCAATCTATAACATACCATAAAACCTAAACCTAAATCTAATTTATCAATAAAGTAAACCATAGTAACAACATTTCATTTATTAGAACATTATTAATTAATGACAGTTGGATTGCTAACTACTTTATTATTAACTATTTGCTATTATTGTTGGTTCAACAATTTTACTATGGACAAAATTACCACTTTTAGATATAACACAGCAAGCCTCCATCCTTTTTTTGTATTCACAAAAGTATCATCATGAGTAATGGAACGAGTATCAGCACAAGTAACAACGTCATGATATTCTCTTCATTGGAACCTGAAGTAGCTTGTTGCAACACCACGTGTATCATCTCTCATAGTAGCACCCTACTATTGTAGCAACAGCCACACAAGTAACAAGATCGACATCTAGCTACGATTGTGTAAGATATCTTTTTGAACTAAGGATGCTCCTGCATCAGACACCTGAGCTTGAAAATTTCAGCATCATTACTCAAAAGGGAGGTGAAAATATGTGTAGATTTGTACATCCTCCTCTGCCCATCTCTATTGCAAACATCCACAACATTTCCTTTAACATTTTGACCCAAAAATATTCCACATCTTCCCCATTCTTGAACAACTCTTCCCTTTCTATAATCTCAATGGCATTCACTGTCTTATTGTTTGATTCCTTAGACATAATTTCCTGATGCATCCACTGCACAAAAAAACCTTTCTTGTTTCAATCAACTTCACATGTTGAAGTCTTTTGCATAGCCACATCTTCCACACCATCTGTTACATTACCTACAAACATGCCTTCACACAAAACATTGTGGGAATGACACACTCACATCTACTCTTCCTTCGAAGTGCCTTTGTTGTAGAACCCACACTTTGTTCTTTCTTTTCCTCAACCAACTACTGCATATCTTTCTACTACTCTACTCCCTTCACATATGACAAAATTGCCACTTTTCCTTCCTTCTCCTCTTCTGGAATTAAAGGATGCAAATTGAGTTTCTTCCCATCTTTCTCAAATTGATAGGTATTCTTTCTCCCATCATGCATAACCCTTCTATCAAACTTCCAATGCTTTCCCAATAAAGCGTGGCATGCATCCATAAGTAGAACATCAAACAAAATATTATCACTATAGCTTCCAATAATAAAAGTAATCAAGCATTGCTTCCTTACAATGACCCTTTTCCCATCTTGTAACCATGACACCCTATATGCCTCTGGATGAGGGGTACACATTAAATTCAATTTGTAAACAAGCTCTGTAGACACTAAATTTTCAAAACTACCACCATCAATAATCAAATTACAACACTTTCCTTCAATATTGCATTTTGTTCTGAAGATTTTCTTTCCTTGTTCCGGTTCCTTCTCAACCTCATTTTTAGAATACAACAATATCTTCCTCATCATCAAATTTTCCCCTAGTTCTGACCCCAATTCAACCACCTCATTTGCTGTTGTTGGTTCAGTTTCAACAAGATTTGCTCTCCCTTCTTTCCGTATTCCATCCTTCACAAGTTCTAGACATTCAAATGCCCTATGACCTGGCGTCCCACATCTAACGCAACTGATTTTAGCTTTATCTCCTCTACCTCTACCTCTTGTTGGCCAACCGTGTCTTCTATCTACATCAAGTCCTTTTCCAGTAGTCTCCTCCATTTCACTGGATTGAGATACCTGATTGCATGAAACGACTGCTAGTAGTGAACAAGATTCGTGGACATGAGAGACTATATGCATGCACTTTGTGCCATGCCAATAGCCTACGATATAATTCGGATCCAGTTTTGCAATTAAAATAAAATTAAGTTGCTGTCACTATTTGTTTTTTGAAATATCTCAATTCTGATACAAAGTTGTTAGTTATGGGTCTTAAAATAATATCCTACAATATATATGTTTGCAAATGAACCAAAGTTACCATTTTGATGTTTTGTAATAATGTGTTGAGGTTGAGAGTCCTTTATTTGTAAAGTTTCAGGATTTTATAATATAATGATAGCATGATGTTGTTTCTAAGGAGTGCATATTTGCTTTCTATTCTATAAGTTTTACTATAAGCATATGCCAAGATTTGTAGCCCCCCCTCTCTTCGGTATGTGTTTCCATATATTTCTCATAGAGTAGTATTTAGAATTTTGTTGATTTTGTGTTTTTTATTTCATTTACTATTTTCCATTTAACTTCTAATTAATGTGATTGCATTTCTATCTTTTAAAGATAACGTGTATGTGTGATTTTAGTCATAGAGACATCCACTTGTAATGTATTGAAGAAATCGAACATATATTTATAATAGAAATTAATGCATACATGCTAGATAGATTGCACATCATTATTTAATGTATTAACACATTTCAATTGTTGTTAATTGTTCATTTATACACTATTTTTTTATAACACAATTATTCACTTATGCATCTTATTCGAGTAATTTATCTAGTGAATCCTGTCTATCTGAGGGCTCTAAATGAAACCTAGGATTCCATCCCCATTCACCCCTTGATCAAGCCCTCCAAGTGTGTTTACAATGTTGTTTCCTGAACCATGTCATTTTGAGCATCGACACTTTGCATTTAAACATTACATGTTTGTAGTCAAGCTTTTGAGTCCATGAGAAATTTTATCCAATAAGGTTATATTGCAGTCAAAAAACTTTTTTAAAAATCCATTTTCACACAAATCCTTTCAAAGGTAATATAAGAACAATTTAAAGTTTATGGGATGTAGTAATGGAAATTTCCATGAACATTCCCAATAGCTTTAAGGGAGGGATTTCCCCATAAATGAAAGGGAATATTTGGAATGAGGTGAGTGAATCCATCAGAGGATCAAAGGAGGGAATCAATGGATTAATGCATAAAGTTCATCCCTATCTTCTTCAATGTAAAATTCAACAATGAAAAACCCATTTGCACAAGGGTTAATAAAGGCCTCTTCCTTCATCAGGGGCAACAAGGAGTTGATAACCCATTTCTGCAAATCAATAAGACGTGGCCATAAACCATTAAAGTAGCACACAAACACATGACAACGATAAAAAGGGGCTTTCTCTTCAACGTCCCTTGATCCACTATAATAGATATTAAGGAGGGAGCTTCTTTAACTCACAAGTGGTTGAGAGAAGGGGCACTACTGCCCTTCTCTTTTTCAACATATCCTGAAAATAAAATTGATGATTAACCATCAAACCCTTCGAACTAGAAGCCAAAACGCGGGGGGGATGGACTAAATGAAGAGGAAGGCATTGGATTGCACCCCATTGTGGGGAAAAAACCTTCTTGAAACCATGCACAAGCACATAGGATGGAAGAGAGGGACTTAGGCCTATAGCAAGCATCAGTTCCAACAAAAGGAGATTGGGTGTCTAAGACAAAACCCTAGCCACCACTACAAAAAGATGAATCGATTTGATCTAATCGCTCTTGTTAACCTATGATCATATTAGAGATGAAAGAAACAAGGGACAATATTGGTAATTCTCAATTATTCTAAGTGTCTTGTTACCCTCTTATGATACATTTATTTTAGAACCATAATTACTATGATTTAAACCCTATCTATGTTGTTTAGATTGCTATTTACTAGTCAATAATTTTAATTTTATGAATTTTAAAGTTTTGGTTTTTAAATATAAATGACAAATATTGACTTCTATAATTTGTAATATTAAAGTTTATAATTTGTAAGATTAAAGTTTAAAAGTGAAAATTCCTTTTTTTATTATTAATATGAAAACTCTACTTTTATAACTTAAAACTTAAATTTGAAATAGTAAATTATTTCATTTAACTTTTGATATTCTTTATATATAAAATAGGAATGAAGCAAAAATGTGATTTTTTTTAAACCAATTGCAATTATTCATTTTGAATATTGTTATTCTACTTCTAGAAATAATAATTAAAAATTTCAAAAACTATTTTTGTTTTAAGTCTATAATCATACTAAATGGTAATTGTACAATAAAACTAGACACTTAACTACCAAATCATAATCCTTATTCTACTTCTAAATATAACAATTAAAATTTCGAAAACTATGTTTGTTTTAAGTCCATAATAATTATACTAAATGATAATTATATAATAAAAGTAAAAATATAACTATCAAACCATAAAAAAGAGTAAACAAGAGTGTGGTCCAATAATACTAAAATTGATAGATCTAACTAAACAAACATATCTTATACAGAGAAATAAATTCATCATAAACATATAAACATGCTCATGTAAATCTATCTATTTATTTTTATTTGTTTCTTTAATCTAATTTAATATCACATAAATTCTGAGTGGTTTCCATTCCTATTGTTTTCAATCTATCTATTAAAAAATTTATTTTAATCTAATTTAATATCACATAAATTCTAATCGGATTCCATTCCTAATGTTTTCATTCAAGCAGTTGTCCTTTTGTCCTTTCGAGTCTTAATTTTTTTTTTTAAGAAGTTTCCCTTCCATTTATTATGTCTATTTTTTATTTCTGAATTGGGAGAAGGTGTATGCTTAAATGATCTTTCAATGACAATTAGGTGATCAATTATTAAAATTGGAAGTTGATAAAATATTGTTCATGGTGATTATTAAAACCAAGATTCGCAAGAAGTTTGTTATCTTCCTTGTTGTCATATATAATTCGTATGGAAGGGGTGTTGTAATACCCTCGGGTTTAGCCCCTGGACATATATTGTGGTTATTATTTGCGTTGTGATGTTGCACGAGGTGTCAGGACTATGGTTTGCACACTATTATCATTATGCTAGACATTATTAATTAATTAATTAATTAAAACAACTAGATTGATCGATGCCACATAAAAGAGTATGAAAAACCATGATGTTACGAGCAAGGGGAAGTGGGAAATTGTTTTCTTAAGTGTTTGTGTCTATGATGGTGGACCCTCTTGACTTATGCACCCTCTTGTGTTGTGTTGCTCCTTGATTTTATAATTTCGGGATTATTTTTATTAAAATTGCAGTCTCTCTCTCTCTCTCTCTCCCCTAGTGCGCCCTCTTGAGTTGGGTTAGTGTGTCTCTTGGTGTAACCTCGTGATGTGTAACTCATATTTTCTATTTTTGGAATGTAACTCATCCCTTGTGTCTCTCTCTCTCCCCCCAATTCGAATTTCTCTTGGGAAATGGGATTTGGGTGGATGTGAGCTAGTCTCTCTTGTGGGTTATGCATGCTCTTGGATCTTGTTTTTTTCTATGGTACTGGTGTGATTGGTTTTGGATTCTCTTGACATGAGTTTTTGCTAGTTGGTGCGCCCTTGCTGATCCTGTGCCCAAGTTGAGTTATTCTGGAATTTCCTCTGGAGATCCTGGATTGGAAGTGATGTTGAATCCACTTGCCATTGGATTTGAGTTTGGACTAACATATTTCTGAACATTTTCTCCTGGAGCCACTAGAATTTCCCTGGATTCAAAGTATTACTTACCATTGGGTTGTGGTTGGACTGTTGTCTTGGAGCCACTAGAATTACCCTAGAGTGGAAGTAGAGACTACACTTGCCATTGGGTTATGGTTGGACTGATTTCTTTTGAAAACTTTATCCTAGAATTGCGATTGGAGATCATGGTTTGGAAGTGATGTGGAATCCACTTGTCATTGGATTGTGGTTGTACCAATGTTAGATGGTTTTTTTGGTTGAGTGCACTCTTGCTTGTGGCATCATGGTTCCGGCTTGGGGTGACCATTGCAAAGCGAGTTTTGTCTTACATTGTGTCTATGGCTAGGTGGAACGTGGCACAGTGGATTCCGGTTGTATATTTGGAAAAGGTAAGTGTTTTATCTCATGTTTATTTAATTTATTTGGATCCGATATCATTTATTTATTGATGCACATGAAATGTGTGAGCTATTTGTGGAATAAATTTCTCATGGAATTTAATCTATTTATGCAAGTAAATTTTGTGAAGGAATTGGAAACTAGTTTTTGAGATTTTGTGCACAAATTGTTCGAGGAAATGATTCTTTGGCACCTCTTCTACATAACTGATATTTATTCCCCTATTTATTATATAGTTTCTATTTTTATGGTACAATAACCTCATAATGGTTTAAGGCCCACTTCTCTTTGATGCTTCTACCTTTTATTCGAAAACTAGTTCTTCGATTGGATTTTTTTGTATAGTTTGGAGACTTGGCACATGAAGTGTTTGTAAAAATTCCCAAGTGTTATTTTTATGCTTATGTATAATATATACACTTGAAATTTGTGTGAGAATATGATGTTAAATATTCTTGATATTGTTTGGGAAATGTCTACCGAAATTCTATATTAATTTGCAATTTCTAGATCCTTCAATGGAATTGTTTTGAGTAGATTTGTGACTTGCATATGAAGTGTTTGATGAAATTTTTGAATGAGATATACCTCTGTTATGAATGATGAAACATTTTATTTAGATTTTGAATGGAATTTGAATAATCTATGAGCTGTGAATTAATTATTCTAGTGATTCCTAGAATTACTAGTCAATTCAGATGAGTAGAATTAGCTAGTTTTGTGAATTATTTAATAGACTGTATATGGGAGGAAAGATAAATCCATATGAATGTAGGTGAAACCTAATACGCTTTCCATGAGATACATTATTCATATATTTCTCTTTATTTGGAATTTGGAAAGTTAAATTTGAAACTAGGTACATTGCGGTGGAAATTGATAACTAGTTGTGGATTGAAATCTTTGTTTTCGTAAAAATGAAATGCTACAACAATGTGCTATGTTTTATAACATGTTATTGTGCTGTAGGTGGCTAATTATTAGGTGTGATACTTTACTTATGAATTCATTTCATTTTGGTTCAGTTATTTAGACTCAATTCCTTATGGTGAATGTTAACTAGTTTCATCGGAATTGATGGAAAAGATCACCTTATGTGCAATTAAAATATCTGCAAATAAACTTTAATTGGATGCTAGGTGCATGATTAATTATGTTGTTAATGGCTGTAGGATTGATTTTGGGTTTAATGACATGGTTACAAGTTGTTTTTTTGCAAAACTAGCTGCTTTTATTAGAAAACTAGTTAACTAGTCTTGTGGACTCTCTTTCCTAATTACCATGATTAATTATTGTAATTTTGGGTAATTAGGCCTTAATTACATGTAATTAGATGTTATTAAGCCATTGGGATTGATAATCAATGGTTATTTGTTAAACAATTGGATTTCTGATAAGTGTCCTCATTTGTGCACTAAGTGTCATTAGGTGTTGTAATTAACACCTTAATTACTAATTAACTGTGATTAAAAATAATTAGCATTTAGAAGTGGTTATAATCTTTGTTATGGCTTGGATTGAAGGTTTGATGATGTTATATGATATTAAGAATCCTTCCCAATCCTTAGATCATATTTTGGATTTGTTAATGAATTTATAATTATTGTTAATTATTGGATTTTGTGTTGCAATTCATTTTGGAAAAATAGAAATTAAATGTTTATGGTTTATCTGTTGCACTAAAAATCAAATAATTCGCCTCAGAGAGCTAATGATATGTCCCTAAGACCCTTTGATATCTCGGGAGTACATTACAGATGTCGACCTGTATTTCTAGTGGAAGCGGTATTTCCATGCCGTAGTATTAAAAAAGGTTATGGATAGTCATGCTAACTGTAACACTTAACCACACTATCGAGCTATAAGTTTCACGTGAGTATTATCCCCAACTTAGTTGCTGATTTCCTAGTATAAAAGAAAAATAAAAAATATTTCCACTACGAAGACCATATCTATATGTGATTTATCTTCATCTTCTTCTTTTTATATTTATTCACTTATAAGTTGCATCCATTAATGTCTCTCGCACATGTTAAATGAGAGGGGTTTGTCCAATTTTTTCACTTATAAGTTGCATCCATTTATGTCTCTCACACATGTTAAATGGGAGGAATACCTTGACAAGCCAAGGAAGAAGCTCAAGAGTTCTCAATTTTCATAGATACAAATCGATGGTAAAATCATCATATAATAATTAGACCATTAGATGATCAAGTCTACTGTAATTAGAATTATTCAAAATCATTAAAGCATCGCACAAGGCTTTTGAAGAAGCTGAGATGGGAAAGAAATGTAGTTATTTTGTTGAAACAGTGACGACCAATTTCCCATGGATTTGGATATGGGGATCTTTTTAAACTCTTATTATTCTTCCTTTAGTTGAAACAAGACATCCTAAAATATAATATGTACATTTAATTGATCAGTTTTATATAACTGTGTGAGAAATGCTATGTATTCATGTAAGCATGTAAAAGAAAAAATGACAAAGTGAGTGTGAGGAAAGGTTAGCTTTTTGCATGTTGTAATTCTCCATGGTTGAACAATAACAATACTAATATTCGTTTTTCATGTGGATGTTTCCCTATTAAAAATTTTACCACGTGTGAGGAGGTTGTCGTTTCTTTATGATTGTTATTGTTCTCTATTCAATTTACTGCTTCCACTACAAAAAGTTGCGTCAGATCTTGGTTGGAGGTTATTGAGAGCAGAAGTACAGTGAGAATAGTGCAGTCGCCTAGAATATTTCAGTGTGGAAAGTAGAAGGTTGTGCGTGATTTACATGGAGGTGATGGAGGTGATGATCAAAATATGGCAAGGCTTGCGAATTAAATTATTTAGATGTCATCACATCAACATGTGAAAAATCCATGTGAGTGAGGTAACAGTTCATTGAACGAGGTATAATATATATATATATATATGATTATTATTATTTCAAACTCTGAGCCTGCTTGTTGTTTTTCTAAGAAGGATCGTGGTATTTTATGGTGGATCATGGTGCATCTTTGTATGCCTTTTTAATATTTTTTAAAAATGATTTCTTCAAGGGTTTTCAAAGCATACGTGGGAGTTATAAGGTGAACTTTAAAAGAAAAAGTTCTAAAATATTAATATACTTTTTATTTAAATCTTTTAACTTGTACTTTATTCCTTTTGGAATTAATCCTTGAAATATTTGATCCACTATTTTAAAAGATTGGTATTTTAAGCATTGGTTCAAGCACCTTTGGAAATGGAAAAGTTAGAAAGTGAAAAATTTGAGATGGAGAAATTTAATGGGAAAAATAATTTTGAGTTGTGGAAGCTCAAAATGTAGGATCTCCTCATGCAATAAGGTTTGTAAAAAGTATTCGTGGGAAAATCAAAGAAGCCCACAGATATGTCAAACGAGGAGTGATAATATATTGATTCATGTCAAATGAGGAGTGAGAATATATTGATTCAGGAGTTCTCAATACCATCTGTCTGTGTCTGGCAGATAAAGTCCTCTTTAATATCATTGGAGAGGATACAACAATAGGTTTATGGAGAAAAATGGAAAGCTTGTACATGATGAAGTTCTTGATGAACATGATATTTCTAAAGAGGAAGGTATACACTCTGTGAATGTCTGAAGGTACGAAAAATTCCTGATAATCTAAATAATTTTAATACCTTGATTCATTAATTAGCTAGTCTAGAGGTAAAAATTGATGATGAAGACAAAGCAATTACTTTACTATGTTCATGGCCTAAATCTTGGAATCATTTAATCACATCTATGTTGTTTATTATAACATATAGTTTATATTATGATAATTTTGTTGGATCCTTAATATTATTTGAGGAGGTCAGAAGAAAGACCAATTCATAAACATTTACAATGGTAGCAATGGTGGCTAGATGTCTATCTAGAGAATGAGGGAAGAATTCGAGAGGTCAATCCATATCAAATTCAAGAGCCGAGAAGGGTAAGCTAAAGTGTTGGTACTGTAATAAAGTAGATCATCTCAAGAAGGAATGATGGAAAAGAAAAGCATCCAAAGTGGACTCATCTAAAGAGGAATCCACAAAGGAAGCAAATACAACTGAAATAAGTCCAAGTATGGTTAATGAGGTACTATTTGTTTCTAATTTTTTACAATATCATCATGATTAGTTTTCATATTTTGGTGCTTCTCAACATATGTGTCTTCACAAAAATTGGTTCTCATCTTACCAATCAATTAATAACTATGTTGTTTTTATGGGAAATGAAATTTCTTATAAAATTGTTGGGGTTGATAGCATCAAGGTTAAGATGTAAGATGGTACTATTAGAACATTAACATAAGTGAGGCATGTATGCGAACATATAAATAACCTAATATCTATGGGAGTTCTAGATTCTACTGGTTATAAATTTACAGTTCAAGGTGGAGTGTTGAAGGTGGCCAAGAGCATCTTAGTAGTTATGAAGGCTAAAAGGACCGATAACCTTTATAAGCTAGATGGAAGTACTGATATAAGTCATACAATAATAGTATCGTAAGGTACAAGTGAGTCCTCTTGTTTATGTCATCAATGGTTGGGTCATATCAGTGATAAGGGGATTAAGATACTTGTAGATCATAAGTTACTTCCTAGCTTAAAATATCTGAATTTTAATTTCTCTAAGTACTGTGTATTTGAAAAAAAGTCTAGATAGAAATTTAAAACATGAAATCATATAAGTAATAGTATCCTAGATTATATCCATTCATGATTTTGGGGACCATCCCTTGTAGTTTCTTATGGAGGATCATCATATGTTGTAACATTTATAGATGATTACTCTAGAAAAGTGTGTATCTATTTACTCAAAATAAAAGATGATTTATTTAATGTTTTTAAACAATTTAGAGCTTTGGTTGAAAAGAGTACTAACAGTTCGATCAAGTGTCTAAGAATAGATAATGGAGGTGAGTTCACATCGAATAAATTTGAAAATTATTGCGAGGAAGATGGCATTGAAATACATGAAACCATAGTCTATACTCCTCAACAAAAATGATGTTTCTTAACACATAAATATGAATCTTCTAGAGAGAGAAAGGAGCATGCTTAGTAATTCCAAGTTGTAGCAGGAATTGTGGGCAGAAGCACTTCTTACAACATGCTATTTGGTAAATTGATCACCATCAATTACAATCTACTATAAGGTTGTAGAAGAGGTATGGACAAGTCACCCCTCTGATTATTCAAATCTTAAATTTTTTGTTGTGATGCTTATGCTCTTAATCCCATGAATCAATGTTCTAAGTTAGATCCAAAATAAATAAATAAAGGTATGTCTTTTTTGGGTATGCTGATGGAGTTAAGGATACATATTGTGGGATCCTATTGTCCACAAAATCATCAATAAGAGAGATGTCATATTTGATTAATTTTCTCTCATAAAATCAGACATGGTAGATGGTGAAATGAAACAGGCAGAAGTACCACATATTCAACAAATTCAGTTGGAGACTCGCTCATCTAGAGGAGAGGAGGAGCATGAAGATGTTCATGAAGAAATTCTTGTAGAAGAAGATGAGGATACACAAAATTTCTATGAAACTGAGGAATTGCCACAACAAACTCTATGGATATCTACAGGGGTCATAAATTTTCCTAAAAGGTATGAATATTATGCTTCATATGTTGCTTTGATTTCTAATGATGGGGAACCTAGTTGTTATTAGGAATCAATGGAGGTGTCCAAAACTGCTAAATGGAAAGTAGTAATGAAAGAAGAAATGGATGCCTTGGAAAATAATAAAACATGGGACCTGGTAGAACTTCCAAAGTGTTGGAACATTCTATCCATCTAGACCTTGATTTTGCATGCATGCATGCATTCCATGCATTAGTCATGCATTCCATGTAGCATGCATGCAACATTGTTGACCACCCTAGTGTTTAGAACATGTCAGCTGACTTCATAATGCATGGTACTTGTCATTTTTCCATTCATTATCCACTCTTGCACCCTCTTCTGTGATTCTAGGAGCATATGCACCTTCATGCATGATTTTAGGAACTATTGAGTTAGTTTCCTTGATTCTAGGAACCTACCATCAATTAACTAGTGCCCTTTCCTTGATTTCATCACTCTAGGATGATAGCGAGAGCTCCAATGACCACTAACAGTCAACTGGACACCCTTTATTCACCCCTATATAATTTTATATCATTAGTTAACTCCGTAATGGGTCACTTTGGCCTACCTACCATCAATTACACTTAGTTAACTGGGAACCTTCAGTAGTTACAACTAGTTCGCAAATCTAGTGATGGAACCTCTGCTATCTAAACTTGCCACATGTGTGGATTCCAACTACCTCTTTAGGCTCATGAATTTCTCCTTTGGATATGTATTATTTTTGTACACATTATACTGAATAAGAATGTAATGGAATTTTTCCCAAATGTTCTTCATTCTCTTGTGTTGTAACATAGTTCTTCTTCTCTATTTTTCCTGCTCAATTATTTTGATCTCTGTTAGAATTAGTGTGAATTTTATCTTTGTCTCTAGATCTCTATAAGAATTTCACAAAATATGACATGGTATTAGAGCTTTGCTGATCAAAGTAATCTTCTGGAAAAAAATTTCATATCCTTTTTTTGTGTATGTATTCTACAACAGCTTCCATGAATCTAAAAGTAGTTCCTCCTCTCTCTGCATTCAACTATGATGAGTGGAAACCAAATATGATAGCATATATGAAGAGACAGGGTATTGTTGATATGTGTATTGATGTTATGAGAGATTTTGCTTCCTAAGAAGAGGATAATGATTGGATAAATGAATGTGACAGATCCCTTGGAGCAATGTGTATTTCTATGTCTCCTAGTATGCACTACCTCATGGAAATTGTTGAATATAGAAGTGATCTATGGGCCAAATTGGAGAAAGCAGATGGAAATAAGAATGAAGAGATTGGTGCAAATCATTTGGATAACAAGCCCAGTGATACCTCCTCAAGTGTTTTTTGTAATTATGTCTCGGCCTGAAGCATCTCTCATGATGAAGTTGTTCAAGATGAAGACGAAGCTGTAGATTCAATACAGAAATTTCATGTTGAAGACATTCCTTCCTCTGTTGCTCTAGAAGTTGAATATAGTTTTGAATTGTCCTCTTCCCATGTAGCTAATACAGATGAAAGTGATACAACTACTGAAGCTAATCCTTTCAGAGAGATTATCCATTCCTCACTCATGTTCTCAACGTCTTTTATTTCGAACTCTGAGTAAGATCAGCCAGTTCATGCTATATAATCTGAAGAGGTTCTTGAATCTTCTCTTTCACATGAGTCTACTAGTGTGTAGAATTATGCTCTACTGAATGTTTTGGAGGTTAAATCAGAGTTTGGAGGTGATACATTCACCCTCCTTGATCACATGTTTCCTATGAACTTCTATTTGATCAATGGCACATGTTCTCATAGTTCACTGAAGATGGAGGACACTACCATTGGCTTGGGTTCAAATCTCAGGCATATTTTGATGATTTTGGTTTTGATCTAACCCCTACTATTTCAAAGGAGTTGAAAAGGAACCATTTATCAATTCTTGGAGCTAATTTAACTTCCACTGATCAAAAGTTCAAGTTTCAAGATATATTAGATATGATTGGAGCTGATCCTACATCAGTTTGTTTAAAGTTCAAGTTCCAGAATGGTCTACATATTCATGGATTTGTTCTGATCAAGTTTGGTTCAAAGAGAAAGTTCAAAGAGCCTCCAGATTCACTTGCATCCATTGAAGGAGAATACAAGCACATGTTTTTGGAGCATGATCCACTTCTTCCCAAGAGGAAGATACCTCTAGACATATGATCAAGCATCAAACCTACGTGAGTTTGGAGCATTTAATATTTTGGCGTGTTTCATGTCCATCTTGAGGGGGGGTTTGTTCCTATAGGGTTTTTCCTCTTTCCTCACTTAAATGGACTAATAAATTTGTAAAGGGTGAACTTTCGTCCTTAGTTACTAGGGCCCTATTTATGATCTTTCCTCACATAGTGATGCTTAATGGGAGGTGTTGGAACATTATATCCATCTATACCCTGATTTTGCATGCATCCATGCATTCCATGCAACATGCATGCACCATTGTTGACCACCCTAGTGTTTAGACCATGTCATCTAACTTCCTAGTGCATAGTACTTGACATTTTTCCACTCATTATCGACTCGTGCGCCCTCTTCCATGATTCTCAGAGCATATGCGCCCTCATGCATGATTTTAGTACCTCTTGAGTCAATTTCCTCGATTCTAGGATCCTACCATCAATTAACTAGCACCCTTTCCTTGATTTCATCAATCTAGGATGATAATGAGCTCCGATGACCATGAACAATCAACTGAACACCCTTTATGCACCCTCTATCATTAGATATCATTAGTTAACTCCCTAATGCACTACTCTGGACTACCTACCATCAATTACACTTAGTTAACTGGTCACCTTCAGGAGTTACAACTAGTTCTCAAGTCTAGTGATGGAATCTATGCTATCTAAGCTTGCCACATGTGTGGATTGCAACTGCCTCTTTAGGTTCATGAATTTCTTCTTTAGAGATGTATTATTTATGGACACATTCTATAGAATAATAATGTAATGAAAGTTTTTCCATTTGTTCTTCATTCTCTTGTGTTGTAACACAGTTCTTCTTCTCTATTTTTCCTACTCAATTCTTTTGATCTCTATTAGACTTAGTGTGAATTTTATCTTTGTCTCTAGATCTCTGTGAGAATTTCAAAAAATCTCACACAAATGATAAGAAAGTTGTGGGTTGCAAGTGGGTCTACAAACTAAAGAAAGGTGTTGATAATAAAGTTGTTAAGTACAACGCAATATTTATAGAAAAAGGGTATTCTTAGAAGGAAGGCCCTTGATTTCCATGATATATTTTCACCAGTTGTTAAGCTTGTTCCTATTCGGTTAGTGTTAGCAGTAGTTGTTTTATTTGATCTTGAGTTAAAGAAGCTAGATGTTAAAACTAATTTTCTACATGGATATTTAGATGAGGATATATATATTTATATATATATATATATATATATGAAACAACCGGAAGGGTTTGTTCAGAATCACAAAAGAAGGTTTGTTTGCAAAATCAAGAAATCATTGTATGGCCTGAAGCAGTCTCCCATGCAATGGTACAAGAATCTCGATTCCTTCATGGTGAGACAAAATTTTATGAGGAGTATGATCATTGTATTTACTTTAAAAAATTGGAAAATGACATATTCATTATTTTGGTGTTATGTGTTAACAATATGCTTGTAGCAAGCAAAAGCATGGTTGAAATCAACAGGTTAAAGGTTCAATTGGCTAAGACATTTGATATGAAGGATCTAGGAGTAGAAAAACAAATCTTGGGAATGGAAATACATAGAGATAAGAAAACTGGTAAGTTGTGGTTATCACAATAGAAGTATGTGGAGAAAATACTTAAGAGATTAGGGATTAACAATGTGAAACTAGTAAATATCCATTTCTCTCCCCATTTTAATCTTTCTACATGTTTGTGTCCTAGTAATGAAGAAGAAAATGAGTATATGTCTCGTGTACCATATGCTAATGTAGTAGGAATTTTGATGTATGTGATGGGTTTTAGTAAACCATATATTTCAATGTTGTTTATGTTTTCAGTAGACACCAGAGATAATTTTAAGAAACTCCCCAAAATTTATATGTATAATAAATGGGGAATCTCCTTGATATACATAAAACTTTGAAGGTTATTTTATTAATAATATAATATGTATATATAATTTTTTTTCTAATCTTCCATTATATTACATAATCTTTTAAAATCTTAGCAAATCTCACTAAATTATAAGATATTGTAAAATATTAGCCAATATTTCACTTAATTATAAAATATTGTAAAAAATTGGTGAATCTTTCATCGAATTATAAAACCTTGTAATGTCTTGGTGAATCTTTTTCCATGAAGACTTATATTTTGATTCTACATATTACTAAGGTAGTGCAATAAGAGAGAATATACCAAAGCTCAACTCTAAACTCTATTGACTCCTAGACTCTTGAATGAACAAATGAATGGAAGAGGAGATGAGGGATTTATTTATACATTTTACAAGCAGTATTTGGTTACTCACAATTGCACTAAATAGATTCAGAGCAAGTGGGGACTCCACTTGTTATCTCATTCCTTACTAGTCCAACAGACATATGGGGACCCAAATCTTAACATATCGATAAACTGATGTAATCGAACACTTTACACTATGGAGTGATTATGGCACCCATGAACAATTATTACAATGTGGATCCTTATCGAGACAGAGAACCTTAATATAGTGTATGAATTCTCAATTAGATTATTTTCCAAATCTCCCATTTTTAAGCTACCTTTTAAGAAAAAAATACCCTACTTATCTGTTTATAGATACGAATACCACTTTTTCCTTTATTTTGTTGACAATCAAAATCTGAATTATGTCATTTGATTAAATCTTTAGAGTTAGTTATAAACTTGCAATGGTTATTAGAAATAAGAACATACACTATCGTGAATAGAAATCACATTAATGCATCATCACTCCTATCATTAGAAATACTCTATTAAGGACAACTTTTTCTTAGATAAACTGAGGTGGTGTCTGCATCCATGTCCTTGATATTTTCAAAAGCATGCAAAATGTGGTAAAACTATTTAAGCACCCTCATTGAATTCAAAAGACAAGATATTAAATAGCAGAATGTCTACATCTCAGGTCAAACATGCCTTGTACATATTATATATAATCATGTTGTAAATGAAGTATCATGTTCCAACTAAATCATATATTGATCATACATAACTAGATCCATTTCTGGATGATGATAGAAATTACACATAAAAACAAATCACCAAAAAACATTTTACTTCTAACTGACCCTTACAGAAAACAAAATACTATAAAACAAATACCTAACCAACATATTTAGGTTACAGATAAAATCGACGAACTTGGAAATTTGAAATTAGTGAGATATTTAAGAAACACTCAATTCTAATTCTGGCTGGTAGAGATTCGCGGGCAATGTTTATCATAATAAAAAATGAATTTTATAAACGAATATCATAATATAGATAGCATGGCAATAAAAAAGGCGAGCTTTCCAACTTTTTCATTTTATTAAATGCCGTTAAAAAGAAGGCAAGCTTGCCATCTGTATCCTTTTAGCATGTAATTAATCCATGTAATGTTCATGCAAAGCTTAACTGCTCCTACACTTTTTATATATCTGTGTTATTCCATATTTTATTAACAACTTTTCATTTTATTAAATGTCGTTAAAAAGAAGGCAAGCTTGCCATCTGTATCCTTTTAGCATGTAATTAATCCATGTAATGTTCATGCAAAGCGTAACTGCTCCTTCACTTTTTATATATCTGTGTTATTCCATATTGTATTAATAGGGTAATGTTTTTTCATGTCTATAAATATGTAAACATCCTTGAAATTATATGGTTTGTAATCAGTTTAATTATTTTAATTATGATATAAATGATATATTTTATATTTTAAAAATGTACTTAAGTGAAATATATACTAGCATATATTTATTTAAAAATGTTGAAGATATTTGATACAGTATTTTATATATTTATGTTTAAAATAAATTTTCTCTAAATATTTCTTTAATTCTAAAGCATCTTGCTACTTTTAATACAATAAAAAATATTATTAAATATAAATATAAATAATAAAAAAATGTAGTCTATACAAAACATACATTTTTACTAACATTAATATAAAGAAAATATCATCTTCAAAAGGATTAATAGATTCTTGATTAGTGGATTCATAAAAATATAATAAACATTTTATATATTTTGAAGTTAAATAATTTAATATTATACTTATCTTTAAATAGATTAGATTCTTGATTAATGGATTCATAAAACTATATTAAACATTTTATATATTTTGAATATTTTGAAGTTAAATAATTTAATATTATACTTATCTTCAAATAGATTAATAAAATATTATTGGATGATTAGTTATTTTATATTTAAATAATTCATTTTATTTTGAAATAGAGAGATATTCTTAGATAGTTTTGAGTTAAATTTGAAGTTTAAATAGTATTTCATTTATTTGTTGAATATATTCCTTTATGTTATGTTTTATCTTTGATTGACTGAATATTATTATGTTTGCTAATAAAGCCAACAATCATATTAATATTATAACTAATACTAACATAAATGTTAACATTAATATTAAAAAACATTAATAAGGTATAAAATTATTACCTTTCACTTCAACAATCTACATAATATCCAAACATTTCTTTTACATGTAGTTGTATCCCATAATATGACATAATATTATTATTAATGTGACTATATTGCACAATTAAATGTTAATATTAATATGAATTCGTTAATGTCAATATTAATGTGTTAACCTTATCATTAATATTAATATTTATATGAAAATTTAATTATTAACATTAACAATAATATTAATATTAATATTAACATTAATATTAATTTTAACATCATCATCATCAATAAACATTAATATTAATATGAACATTAACATTAATATTAATATGAATTTTAACATTTTTATTAATGCCTAATATTACCATTAACATCAATGTTTCTTAATATTAAGATCAATATTCATATGAACATTAACATTAAATTTAAACTTAACATTATTATTAATATCTAATTTTACCATTAACATTAATGCTTCTTAATATTAATATCAATATTAATTAATTAATAATACTAAAATTAATATATCAACTATGTTTTTAGAATAAAGAAGATTAATTATAGTAGGTTAAGATTATTAATATTAATATGATATTATAAATGTGAATGATAATATTAATATTAATTCTAACGCGTTAATATTACGTGAATATGTTAATATTAACCTATTAATATAAATATCAATAATAAATTAATATCAATATTAAACAGAAGTTAAACAAGGTCAACCAATAATCAATTACGACAAAACAAAGTCACCCTTACCCAACCATGTCCAATCGTATTCAACCATAGTCAATTAATCAACCAAAGTCAACCATAGTAAAAAAAGTCAACAATATTCAACCATGGTCAACCATAGTTAATCAAAGTCAATTATGGCCAACCAAAGTCAACCGCAGTCGGAGATGGTCAAACATGGTCATCCATAGTCAAACAAAGTCAACCATAGTTAAACAACATACACCTTAGTTAACCATGGTCAACCATATTCAACCATAGTTAACCATGGTCAACCATATTCAACCTTAGTCAACCATAGTTAACCATGATCAACAAAATAAACCATACTCAACCATGATTAACCATATTCAACCATAGTCAACCAAAGTCAACTATGGTCAAACAAAGTTAACCATACTGAATCATGCTCAACCATAGTAAAGCAAAGTCAATTATGGTCGACTAAAGTCAACCATTGTCGAACATGGTGAGCCATGGTCAACCAACGTAAACCAAAGTCAGTTAAATGTATATACACAGTCAACAATAATTGGACATGGTAAACTATAGTCGACCATAGTTGAACATGGTCAACCATGGATAACCATAAATACTTGTAGCCAACCTTGGTCAACCATTATCAACCATAGGGAAGAGTCAAACAAGGTCAACCAATAGCCAACCACAGTTAACCGTGGTAAATCAAAGTCAGTTATGGCCAACCAAAGGCAACCAAATTTAACTAAAGTCAACTAAAGTCATCCATAGTCAAACCTGGTTACCCATACTCTTCCATGATCAACCAAAGTCAACCACACTAAATGGAAGTCAACATAGTGAAACGAGCTCAACGAAAGCCAACCTAAGTAAACGAAAGTCAGCCATGGTCACCCAAAGTCAACCATGGTCTCCTAGGTCAACCATGGTAAACAATACTCAATCATATTCAATTAGCCAATCAAACTCAATGATAGTCAAACAAAAAACAAAGTTATCTATTGTCAATTGCAGCAAAACAAAGTCAACCATATTCAATTAGTAAACCAAAGTCATCCAAAGTCAAATAACGTTAACATGGTTAGCTTACCCATATTTTCCATAAATATTACTATTTTTTTATTATTAATTATTTCATGATTATAATTATTTTCTTTTCAGAATTCATTTAATTTACATTTTCTACTAACTAAATTTGAAATATAAATGTAAATATAAATGCAATTTTTAAATATAAATTTCAAATATAAATATTTTTTTTAAAATATAAATTTAATTTGATTTTATTTAAAAAAAAAATTATAAGTAAATTTAATTACTAATATTAATATAATATTAAAGTATTACTGAAATTAATAACAATTATTTTATTTTTCTTTAAATTCAATTAATTATTTTACTGTGAATTTACCTTTAATATTAATTATTTTACTTATGTTTAATTTTTTTACATTTTTTTAATTTAATTTAATTTAATTTAATTTATTTTTAATTTAATTTATCTTTTTACTTATTTTTAGTTTAATATTACTTTTTTTTTTTTTTTTTAATTTAATTTAGTTTATTTTAATATATATATATTGTAACTTAGTATGTATTTCTTTTCATTTTTATTTTCAAATAACATTTTTATTAGTATTTTAATAATATGTTTTAATTTATTTTATTCTTTTTTAATTTAGTATGTATTTATTTTAATTTTTTTTCCAAATAACATTTTTATTAATATTTTAATTATTTTACATTTATTTAATTTAATTTAATTGTTTTACTTATGTTTAATTTAATATTATTTTTTTGTTTAATTTAATTTAGTTTATATATATAAAACTTAATATGTATTTATTTTCATTTTTATTTTTAAATAATATTTTTATTAATATTTTAATTTAGTTATTTCTTGACTTGCGGGCTCAACAACCACATTTTAAAACGTGGATATCAATCATATTTTAAAATGTGGTTGTTGCCAGTGTATTAAAGTTCAAATAATACATGCCGGTAGGAGTATACATAGAAGAGCCGAAAATGTTATTTTCTAAATTTGTGGTGAGATTACAATTCTTAACAATGGTATCATGTCCACTCGTTGTGAATTTCAATTTTACACTTGTAGCATAGCAATTAGAGCAACATACTCGGTAGCTTTTTACTTTTTTGGTATTTATATTGATACCTTAAAGTAATATAAATGTGATTTCAAAATATTTGTTATAATAGTGATCTTTTCTATCTTTTACTCATTACAACTATGATTATTTAAGCATGCTCTTCTTAAGCATGCCTAAAAAATAAAATTAAAAAAATACCAAATAACTTATTTTATTTTTTATTTTTAAATATTAAAACCATCATTAACATTATCCTAAAATATTATCTTAATAATAATAAAAATTATACATTTACATAATAATATATAATTTATAATAATAACCTTTCTTAATTTGAATTCTATCAAAGATTATGACTTCATGCATAAATAAAAAATAAATAATAAAAATTAACTAACCATGATTTTAATAATTAAAAAAAATAAATCCAATAATTTTTGTTCTCCATAAATTTGAGATCCCGTCAAATAATTTATGTATACAAATTGATTTTCTAAGCCATATCTTAATGAAAAAAAACTCATTATGTACACAAATTGATTTTATCAAATATATTCCTAATAAAAAAAACTCATGTCATTTGTGTACACAAATTGATTTTATAAACTATATTCCTAATGAAAAAAAACTCATTTTAAAAAATTAATGTTTAAAAGTCATTTAAATGTAAACATTTCATTTTTAATTTTATCAGTTTATCTCTACATTGCTTTTTGTATAGTTAAAAAAATAAAATACATCCCATAGTAAGACAAACAAATTGGGTAAAAAAAGAAATAACTCATAACGAAAAAGAACAGATAACCCATAGGATCTCTCTGTACGGGGTACATATGTTCGGAAAGCGTCCAGTTGTTGGCCTACAACCTCCCTTGGCCACACAACTTATAATTATTATCACTACGGAATTTGGATATGGAGTGGATTGAAAGCGAATGTATAAAGCGTTTCAATATCAAAGCCGCCCTGGAAGCCAATATCGAAGCCGCCTTTGATGTCAGATTTAAAATATCTACAGGTTCAGTCTAACATGGTGGACAGAATTGTAGTCCATATTGGCGAACAATATTTAGCTTGTTGTAAGTCATTTAATGTGAGTTGCAGTAGGTATGTTGACTCTTGGATTTCAACAGCTTGAGTCAAGATGCCTACAGCAGCTGCATTAAATAGCCTACAGCAGCTGAATATTGTTAGGCGTCAATATTCACCAGCATAGGCTAAATTTGTCAATTCAAGACCTGGGTTTTCTGGACTCTAAGCATTTAAGCCCCTAGAGACTCAATCTCACTTATTGGAGAATTATAATTAAAATGGGTAGACGATTCGTAAAATTTGGAAGAAATTTTTCAAAATTATGGTTTTAATTGTCAAACTCTAAAATTTTTGTGCTTCAAAATTTTTTGATGATGTTGAATCTTGTACAATTAACAATCTATCAAAGGAAAATAGTATTACTACAAAGTAAAAGTATTATAACATGTTTTTATTAAAATTGATTTTTTTAAATAGTTAGAAATGTATTAAACTAATATAGATTCATCTTAAACATAAATAAAATTTGATCATTCTTTTGCTTGATAAATCGAGGTTTAAGTTTCAAATTTTTTTATTTATAGGCTTTTTTATAATTATTTTTCATATTTTTTTTTATGAACATACATGATTTTTTTTAATTACTTTTTATTTTTGGTAATGTAGCGTTACATCACCACACACCGAGATCGAGAGCACCTCTCTCCTCTCTCTGGAATTAACCAGCCTAATCCAAATCTTAGGCACGGATCAAATCTCCCTTGAGTGCAATACGTGAACCACCTAATCCTAAGCTTTAAAGTCTCTAATTTAAGTCTCATATTTACTTTTTACTTTGTATTATTCTTTTTTGTTTATGACCCACATAATATTTATTACTTTTTACTTTGTATTATTTTGTTATTCGATAAACTCGACAAACACTCTAAAGTTTCATATTTTTTTCTTACTTTGTATTAAAAGTAAAAAGTAAAGTCTCCGAAATAATATTTATCACCTAATCCTAAGCTCTAAAGTCTCTAGTTTAATTCTCATATTTACTTTTTACTTTGTATTATTCTTTTTTGTTTATGGGAGACATAGTATTTATTACTTTTTACTTTGTATTGTTCTTTTTTGTTTACTTTGTATTATTTTGTTATTCGACAAACTCGACAAACACTAGACTAACACGATCTCCCTCATACTGGATTATAGAGCACCTCTACGCACAATAATTAAAAATAATTAAAAAATAATTTTATAAAAAGAAAAACACTGCAACAAGACTTTTTTATTAAAATTGATTATTTTCACTAATTAAAAAATGTATCAATTTGATAATAAAAAAAAAATACATAAATGTTATAACTATACTACGTATAAGCTCAAAATTTTATAAGATGCTTTTGCGAAAGATAATTGGTTTCACATATCAAATTTATAATAAAAAAAAACATAAATATATAACTATAGTATAGATATAAATATTGTAAGTATAGTGCACATAAGTTCAAAGTATCTTAAGATGCTTTTGCAAAAATTGATTGTTTTCCATTATTAAAAAAATATCACATATATCACCAAGAGAAAACAAAAAATTACTAACCAAAATGTATGTATATTTAAAGTATTATAATATGTTTTTATTAAAATTGATTTTTTCACTCTTCAACTCAATAATGAAAAAAATATATAAATAATAGAATGTATAGTGGATATACATCCTGAGTATTATAACATGTTTTCCCCAAAATGTAATGGAATAAGAGCTCAATGTCCACAATGAACAGACATACTATAATAGTTCTATAAATGTTTTTTTGCGAAAATAGAGTGGATGTAAGGGCCTGAATTTTATCATTCATGACTTTTATAAATGAACAAGACACATTAAGTGAAGATCTCATAAAGAGAGTAGGATATGAGAATAAGAATTGTCTACAATGTTACTAAAAGTCATATCACCGTATAATGAAAATTGTGTCAATTTGTGCCTTCTTCTTCATAATTGATATGAATTTATCCATTTGTGCCTTCTTCTTCATAATTGATATGAATTTATCCATGTCCTTAATTCACGATGGGTATCTACTGATGCAAATATAAGGTAGTTCAAGAGATTGCATAATGTGTGTTTAATTCGGCTCATCTACAAGCTTCGATAGTTTGCATGGCTAGTGGTTTACCAAGGCATTCCTACCAAGTCACAAATTGCAAAATGTGGTCTCTTAGATGGACTCTGCCCTTCCTGCCTCAAGATGGAAACTGTAAAGCACCTCTTCTTGGAATGCTCTTTTTCTAGGTATTGTTGGGAGTTTGTCCAATTAGAGTATGCAACCTTTCTACAAGGGGTGTTACATTGGAGAGAAATTCTACTAAGCGATGTTGGAGCTTTAGTGTGATCCTTGCTTTATGGTGTTTGGCATTGCCTGAGGGTTTCAATATTGTTTGTTCTTCAAAAGCTTTAGTGAAATATGTTTTTGATAAATGATATTAGTTCTTTGTCTTAATTTTTTCAACTATGGAAATATGAGATTTGAATGCCATTGTTAGCTAAACGCATACTCATATTTTATGACTATTGTAGTTTTTGGTTTCTTTGAGCATGAGGATGCAGTTTCATTTGTGCATACTGTCATGTTGTATTGTGTTTCTAATTTGTATTAAAATTTCCAAAAGCTATATTTATTTAAGTCTATATTCATAATAAAAAACAATTGTAGAATATTATCATTAATTTAATAAAAACTTAAATAAATAAGTGAAAGAGTTAAAAAAAATATTAAATCAATAATACTAAAACCCGAATTAAAATGAACCAACCTCTAATACACGTGTTTAGTAAAACTAAAATAAAAAAATAATGAAACTAGTTACTAATTTTTTTAAGTATCACATTATATTATCATAGAATATTTACCAAAAAGTACATTGTCCACCATCCCAACGCTCTTAAAAAACATGACTAAAATATATGTACTCTAGACCTACTAGCTATCAAGATATCAAGCACAAAAACACCTATCCCCCGAGAGGGAAAACAAGGATTATCATCTATATTTTAGTTTACAAAACATAACTCTGATTTCACTTTCCAACCACATCATAAACCATATACTATCATTTCTCATCAAGGGTCAGATGGTAGGCTGATAGAAGACCAAATACTAATTCTTATACACCAGAGGTCTGACAGTTCATGAACAAATTCTAGTGGACCGACATTAATACATGGTAATATCGGAAATTTAATAATAACCATCAATCAACCAATGAATGAGGGCTAAATTAGAGAAAAACAACAAAAGAAAATAGATTTTTAACAAGAATTTTCAATGGTCTTTCTTTACCATCGGATTTTTTTGTTGAATTTTGAGCCAAAATGTTATACAAAAACTGACTAACCATTATCCACAAACATAAGACCTAAAAAATAGAAATAGCAATAAAAGTACCATAAAACAACAGACTACTTATGTCACGAACCTCTAATTTGTCCAAATGTGGAAAACAAAATGTATACCGGTATTCTATGTGACTTTCCTAATCTACATTAGTTATCAAATTTAAAAGGTCTTAATTTTCAATTTCATGTTTTCTTTAATTGTAGGAAATGTTATCCAAGGTATAGTAAGTGCCTCTACCATATCCGAACATGAAAATAATCTTTATACAAGATTTTTCACCATACTACAATTTATATCTAACTATAGTTCATACACATAGTTACTAATGGACTTCCACATAATATATTAATAACAAGAGAGACTATTAGGTTATCATAGGTAAGTAAGATATATCTCAATTTATTTTTCTTTGTTTAAATAGTTTACTTATATGAGGTTCCACTATCCTATGTTTACCATTTCTATTTCTCTGATCTTTTCATAAATAGTAAGACGATATTATAAATCCGACCACTTTTAAATCACACACACACATGCACACACACATTGATACACCAAACATGATCTTTAATTTCCTCATATAATATTATAGCCACAACACAATCATCTTTCTTTTATACCATCTATCCATGGAACATCTATTTAAAAATAATTTTATACAAGTTAAAGGACAATCCTTTGCATATATGTACATTAAAACCAACAAACTATTTAAATATCATTATCTATAAAGAGGACGTCTTCGTAACCACTTACGGCTAGGTTATTTAAACTATTTTTGCACACGGGGGTCAACTCTGCAAAATCATCCGTCGGGCACTTACGGCTAGCGTTCCCAGCCATAACCTACCCAGACACACCTACAGGACTCCTTGGAACCCGGTTTTGCTACATGGTTGGACTTCTATGCCCCCGACGGATATCCAGTAGGTGTCCTTGAAGGCCCTTTGGATGCGAGACAGAATGGGCCATAGAATGACGACTGTGGCTCCAATCGATGAATTGTCGACTCTGTTGGATTCAGGATGCCGCGATAGTGCCAGGGGTGCCCCTCTCCCCAGGTTCCAATGCCCCAATGCCATCTTGTATGTCCATCTTGGAAACTAGGGTTTTCCTTAGTGAGGGAGTGTGCAATTTTTGCATGCGGGGGGTCAACTCTACAAAATCATCTGCCAGGCACTTACAGCTAGCATTCCCAGCCAGAACCTGCCTAGACACACCTGCAAGACTCCCCGAAACCAGGTTTTGTGGCACGATTGGAATTCTATGCCCCCGACAGGTATCTAGTAGGTGTCCCTTAAGGCTTTTTGGATGCGAGATGGAACGAGCCATAGAATAATGAACGTAGCTCTGATCAACGAACCGTTGACTCCATTGGATTCAGGATGCCAGGATAGTGCCAGGGGTGCCCCTCTCCTCTGGTCCCATGGTCCCAGTGCCATCTTGTACGTCCATCTTGGAAACTAGGGTTTTACTCAGTGAGGGAGTGTGCAATTTTTGCACACGGGGGTCAACTCTGCAAAATCATCTGCCTGGCACTTACAGCTAGCGTTCCCAGCTGGAACCTGCCTAGACACACCTGTAGGACATCCCGAAACCCGGTTTTGCTATACAGTTGGACTTCTATGCCCCCGATAGGTATCCAGTAGGTGTCCCTGAAGGCATTTTGGATGCGAGACAGAACGAGCCATAGAATGACTACCATGGTTCCGATCGACAAACCATCGACTCCGTTGGATTTAGGACGCCGGGATAGTGCCAAGGGTGCCCCTCTCCTCCGGTCCCATGGCCCCGGTGCCATCTTGTATGTCCATCTTGGAAACGAGGGTTTTTCTCAGTGAGGGAGTGTGCAATTTTTGCACACAGGGGTCAACTCTGCAAAATCGTTCGTCAGGCACATATGATGATGATGATGAAGACATTGATGATGATGGTGATGGTGATGGTGATGAAGATGATGACGATGGAGAAGATGATGATGATGGAGATGTTGATGAGGAACCTAGAGTTAGAGTTAGAGTTAGAGTTAGAGTTAGGGTTAGAGTTAGAGTTAATGATTATGATGGAGATGGTGATGATGAAGACGTTGATGATGATGGTGATGGTGATGGTGATGGTAATGGTGATGGTGATGGTGATGATGCAGAATGTGGTTTAGTGCTAGGGTTTTTGTGAGGGTTAGGGCTAGAGTTATAGAAGGAAATTGAATTAGGGTTAGAGTTAGAGCTAATGATGATGACGAAGATGGTGGTGATGATGAAGACGTTGATGGTGATGGTGATGGTGATGGTTTAGTGCTAGGGTTTGGGTGAGGGTTAGGGCTAGAGTTATAGAAGGAACTTGAATTAGGGTTAGAGTTAGAGTTAACAATGATGATGAAGATGGTGTTGATGATGAAGACATGATGATGATGGTGATGGTGATGGTGATGGTGATGGTGAGGATGAAGAAGATGGCTTAGTGCTAGGGTTTGGGTGAGGGTTAGGGCTAGAGTTATAGAAGAAAATTGAATTAGGGTTAGAGTTAGAGTTAATGATGATGATGATGACATGATGGTGATGGTGATGGTGATGGTGAGGATGAGGAAGGTGGTTTAGTGCTAGGGTTTGGGTGACGATTATATCTAGAGTTATAGAAGGAAATTGAATTAGGTTTAGAGTTAGGGTTAACAATGATGATTAAGATGGTGATGATGATCAAGACATGATGATGATGGTGATGATGATGGTGAGGATGAACAAGATGGTTTAGTGCTAGAGTTTTGGTGAGGGTTAGGGCTAGATTTATAGAAGGAAATTGAATTAGGTTTAGAGTTAGAGTTAATGATGATAATGAAGATGGTGGTGATGATGAAGACGTTGATGGTGATGGTGATTGTGATGGCGATGATGAAGAAGATAGGTTAGTGTTAGGGTTTGGTTTAGGGTTGGGGCTAGAGTTATAGAAGGAAATTGAATTAGGGTTAGAGTTAGAGTTAATGATGATGATGAAGATGGTGGTGATGATGAAGACGTTGATGGTGATGGTGATGGTGAAGAAGATGGTTTAGTGCTAGGGTTTGGGTGAGGGTTAGGGCTATAGTTATAGAAGGAACTTGAATTAGGTTAAGAGTTAGAGTTAACAATGATGATGAAGATGGTGCTGATGATGAAGACATGATGATGATGGTGATGGTGATGGTGAGGATGAAGAAGATGGCTTAGTGCTAGGGTTTGGGTGAGGGTTAGGGTTAGAGTTACAGAAGGAAATTGAATTAGAGTTAGAGTTAGAGTTAATGATGATGGTGATGGTGATGGTGATGGCGAGGATGAAGAAGATGGTTTAGTGCTAGGGTTTGGGTGAGGGTCAGGGATAGAATTATAGAAGGAAATTGAATTAGGGTTAGTGATAGGGTTTGGGTGATGGTTAGGGATAGAAGTATTGAAGGAAATTGAATTAGGGTTAGAGTTAGGGTTATCAATGATGATGAATATGGTGATGATGATGAAGACATGATGATGATGGTGATGGTGATGGTGATGGTGAGGATGAAGAAGATGGTTTAGCGCTAGGGTTTGGGTGAGGGTTAGGGTAAGAGTTATAGAAGGAAATTGAATTAGGTTTAGAGTTAGAGTTAATGATGATAATAAAGATGGTGGTGATAATGAATACATTGATGGTGATGGTGATGGTGATGGCGACGATGAAGAAGATGGCTTAGTGTTAGGGTTTGGGTGAGGGTTGGGGCTAGAGTTATAGAAGGAAATTGAATTAGGGTTAGAGTTAGAGTTAATGATGATGATGAAGATGGTGGTGATGATGAAGACGTTGATGGTGATGGTGATGGTGATGGTGATGGTGATGGTGAAGAAGATGGTTTAGTGCTAGGGTTTGGGTGGGGGCTAAGGCTAGAGTTATAGAAGGAACTTGAATTAGGGTTAGAGTTAGAATTAACAATAATGATGAAGATGGTGCTGATGATGAAGACATGATGATGATGGTGATGTGATGGTGATGGTGAGGATGAAGAAGATGGCTTAGTGCTAGGGTTAGGGTGACAGTTAGGGCTAGAGTTATAGAAGGAAATTGAATTATGGTTAGAGTTAGAGTTAATGATGATGATGAAGACATGATGATGATGGTGATGGTGAAGGTGATGGTGAGGATGAAGAAGATGGTTTTAGTGATAGGGTTTGGGTGAGGGTTAGGGCTAGAGTTATAGAAGGAAATTGAATTAGGGTTAGATTTAGAGTTAACAATGATGATGAAGATGGTGATGATGATGAATATGTTGAAGATGATGGTGATGGTGATGGTGATGGTGATGGTGATCCTCTAATGCTACAAGTACGACTTCCAAAGATGATTTCCACTGTCACCTCAGCAAATATTTTTCCAAGTTTTAGGCCTACTTTAAAGGCCAAGGGAGGCTTCTAGATCAAGGTTGGAGAAAAGGTCTTAGGATTTCAAACTTGTTTGAAGATTAAGATGTGTTTTCCCTTGAGTTAAAGTCCCATGTGAGTGCTTAATTCAGAAAGTTGCAAGTGAATTAATCAAATAGACACCTTTCAGAAATAAATATTTGCTCATGTGTAAAATGAAAGATCATTCATGGATAAATAAAAATATACACAAAAATTAAATCAACAATGAACCATAATGTTGTAGAATCAAAATTCACATTAAAACATGTTGCCTTATTTCCCAAAATCAGCCACAAATTATACTATCTAATAATGCCAAGGTTATAGTTATTAGTTTACGAGTGATTACTAAATGAGACCCTCTTGGAGAGAGTAAAATCTTTGCAAAATGGTGTCACCTAATCTATTAAGGGTCCAACTAAGTCGTAGTGATTTGAATCACTTCAATAAAGATGGCTGAAATATTATCTTCACAAACTTAATTAATTAAATGATTTTTCATATGATCCATGAGCATATAAATATAAAAAGATGTGCTAGAAATAAAATCATTAAACCACTTACGCAGGTTTGGTAACTTCTAGAATGTAAATGATTAGATGATTATAAACATTCATTCAATAAACCATAAACATTTAGGATATGTTGTGTGTAATTGCTTATAAAGACAAATTTGTGAAATAATAACCATTCAAATAACATGCAATTTACACTATGATCCATAGATGAGAGTTGTGGATCGTGATAGACTATTCATTATATATGTGGCGAGGGTCCTATTTCAAATGGATTAATTTAGGATAATCAAATTATTTCAGGTGTTGTATATGAAGTGGTTATGGACCTAGCAAGTCCAAGGGTGAAAACTATAGATCTCGGGGATGGAAGGGTTGTTTTCGAAAATGATGGCAGTTGATTGAAGGTTAGAGATAGAGGAGACAATTCTTTAAAGCATGTTGATAATGATAAAGGTGAAGCCAACAAAGGGATGTAGGTAAATGATGTTGGTAGTGTCAAAATGAAGAGGAATAAGTGTTTAAAACATAAAATCTCTCTTATGAGGCTAGTCCTAGGAAAGGATATAAAAATGCATGAGGTGGTGCGAATGGGTTCCCATGCTCTTGTTGGAATATTTCATGGTAAAAAGGTGGGGGAGTTATCCCTAAGGGTGTAATTCTAGGAAAGATGGGCTCTTAGGCTTGGGTACATTCCTAATTTATTTATATCAACTACAAGTTACCTAGGGTTTCTTTTCATATGTCAAGAGGATTTTGAGGAATATTTTGGCCCATGATTGGAAGTGGGAGATGATTTTGCTTATGCTATATATTTTTTTGTAGCCCTAAAGTCACAACACTTTGTAATGTAAATATCACTCCTTAGTTTGCTTGGTTAGGTATGTTTTTGCGGAAAGGAAAAGATGAAAGACCCATTCAAATACAAGGGACTCATATTGAGGTCACTTGGTGTCTAGAAATAAAATCTATATGTATGTGCGAACTTTTTCATAACATTCTTATCGAAGACAAAATCATGTATGCAAAAATGTAATCAAAGACAAACTCATATACACAAGTGCAAATCCATCTATTAATATGCAAAAATGATCCAATCATGTACAATTTTTGGAAAAATGGAACATCGTTCCCAGTGTTTATATAATGGCAACTCGTGCCCTATACAAAAAAAGGCAACTCATGCCCTATACAAAATATGGCCCATGGTGCCCTATACAAAATATGGCAACTCGTGCCAAAAATGCCACATCGTGGCTAGTGTACATAGGAGGGTCTCTCAATCCTCCTTCCCAGCCTCAGAGCTACCAGGTGCATCTCCAAAATCGATCTTCCTCTTCTTCGTGCTAGAGGAAGCTGGGTCCTTCTGGCATCTTTGAGCACGTCCCCATGAGCCCTGAAACGACAAAAATAATATGTCAACTTTTACTGGCAATTATACAAGTATAAAAAATAATTTCAAAATAAAAATAGTTTTCAAATCTTGGATAACTCAATGCATTCGAGACTGTAAGTCGTGAGGGGGGTGTCCCTCCTCCGTGATCCAAGTCTCTGGGCAATGCCACCCCTGCAACATTTAGAACAATCAGATCAATGCTGAAACTAGATGCATATAGTAATTTCCATTAAAATTGAACGAAATTTTCATAAACTAGTCAATCTCACCGTGAACAAAATCAGCTGGTCTTTGGGGCTGGTGGATGGAGCAGTCGGCTGGACAGCCAACTCCGATGCTAGGGTGGACAGTAAAGGGGAGGATGTAGCCACATCGATGGTGGCTACACCATTGGGGGGAACAGTGGAAGAAAGGGGGGTGTAAGAGGAGGCATGTACTGAGGTGGGTGAAGTGGAGATGGACATCTAGGGCTATAAACCCCAACTGGCTGTAGTATGGATCGGGGCACCATGCAAGGGGAAGCGAGTGTGGTGGGGGAATGTGGGGGGGGGGGGGGAGGTCTATGTTGCGGTAGATGGATGGGTGACTCTAGATGGGTGGTGTGCCATGGTCGGATGGGGGAGGGTGGGAACATGGGAAACTGATACAGATGTGGAGCTGGATATGATATGTAAGGGGGAGCTGGATGGAACTATGGTGCTATATAGGAGGGGGGGTTGGATGGAAGGGGTTGGGGAATGGGGCATGTATGCCAGGGGATACAACTGGCATAAAGGGTGGCCGAAAGGTCGGGGAGGGAGGAATAACGGCACTGGCAGGTCGAGGTGCTCGCACCTGCAAACACATTTATAACCTTATAGTTTAATATACAAAAATATAAATATACATGGACAAGTCATTGTATTTGAAATCAAATTTATGCTTTAATACACACGATACCTGCGCATGTGGAGAACTGCTAGTCCCAGGTGGCGGTGGGTGGTCGCTGGAGCCCAAGGACACCTGTGCAAACACTACAATTTTTAGACTGAATTTATAAAAACAATATTAATGATATTAAACATAATGCAAATGAGAATGACAATGATGGTACTTAAAAAACATGACTGCAATTAATTTATATTCAAGTTAGATGATATTCAATATTCTGAAAGGATAGAAGGTGGAATGGCATGAAATTAAAATTAAATAAGGTGAGAGGGCATAGAAGGTGACATGGTGAGCTTTTCCTTTTCTAGAGTCATCCCCATGAGTAGGTGAGCTTTTCCTTTGGACCTAGAGAGATGTGCAGTGCCTCATAAGCGAATGGAATTCATGTCCATTTTACAAATTTGAATTGGAAACATATGTAATGTGTTTGGGTTCTTAATGAAGAGTTCCTAGGTTTTGATGTCTTCTTATAGATTTGTAGTTTCCTACAAGCTTGATTCACCTAGTGGAAAATTTTTTGCATCCCTAGAGTGAGGATATTGAGTCCCTTTATTTCCATAACATTTACATCATCAAATAAAATGGCATCTCATTGTTTAAATTTGTAAAGAAGTGCTAAATAGCAGTTAAGTTAGTGTGCATGTTATTTAATACATTTTAGAGTGTTGATCGTTAGAAAAAGGAAGAAAGAGAGATATTTTTCATGATTAACTTACTTACAAGCTTGAATGTGCCATGTTCTTTTGCATTGAATGAGTAATTATGCGTTCTTGATTGAATAGCTATGTTGTCGGAATGATATCACTTGATTGAAATCAAAGAAATCTTGAGTGAAATGAGTTAAATGAGTATTCTTGATGCCAAATGTTTTACCAAGTTGTATTTGAATCAAGATAATAGCAAGGCCCCATAGACCATATTTGTAAGATTATCGCTCTTCCTTATGGGCCTTACATCATTTTCAAAAAATTTAGTGACAATACATGTGATAAGTTGTTTTACGTTGTTTATATGTCTTTCCTAATAGCATGTTCTAGGAGTAGTAGTATGATTACTTTGATTCTCAAGTGTTAGAATAAATTGGAAATATCGTGATAATAAATGAGGGTAATAAGGACATGGAAACATCAGGTTCTTGAATTTCCAGAAGCTTGGCCACTATGATTCTCCTTTTCCCCATATTTTTGCACAATGTAGTGAAAATTCATACTAATAAATAGTTTTACTATTGGTCTTGGTGGATGCAAAAGTGACAAGTACAACATCTCAGTGAACTCAATTGATGCAACAAAGATAGCAGAAGCATAGAAGTGATTTGACCACCTTTACCATTAAAGAACCTATTAGTAGAATACGGGGGAAAGTGATAATTACCATGGTAATATATTCTCAAAGTTTAAGCTTGAAGAACACATGGCATAAGGGCATGGCAGCAAAGGTTGATTTGGTGGACAAAGTGATGGGCATTAGAGAAATTGGCACACTTATTGAGCCAAGAGTCAAATGACCCATACTGTGGTCATTTGAATATGATTTGGACAAGGAGAGTACATGGCAAAGATAACTTGGATGACATGGTGACAAATGGAAAAGCAACAATAACACACATAGCATTGGTCAAGCATAGGAAGAGCAAGCAAGCATTGGATGGTAGTCTAAGGATGAAGGCCACTGCGGGATCTTCATTGGTCAAGTAAGAATGACAGATTTTTGAAATTTATCTCTCATTTGTATAATCATCAGAGGTCTAGGATGCCTAAAGTGAACATGGACAAATGTTTATAGTTTTCTTAGGTTTCATGTTTTATAAGGTTTCATTTTTTTTTTGGTGGGATTATAAGAATTTATAGCTCTCAAATAAATTAGACAATATTATAAACACAACTGTAAATACGATGATAATATGGTAATTACTCGGTGCTAATTAATTTCTAATTACTGAACACAAATTACTCGTAACTCGATATAATTATTCAAAGTAAAGAATTTACCTGTGTGTATGGTGCCGCGATCTCCTCTGCTGCCATCATGGCTCCATCGAGGTCAAAGGAACCGACGTCCTCCCACCTAGGGGATGGAGACTCGGCCCCGAATAACTGAACATTAAAAAAAATAAAGTCAACAATGTGTAATTCAAAGTTAAATATATTAAACAATACGATATCAAATAAAATACAACAAATACTTGAACATTAAATAAAACAATAGCAAACCTAATCCATGAAGCTCCCCTGTGGCATGCTGCTACATATCACCATGGCAAGAATGACCATAATGAGAACAACGATGCACCGTTGTTCCAGCAGAACTAGAAGGCCCTGCCTGGGTTCCACCTGTACCCGACATGTCTCAACCACCACCCATAGGCTATGTAGCTATCTATGTCTCATTGATGTCCTCCCGGCTTTGGGAAGACATGGCCACAAATTTGGTATGTCCGAACAAGTCATGCCTGGCATGTCTGATGGAGTCATGAATCTCATCTAGGCCGCTACCAAACTCGGGTGGCTGAGGAGGGGGGTTTGGCTCTCTCCTGGGTGCAGGAGGTCCTCTAAGTGGGTTGTGGTGCACCTGAGGTCAATCTTGGGCAGATCCAAGACCGACACCCTGAAACTGAGTGATGTCAAAATAGCTGACATGGTACCCTAGCTCAAACTCAACCCATAATTTCCGAAGGAAATACTGTGGGACCTCCAAATTGTTGCCACGGGGACTTGTCAAAGACCATGAACCACCTCTTTCTCCAGTTATCTCTCCATGGCTGGTAAATGCACCAGTCCATGCAAACACAAGGCCTCTTCATAGCTGGAGGTTGTCCCGTCGAGGTCTTTGGTGATGTTACCAGGTCTTTGGTGATGTTGAGGTCTTTTATTTTCTCTTTGGACAACCCAATGGAGTAGTGTTCGCTCATTCGAGGCCCCTGTATTGGCTCAAGTTTGTTATCTCACTGTGTGCAATATTGATTGATTCAATAATGTTTTGAAGTGATGAATCCAAGGAAACCAGAGAGGATTCCTTGGTATTGTTCAATTCATTACTTAGTGCCCTCAATTGATTTAAGTCTTGGTGTAATTGATCTTCAAGGTTTTCATTCGGTTAATTGTCCATTTCCCATATTGTCTTCTGGAGGTTGGGTTTCATTGGATGGTTCAGGTGTGTCTCACATCTTGTTAGGTGTAGACGACCTGCAATTAAATTTCCTTGGTTTTTTAATGGATTGTAATTTTTTTTTTAAATTCAAATTCAAATGGAAAACAAAAATAAACAAAAAATTTGTGCTTTGAGGAGCAGCTACCTGGAGAAATTGATGACACCATCGTGTAGGGCTGATTTCTTGGTCTTGATGAGGATTTGGTTGCTCGAAGCCATGTTTGCGGGGTTGCACAGTGCGCTCATGGGTTGGAGAGTGAGCTCACGGGTCTGTTGAAAATGACAAACCTATGAGCTCTATTTTTTTTATAAAAAAAATAGAGGCGTGCATGTGCCATTGACGCATGCACACCAATTTGTGCATTTGCATCAAAGGCGCGTGCACGCCCCTTTTGTCCACATGGGCTGAACCACATGGACGTTCGGCATTGCCGAAGCAGCGAAGCATGTGCTCCTTTGGAGGTGCGTGCACATCATTTTGTTTTTTCCGCTCATGCGCTGTTGTTACGGTTATTTTGGGTACCAGCTTCATGCAGGTACCCGTACATGAACTATGCTCCTAATGAGTGATATACATTCAACCATTTTTAATAAAATCATCAACATATTTATAAACGTGAATCAAACAAATATTTCATCATATACATACCTGGAAAAGGAGAGCGATATACTGGAATTGAGAAAAAACACTTGGAGAAGTTAGCTCCTCCCAACCATAGGAGAGAGAAACTCTTATGTTTTCCCAGCTCCACCCCCAAGTTGGATCACCACCATGCACCAAAAATGCAAGCCAACACTTCCTCGCAACACTCTCTTCCAGAGTCCGTAGCAAGTAGATGGACTTATGAAAAGAGAGAGATCACTCAACTCGATCCTCTATGCACAACATGGTGATCCATGTTTTCCCAGTTCATCTTATTTATAGTTTTCTCCTAGGTCTTATGCCATCGCAATCAAATCTCCAATATATCCTTAAATCCCTATGATTTAGGATCTTGTCTGGTTGTTGAGTTTCAGATTGAGTTTGATTGGTTTAGTTATCTCTAGCTTGCTTTGATTTGTTCTTTTGTTGCATGGTGGTGTCCCCTCATTTAGCTGAACTCTCCAAGTGCCATTTATTTTATTAAAAATAAAAAGAATATGGGTTGTTGTGCAAAGTAGCACTTTGTGTTTTTGAGTTTTAATAACTCTTACATAAGAATATTTATCAAAAATATTAAATAAAAATAATAATCTTTTTGGGGGGTATCACAACCTAAGGAACCTAGGGATCATCATACTGACCATTCTTCCTCGCTTTACTTGGAATTGAACGACCCTCATTACCAACATGCATCTTCACAACTGGCGCGCTACCTTGTAACTGTGTCCAAGGAACAAATCTAATGCCCAACTTACTCATGATAATGTTGATCTTTCAGTGCATAAGCTAGGCATCCTCATTATGCGCCTTCCTAGATCCAGTCTACCAGGGTATCCAATTCTTCCCTTGGCAACATAAATTCTACCTCCTCTCACAATTCTCTCTCAACCCCTTCAATCTCCTACTCAAATTCCCATAGAACAAAATCTTTGAAATTAAGAATAACCTAAGTTGCTTTCTCATGTTCCCTTAGTCTATGATAAATTTTATAGTGAATGAAAACAACAAATTTTGACAAAAACATCTTATATTAGGTTGAATATAATACTTTCCTTTTAGTTAGTATTTTTATCATTTTTATTTCTTGGTTATTTATTTGATATATTTTGTAACCAATAAAAACAATCAATTTTGACAAAAACATTTTATAATACAATGAACTTATGTATACTATCATTATACATTTTGTAATAAGTAAAAATAATCAATTTTGGCAAAAGCATCTTACAAAACTTTAAACTTATAAATACTATACTTATAATATTTCCCTCCTTTTTACTTTCATTATCAAATTAATACATTTTGTAAGTAAATAATGAAAACAATAAATTTAAACAAAAACATTTTACCATACTTTAAACTTACTTTTATATATATATAAAGTATAAAGTTTTTTACCATACTTTACACTTACTTTTATATATATATAAAGTATAAAGTTGATACATCTTGACAAAAACCTGTGGTAATGCTTTGCATATATATATATATATATATATATATATATATATATATTAATAAAAACAATTAATTTTAAAAAAATCTTAAATACTTTAAACTCGTATCCATTATATAATTATAATGTTAATGTTTCTATTCTTTTTATTTCATTAATAATTTTATACATTTCTAAGTATTTAGAAATATTCAATTTTAATAAAAAGATGTTATAACGCTTTTTAACTAATAGTATTCTGTCTTATTGTTTTATTTTTTATTAAATTTATAAATTCTGTAACATTCAACCATTCTGAATATTTATTTGATTATATTTAATGATTATTTCTTAGGTCTATTATAAATTATAATAAGTTACCCATTAAAATTTTCCATTATTGTAACGATTTGGTGCTTGTGTACGTAGAGTATTGGAATAAAAGTAAACCTAATTAGAGGAGACGAAACACATCGCACGTGCTCTGACGACTACATAATAAAACTTTACATCCAACAAGTGATATATATGGAGCTCATCTTGCAATATGGAGCTCATCTTGTAATTTAAGTTGTTCCATTGGATTATAAGTCTCTGACACGTGAGATTGAGTCTCTAGGTGCTTAGCGTGGGAGAAGACCCGGGTCTTGACAGCTGCTTGACTGAGACTTTTAACCCGTGATGCTGAATATTGACTGCAACTCTGTCTACCACGTCAAATTGGGCGTTTTCAAATCGGTTTACTTGCTGTCTATACATCCCACTGCTTGCTTTCAATCCATCTCAATCAGCGTAAAAACAATATTATCTCAATCTGACATCCATCTCAATCAGGGTAAAAACGCTTTATCGGCTTTGATGTTTCAACTCAGGGTAAAAACAACCAACTCAGGGTAAAAACAACATTGATATCTTGTAATAAATAATCCATACATTAATGCTATCTCCAATCTAGTATTAGTTAGCAATTTACATTAAATCTTAGCGATAATAGCATTTATGTTAATGTCTCATTCTCGCTGGATTTCTATATGTTTTCCATGTGTTCACCGCACTTGAGACATCTTTACTCGTACTCCATGTGTTCCATGTGCACTTCCTGTTGGAGCGGGATCTAGATCTGCTCAATGAGAATAATTCCGTCTTTTTCTCCCACATGCACTAATGCAATCATGGTTCTTTAAGTTACAACATGCTCTGGAAACATTCTCCCACATGCACTAATGCAATCATGGTTCTTTAAGTTACAACATGCTCTTGATTAATTTCTTTGGTGTCTAATATGTAATTAATCATACCATTATGTATCAATCTCATTACCTGCTCATGCATCAAGCAAGTGAAATAAATATATAAATAAATAAAGTACAACACCCATGAAGCTCCCTCCTTCCTTACTCATCCTAACCATGAGAATCATTTCATCTACCACCTCTATAATCCTCTACACCAATACTCTAGATGGAGCCGATGACTTTGGGTCTCTTGGTAAACTTGGAGTCTCATCTGAATTAAATCCCTAAGGCGTCATTATGATTATATGTAAGCTCATTACTAGTACACCAACCCCCGACTCAAATAATATTGAAAGTATGACCTATACTCCCTCCCTATGCACCATTAACCGCACAGAACCAAAGCATTAGAAGTCCTCCATATGCATCCCCTTGACAAATATACCTTGAGCCATGGAGTTTTGTTAACTGTATAAAGGTAAAAGAGCCATTGGCATAGAGTTAATTGTTGAGTTTGTCCCCATCCTTTAAGGTGTTTGTTGTATCCATTCTCATTCATGATTATAGCCCCCAATGAAATTCTAGAATGATTAGTCGCTTTTAGTATCTTTGAGTAGATAACCTAAAACCAACTTCCACTTAACACCAATTAACAAAGATTAGGCATTTATTTACTCAAGATAATAAGATATCATGAAATCCATTATGAATAATAATGCACTACAACTAGTTATCATACGATCATGAAGAATACTTCATCACATGTTGATGTTTTGCAAATGGACATATCATAAGTCATCACCATGGAATAATATGCCATCATAAAGATAGCTTTACTTATCTTGAAATAAAATCATAAATTAATTAAGCATTCTAATAAATAAGTTAATTCATATGAAATAACAACTCATGATATCATCATGAAATAATCAAGCATTCTACTTAACTAACATTTCATGAATGACCATACAAAATTTAACAATATATTATAAAATAAAGTACTATATTGAATATCATAATGAAATAACAACATAACATAATAAGGGCAATCCCACATATATTTTATAATGTTTTTAGTTGTATATTTTTTATGCTACTCATTTTTTTGACAACCCCTTCAAAACAATGAAAAAATTCAATATAAGTTTTAAAATAAATTAAATAAAGAAAATGGAGTGTTTTTCACCACAAGAAAGCGGATGCTCTCCAATGTGAGAGAAGAAAGAAGGCGCCATAGATGTGCATAATACTAAAACCAACAAATTTGTTGACCAGAAGCCGAGGATCATCATACTCTGAGTTGTAGATATTAATTGTGGCCATGGGAAAATAACTAACTATAACGAATGGAAAGAGGCATGAAGGACCATGTTATTATAGCACCAGATGGAGCAATTTCTTACTAGATATATGGAGAAGAAGCACATAAATATTCAGAACAACGTCTAAGCATTCACTAAACATGATCCTTCTGTACAGGGTAGTTATGATCGAAAAGCATCTTGTTTGTTGGCCTACAACCTCCCTTGGCCACAGAGTTGTAGTCAATATTCAGCAACACGTGCTTAAATTGTGAAGTCAAGTAGTGGTCAAGACGCGGGTCCTCTCCCATGGTAAGTACCTAGAGACTCAATCTCACAATAAGCACCTAGAGACTCAATCTCACATCTTGGAGAATTATAATGAAAATGTAAGAACATAAATTAAATGGTCATAACAATCCACTGGTACATATTGCAATATGGGCTCCAGCTTCCATCCATATCATTTATTGCATGTAAAGTTATATCATATAGTCTTAAAAGGAAATTTCTCATAATAAGTATTCCTTTTTATTCTTCTAACTAAATTACTTCAGCCATTTTTCACTAAGGATGCATACCACCCCAAGGAGTCAATGGCACATCCCTAACATTTGCATGCCAAGGAGTCAATTCCATGTTTCCCCAATTCATATAGGTTGCAAATTGTTCTTGTAAGGCACTAAAGAAAGCATCTTGGAAAATTTGTTAGAATGCAATGTGATATATTGTTGTTGGCATATAAATATCTATGTGTGTGTGATCCTTCCATTCCAAATGCTCTCGAAAACCCACCCTCACATGTGAAACTTGGTGAAATATAGATTATAATTCTTTATTGGATCATCTTTGTAGGGTTCAATTTGCTAAAACATCGAGAAAACTAAATTTTAATTTAAAAATAATTAATAATTCAATTATTCATCAACTCATATTTACTGTAAAATATTTATCTTAGCTTTTGCAAATTTGATTACAAACAATGAAAATAAATAATTGCTAAAAATTTCCTTACTCCAATAATTACGAATTTAATTATGAGGATAAAAGACATACCTGTAACCTAAGATGGAATTGGACTTACAGAGATCCTGTAGAAGCTCTCCAAACCGAGGTGGAAACTACTAGAAACCACTTGTGGGGGATCACTCTCCTCCCAACCAACCCCTCAGTCTTGGATTGAGAGCCCCGATCCCTCACTCAACAATACCAAGCTAGCTTAACATGATAATACAAACCTTCCTTATCCTCCAAACTGCCATCTCCACCTAGCTAAAAAAACCTCCCCAAGAACAAAGAGCATAAGAAAAACAAAAGACTCCTTATTCAACACCCAATTGCCCCTTTTATGATGGAAATTTCATAATTTATTGAATATGAAATAAATTTGCGTGAAAGCCACATGGCCTCCATGCATATTACCTTTTTCTAATCATGCTTACTAAAGTTTTATTTGTTAATTAAATTTTATTATTTTTTATTTCTGATATTAATATTACCTACAATATTAATATCTCTTTATTAGGTAATATAGGTTTACTAATACTAATCTTTAGTTAGATTTAGGGGTATCACATACTCTCCCCCTTTGGGAAACTTCACCCCAAAGTTAAGTTCCCCACAGAGAAAGGTTCACAACACAAAATAGTTTCACGACATACTACAATACTCATTTAATTAGTATAGTATATATGTGTGTGTGTGTAATACTATTCTGAATATGAACACTCTTGCATGTGACCAGCATGCAAGAATTTCCTCCTTCACTAATACATTCAATGCCCTAATTACAACATGCTCTTGTTTAGTTACTTGAGATCTAGTATGCAACCATTCATACAAATTATGCATTAACTTCATCATATACTTCATAAACATTGGCATAATCAATAAATCAAAACTGACTTAATGAAATAGAAAGTCATAACACCCCCCCCCCCAAAAAAAATTCCCTCATTCCTTAAACACCCTCTCCTGATAATCATACCACCCGAGAAACCTCCATAACCCTCCACTACAACACTCCAGGTGGTCTCGCTCGCCATCGCATGGGCCCTCTACTATAACCTGTCCACAAACAATACAGTAGGCATTGGAAGCTTCACGGTTAGCATAATTGCTAAACCGATCTATGGATCTGATCTGCTGCATCAGATTTTGGTCGACTTCTGTATCTATTTTGACCTCATTAGCTGCATCATATTTTGGTCACATCTGGTTACCTCATCATCCAGACCGAATTTTTGTCAACCAGGCATCTTGAAAGGTTGGCCCTAACTCCCTCCATATCCCTCCAAGGAGACCAACCCCAGGCATTATAAGTCCTTCTCCATATACTTCCCTCTATGGCTAGTGTACCGGAAGCCATGGAATTCTTGTATTAGGGCTCAACGACCACACCGAATTGGTCTCCTCTAGTCACCTCATCAGCCGCACTGAATTTTGGTCGACCAGGCATCGAAACTGTAGCTGGAAAGGTATTACTGATTGAGTTTGTCCCCAACCCATGCTCTCTCATTATTAGGAGCTCCCATGACATCGTGGTTTCTAGCATGACCCTGTCTTGAAGGCCCTAGAGTGGAATTTTCGTAAGACTTCCATTCACAATCATATAGTTAGTCATTAATCTTCATAGAATAAGTCCACATACAATAACTCATTAGTTCATATCAACAAAACAAGTGCAACTATTGAATCACCTCATATATACTAAGAAAATCAAGAAGGACAGGTTACCATAAACCATCTCACATCATAAGAAAAATGGTCATTATCATCATAATCACACAAGATTGCCTAACCTCATATAATTCATGATGCATACGGGGAATTTGCATGTAAAGCCACATGTTATGATGCTCATTTAGTGTTTAATTATTATGCTCTTTTAAGTCTACACGATACCACTTGCTAATTTAAGCACCTCACATGATCACAAGGATAACATGAACCAAATGAAACAGAATATGGACATTATTCCTCAGTATACTATCTCAAGAATATAAAGTATGAAAAGTGATCTTGTTACTAGTTATAAGCAATTACAAATCCTTATCATGAGTAATTATTCTTTTGTTTATCATAAGACATGCTCCATGCAACAAGACATAATAACAATCATAGTCAACATGAATCAATGAAGTTGTTAATGAACCATTATTATCTCAATGTCCACGTTCAATTTAGTACTTTATACGTAAATATATTAAGCTTGTTGGATTTGAATGGAGGATATCACAAAAGAGTGATGTGTTCTCATTGAAGAACGAATTAGAATGCATTTCTGTACATAAATTAAATTTATGTATTATTTCAAGAACATCATAGAGCCTCTATTCATATGGTGCATACATGCCCTAAGTTTATTGTCAACCACCAAACCATCATTCACACAACTATTTTTAGTAACATTTGCAACGATAATCCAAATTCTTAGTTAAATATGCAACAAAATAATTCTTCACCTCATTTAAATAAAACATTATATACTAATTTCAACATGGGTAGCAAGCATTCACAAATTATTTGAACAGATAAAGCAAAGGATTTTCTGCTAACATTAACTAAAATGCTAAGCCAACAGGTTGTTGGTGTTGTTGGCCTATTCTCAAATGTATTTCATGCGACATTTTAAGCCTTCATATCTTAGTTGAAAAATCCTTCATGTTGTGCCATAAAAGGATTAGCTGTAAATATTATCACAATAGTTTGTTAGAGGTCTAGTAATGACAAAGTATACTATTCAAACTTAGTACTAGCTACAAACCCATTCACAAGTTGTATTCTAGGGATGTGCGATTTTATGGGGTTCATCGTGGTTGCTTCTACTACACCCAAAAAATTTGCTGCGCTTAAGGAGAAGATGCAAAGTGACCATGTTAATATTTATTTTCTTTGGATTATGAATTGTTGGTATTTTAGTTCCACTTACTATTCAATTTGATTAAGTGAAATATAATAAATGCTTGATTTGACCTTAATACACAAATGCACTGTATGTTTTGTGTATTCAATCAAATTTCTCTAAAACGATGGTGACTATTGGAAGCCACTATTATGCTCAATCAATTAAGATTCCAAAACCGTCGGATATGGAAAAGTAAATTTTTATCTCACTAGGATTGTAAATTTTCTCTTTAATCCTTTCATTACAAGAAATTTTGCCCGATATAGGAATGGATAAAAGAATGGAATGTATGTTTCCTTCACATCTCTTGTTTCTATAGATTTATAAATTTATGGTTAGCCACTAGAAACATCAGTGTTTTAAACATATTCCCTAACCTAAGGTCAAGACCACATTGTAACATTAATCACAACATAAGGGCTAGTGCAAGCTAATACTAGCCACTCATGACGCGTTAGTCGCAATGGACTCCTAGAAAAATAGAAATCTGAACGTCAAAAAGTAATATTAGAGCTACCTACACAACTTTCTGGAATATGGCGAAAGAAGATGAAACATAGACAATCAGATTACCTTCCAGAATATATAAATATTATTTATGGAAATTAAGTATAACTCCCAAAAAATGGGGTTGTCCTAAGGTTTGTATGTTATTTTTTTAAGAAAACATAATGAATATGTTTGTGTTAGTTCCCTGGTTCGGTATGCAAATCATGGAATATTGTGAAAAAAATTATATACAGTCGTAGATAACAGGCCGTTCTAGTGCAGCACTATTTTTCCATATTTATTTATATTTATTTTATTTTATTTTTTAATTAAGGAATTCAGCCAAGCCCTAGAATGACTAGGTTGAGTGTTAGTCCCCAACATCATGGTCTTAACATAATCAATGAAATTTTTTATTTTTTCAGGATGTAGGTCTTTGTGTGTACTTGTGTGGGTTCTTTTCCATTTTCAAAATAGGTGAGCCAATCAAAAGTTATAGACGAAAGAATAAATTTAATAAGTTAGTGCAATTGACGTGAGTGCAATTGAAATTAGTTAAAAAATAGGAACAAATAATAGATTTACTAAAAAATTACATATTCGGAATCTGCACACATAGTTCTACAAGTGTGTGCAATTTCATTAGCAGTGGACTAGTGCAACATATGCAGAATCATGCTCAAAACAGAAGAAGTTATAGAATAAGATGTATTTTGTTATAACACAGTGTTTGGCAACCCGAACCTAAAACCATAGCAGCCAAGTCATCCACCACGTTGGTGGGAAAGGAATTACCCTCCAAAAATTAAAAATGTAAATGGTGCGTGCGCATTGATTTAAATAGCGTGTACGCACTAATAGCGCATACGCACTAACAGTGCATATGCGCTATTGAGTGCGTATGCGCTATTTAGTAAAATCGGACCAAACCATAGCTCAAGAACATATGCATCCGTACAAAAATCGTATTGAATGGATAAAGATGATGATGATGAAGATGATGATGATGATGTTGATGATGATGATGTTGATGATGAAGATGATGACCAAGATGATGATGATGAGGAGGAGGAGGAGGAAGAGGGTGATGACGATGATGATGATGATGGAGATGATGATGATGATGATGATGTTGATGATGAAGATGATGACCAAGATGATGATGATGAGGATGAGGATGAGGAAGTGAGTGATAATGATGATGATGATGAGCATCATCATATTCTTCATCATCACCATCATCATCTTCATCCTCATCCATCATCTTCATCATCATCGTCATCTTTGTCATCATCATCATTATCAATGATGATGATGCAGAAGATGATGATGATGATTAAGATCATTACCAATGATGATGATGATGATCATATTCGTCATTATTAGCATCATCATCTTCATCTTCGTACTCATCTTCATCATAATCCATCATCATCATCATCATCTTCGTCATCGTCATCATTATCAATGATGATGATGAAGAAGATGATGATGACGAAGATGATGATGATGATGTTGATGATGATGATGACGATGATGTTGATGATGATGATAAGGGTGATGATGATGATGGAAATGATGATGATGATGATGATGACGATGATGATGATGTTGATGATGAAGATGATGGCCAAGATGATGATGACGATGATGATGAAGATGATGATGAGGAAGTGGGTGATAGCGATGATGTTCATATTCGTCATCATCTTCATCTTTGTTCTCATCTTCTTCATCATCCATCATCTTCATCATCATCATCATTGGTAATGATGATGATGATGATGATGATGTCATCATTGATAATGATGATGATGATGAAGATGGTGATGATGATGTCATCATTGATAATGATGACGATGACAATGATGATGATGATGATGATGATGGATGATGATGAAGATGATGATGATGACATTGATGATGATGATGACAATGATGATGATGTTGACGATGAATATGATGGCCAATATGATGAGGAGGAGGAGGAGGATGGGGATGATGATGATGATGGAGATGATGATGATGACGAGGATGATGATGATGATGAGGATGATGATGATGATGCTAGTGACAACAGAGATGATTATGATGATGATGAGGACGAGGAGGATGATCATATTCATCATCATCAACATCATCATCTTCATCTTCGTACTCATCTTCATCATCATTATCATCATCATCATCATCATCATATTCATCATCATCTTCGTCATCATCATCATTTATAATGATGATGATGACGAAGATGATGATTATGATTTTGATGATGATGATGACGATGATGATGATGTTGATAATGAAGATGATGACAAAGATGATGATGATCAGGAGGAGAAGGAGGAGGAGGAGAAGGAGGAGGAGGAGGAGGATAAGGATGATGATGAGGAAGAGGTTGATAATGATGATGATGATGATGGATATGTTTCATGTTCCCAAATTTTCGTATGGTCCATGGGGATGATTTTAGCCTAAGTCACGTAGGCATTAATTAAATAATTAATGGAGGGATGAAGGAAGATTCCTAAGGGTGAATTTGAGGAATTAAATGGATAAGGAGGGGCTCCCATGAAGTTATTAACCCCCAATTCAAGTGCTAAGGTGATTTATTAATTAATTGAGAAATTAATTAATTGGGGAAGTTGTGAGGCAATTACACCATAGTAGTTAATTAATTACTGGATAATTAATTAATTGCTTAGCTAAATTATTTTTGAGTTGTATTATTGCCATTTAAATGTTTATTACTAATAAATGTGCCAAGTGGTTGATGACTTGGATAGGAAAATTCGAATTGGTCAAGTAGGCCAAACTTGCTTAAGTGATAAATCTAAGAAAAGCTAAGGAATCTAGTGGAGACAAGTTGGCAAGATGAACCCACAAAGGAAACTGACAAAAGCTGGCAAAATCAGACAAAAGCAAGAAAGAGTAAAGTAAAGAAAGTGGAAAGATTCAGAAAGAAAATAGCAACAACCATAAAAGATACCTAAAGCGTGCTTTCCCAAATTCAGTGAAGGAGGTGAAGAAAAGAAAGTTTTGAAAGCTTAGAAGTAGCTATTCTCCTCAAGAAATGTGCCCTCATGGCTTTGGAGTAGAATGGGAAAGTGGGTAACCTACTCTCATAGGTCACCAAGCCAAGAACTTGCTCAGCAAGTCATCATGAAGTTTATAAAAGAATCCAACCAACTCCATTTGACAACTTTTTGATCATTTGAGAAATTTGCTTGAGAGCTCTGAGCTTTTCTAGTGTTGAGTGATGTGCCTCAACAAAGTTTGCTTGGGAGATGTGCCCCAAGGCCCCATGATTTTCCAGTGAGTGTTATGCAGGTCCAAAACATGATGCTACATCCAATCACATTTAGATCATTTCAGCATTGAAGTCACACAGCCAGTTGGGAGAGAAGATCTCTCATACAGTGAAATTCTAGCTAGTTTTGGTGAAGCTTCTCTAGTAGAAGATGAATGCTCCAATGAATGCGCCCAAGGATTGATGGAGGGTTGGTACAGCCATATGTTCAGAAAACAAACAATAGTGATATCCAGTATAAGAAATCATTCTCAGAACTGATCCATTCTCTTCTTCTCACTCATTCTCCCAACCATAGCCAGATTTGGAGGTGTTTTCCCTATAAGTAAGAGAAGAGTTGTGGATAGCAACCCATTCTTTCTCAGAGATTCAGTGTGTAGTCCATACTCTATTTTAGATCTATATAAGACTAGAGTACACTTTCATAACAGAGATTTAGCCAATACATCTCTCTTACAGTCCTTCCATGGCCCTATGAGGGGGTTTTCTAGTCTACAAGACATTGTACTGATGAGGAGCTAATTAAAGAGTACAAACTTGGTTCAATGAGTAATAATTCGACTTCATGCTGTTAATTGAATTACATCAGAGCATATTAATATTTCAGAATAGAGAATCTAATTAAATCAAGTCATTTATTAACTCAGATTGGAAGACTAGCTCATTGAGCATTGTTTATTGACTAATTTTGCAAGAATGACTGCCAAATTTGTTCTAAATGTCAGATTTACTTTATGTAAGTTGTAGGAGGTCAATAACACATCATATTAGCTATATCAGTCCCTACTTAAAAATTTTGGGACGATTTAACCCCTATTTGTAAAGATTGCAATTTGACTAGCTCTGTCATCCCGACAGGGCCTAAAACTTCCAAACCACTCCTACTCTTCCCAAATCCTTTTGAATGCTGATCATTGTGTCCATTGAACCTATTTTACTATCACAAATCATTTTTTTACCCACCCAGTCTAGTAAGCATATGCTGGTGCACCCAGGAATATTTGTGGTAGGCTTCAACAATAGCTGATGTCCGAAACATAAATGGCCCCACTGCTTTGTGCTTAGGACTCTCCCTCTGATGCTATTATTTGCTGCTACACATTTCCCCATAAAAATTCCAGAACTGAAAGTTCATCCCACCATACTCAGATTCAGTCTCCATCCCCATCACTGACCTCCTACTCGGTTTAAAATAATTATTTAAGAAATTTATCCAGTGAATTTTATTAAAAATTTTGAAGTGGAGTTAATATATTGGTGAAATATTCCCAAGGATATTACAATATGATGATGATGATGAGGATGATGATGAGGATGATGATGATGATGCTGATGACGATGAAGATGATTATGATGATGAGGAGGAGGAGGAGGAGGAGGATCATATTCGTCATCATCAACATTGTCATCTTCATCTTCGTATTCATCTTCATCATCATCTATTATATTCATCATCATCATTATCTTCGTCATCATCATCATTATCAATGATGATGATGAAGAAGATGATGATGATGATGATGTTGTTGATGATGATGATGACGATGATGATGAGGATGGGGATGATGATGAGGAAGTGAGTGATAACGATGATGATGATGATGGAGATGATGATGATGATGAGGATGAGGATGATGAGGATGAGGTTGATGAAGAATATGATCATCTTCTTCATCATCTTCATCAGCTTCATTGATAATGATGATGACGATGAGGATGATGACGAGGATGAGGATGAGGATGATGACGAGGATGAGGATGATGATGATGATGCTGATGATGACGAAGATGATGATGATGATCATATTCGTCATCATCAGCATCGACATCTTCATCTTTGTACTCATCTTCATCATCATCCATCATCTTCATCATCATCTTCATCATCATCATCTTCGTCATCATCATCATTATCAATGATGATGATGAAGAAGATGATGATGATGAAGATGATGATGATGATGATTATGTTGATGATGATGATGATGATGATGAAGATGTTGATGATGATGAGGATGATGAAGATGTTGATGATGATGAGGATGATGAAGATGTTGATGATGATGAGGATGATGAATATGATGACCAAGATGATGATGAGGAGGAGGAAGAGGATGAGGATGGTGATGAGGAAGTGGGTGATAACGATGATGGTGATGGTGGAGATGATGATGATGACGAGGATGATGACGATGATGAGGATTATGATGATGAGGAGGATGATGATGATACTGGTGATGATGAAGATGATTATGATGAGGAGGAGGAGGAGGAGGATGAGGAGGAGGATGATCATATTTGTCATCATCAACATCATTATCTTCATCTTCGTACTCATATTCATCATCATCCGTCATCTTCATCATCATCATCATCTTCGTCAGCATCATCATTATCAATGATGATGATGATGAAGAAGATGATGATGTTGATGTTGTTGATGATGATGATGATGATGAAGATGATGGCCAAGATGATGATGACGAGGAGGAGGAGGAGGAAGTGGGTGATAATGATGATGATGATGATGGAGATGATGATGATGACGAGGATGAGGATGATGATGATGAAGATGATGAAGAATATGATCATATTCTTCATCATCTTCATTGATAATGATGATGACGACGAGGATAAGGATGATGATGATGATGAGGATGATGATGATGATGTTGATGATGGTGAAGATGATTATGATGATGATGAGGAGGAGGAGGAGGAGGATGATCAGATTCATCATCATCAGCATCAGTATCTTCATCTTCGTACTCATCTTCATCATCATCCATCATCTTCATCATAATCATCATCATCATCATCATCATCAGCATCTTCGTCATCATCATCCTTATCAATGATGATGATGAAGAAGATGATGATTATGAAGATGATGATGATGATGATGTTGATGATGATGACGATGATGAAGAAGGTGGTGATGATGAGGATGATGATGATGATGATGATGATGATGACGAATATGATGTTGATGATGAAAATGATGATGATAATGATGTTTAAGGCATGCAATGTAGCCTAATCATGGTATATGTATCCCTCTACATTTTCTAGAGATACCCCAAAATGGTTATGTGTGGTGGTTTGAAGATGCATTCAACATCGTATCCTAAGAAGCTTCTTGATTTGTAGGTGTTGTTCATGGTGCTTGAGCCCGAGAAGCTTCATTTAAGGCATGAGAAGCTTCTTGTTGTCCATATACCTTAGTCATACCTCAAGGCCCATTTTTGGTTCATGACTAACCTATTCATCGTAGACATAACACACTTGAAGTTAACTAATACCCTATATATTTCATATGTGGTGGTACAAGGACTCATTCATGGTGTTTGTGCCTAAGAAGTAAGAGTTAGTGTTGGAGGCTCTTGTTTCCCTCCACTAACCATGGTTAAGGAGCCAAGATAAATCCTTGATGTCCAAGATATTTTAATGACAACAATATTCAATTCATATGCAAAAGGCTCCTTGTAGAGGGACAGCGTCATGGATTATATGTGTTATTGATGATGCGTGAGGTCTAGAATTTTCAATTAATGCCCAGGTGGAATTCAATTGAGCTCAATATACTTCAATACGAACTCAAGGAACCTGTTTTCATTCTTCGATGATGTTCAATTCTTTTCAACATATCCATGGTCTTACATGGTAGGCTGAGGATGCATTCATGGCATTTGATCTTTACAAAATATGTTTTTTTGTCAAAATGAAATTCAAATTGCGTATTTGATGAGTCCTCCTCTACAAGACTTCATTTATTGCATGAATGTCACAGAATCATGAAAACTCTAAACAACACTCAATGGCATGCAACTACAAATAATGGCATGCAACTATAACTACAAACCAAGCAGAGGTTGATTTTATGCATTGATATAGAGAGGTGGCAATAGGCACACAATATGGAGAAACAGTGAGTTAGAAAAAACATTTGGACCAAAGTACCACAATGGTTATTAATAAAATTTTAACAAACAAGCTTTGGCTTAGGAATTGTCTTCAATTTGATGGGTGGCATGATCATGATCATGTAACCTCCCTCCATCCTTCCAAACATATTTGGTTTATCACCACGTTTCTCTTCGACACTTCCCATCAAAATACGTATAAAAATAACATGTCTTTACATTCTCTTCCATTTAAATCCTCATCGCATAGTCATAAATAGGGATTATTATGCATGCACATCCTTAGCTTACAATATCAATTGGGTCAAGGTGCATAGACAACCATAAATTATCAAATGTGTCAAGATGCAAAGAGTAAGCCCTTCAAATAAAAATTAAGACCCACCCTTCAAACTTCATCACCGAGTCCCATTTATGCAAATATTTTCGAAGTGGGGGAAGGTTTGGCATTAAATGATGTAAACATTGGGGAATAAATGATGTAAACATTATATAGGGGCACGTGCACACTAGTGATGTGTACACGCTAAAAACACGTGTGCGAGTCCTTGTTACTAGCTAAAAAAACAGAGTTCTCTGTTTCTCAGGAATTCTACCAAAAAATAGGTGTTTCTCTTCCGCGGGTTTCAAGCTCTTACAGGTTTCTTATTGGATCACACTCATTGATATTTTGGACACTCATTTATCTATTGGACACAAAATCACCCTTGGAATCTAACAAACATCTTCAGTGGTCTTGGAATCTAGTGGATACATTCAAGCTATCAGTTTCCATTGCAAGTGGAGATCATTTCTATAGAGGTATGGTAAATTGTAAATAAGTCTTTTCATTCACAAGATTTGAGATTCTCCCATGCATTTTTGTTTTTATCATATGCCTACAACAATATCCATGCATAGACAACAATGAATTTGACAAGAATATTTCCCAAGTTCACATCTAAAAAGACTCATATGAACACTAGACAAGATGAAGTATGCAACCTCCTCCTTGTGTAATTAGTTCCCAAGTTAATTTTGTTCTTTTCACCTCATATTATGCTAGCAAAACATACTACACACACACTAAACATGACTAAAAATATCACTTCAACTCATCCAAAAAACCTCAACTCTATCATCTCTTATTCAATACCATTGTATGGAATGAGGATATCTGTAAGTATATGCACCTTTCCTTTCTCTATGAATCCAAATATGATAATATTTATCCATATTTACCATCCTTACAATATCCCCTCACCTTTAATAATGATTTGTTTTCCAAAAACCAAGACTTTCCCACTTCATGCTCTATCCGACATGATCATTGTTGGTATAGTCCCTAGTTCCCCTCTTTCCAACACCTCCCCACCCTAGATATTGCACATTGAAAGGTCAAATTATATTCCCCCTAATCACTCTTCCCAAGACCATGATCCTTGTTAGAAACCTTTGCATACTCGTTAAGGTTTTGCACAATACAAGGTATACATTCATTCTATTGTGATGCATTGTTGAATTCAACCATGGGTATTTTAAACTCAAAACCACATTCTATCATCTCAAGGTTTATAGATATGGAAATAGTTTGTTGTTGTTTCTTCAACTCCTTAAGGCGTTATATAACCTAGTAATTTATGATGGTAAAGGACATTGCCTCAAATGGAAGGATATACCATTCCACTATGAAGACAAAGCAATCAAACTAGGTCCAAAATTTAGAATTGATAATATTAAGGGAGAAAGCAAAAGATGCAACTAATTAAGGTGAAAAATATGATGTAAACCAATAAGAAAAACTATTCCGAAACTATTCTCGTAGGTTACCTTATTTGATGTAGAAAAACTATCAAACTATTCCCAAGGCATCTCTAGCCATCTCTGTTGTAGGGTGTTACTACCATAATTTTTATGAATTCATGTCTAGGTAAGACACTAGTTTCTCCACTCTACACTTGACCAACCATCATCTATATTGATTGGAATTGTAAGGGATAATGATATTTATTCGAACACAAATAAAACAACATAGTCTGTAGTTGTATATGTTAATTTGTAAAGTGGTAAGTTATGTTGGAATGTGTTAAGTTCATTGTATAATGGCACTAATATCTTATTTGTTGTTTCTTTTGCAGGGGTAGGCCTGATAGTTGTGTTAAAGAGAGTTTTGGAGATGGGAAACTCACGCAATGCAAAAACAAAATATAGAAGGAATCTGCCCATTGAAAAGGTCATTGACTTTAGAGAAAAGGCTAGGTTGGGAATGGAAAGATTGAGACATCGTCCTATCATTGTCACAGATCCTGCCATTGATCCCAACACAATTGTTGACACAACAACCTCTTGTTAAGAACCACAGGTAAAGCAGTCGTGTCCAATGGACCCAACTCAAATTCCAACATCAACACAAATCAACCAAGAATCCATCAACGAGTCATGTTGAAGTTCCTCATGACAGAAGAATTTTGGGAGATGATGTATGTGTAGATATGGACATACAAGCCTTGCTTAATTTGCAATATCCCCAAGAAGACCAGAACCATGTCGACCACACTTCTATTATGGCCCAATCTGTGAACGAAGCACCACAACAAACAAGCTCTGGTATTCATGTCTTATGTCCACCCTCCCTACCTTGACTATCGAGTGCAAGAAGAAGAAATCCTAGACGTATTCATGTGGATGAGAGTGCTATGTCGGGCCTTGAAGGGAAGTTCCCAAAACGCACTATCGAATGGCAATGCAACAAAATTGTCAAAGAATATTTTGAATCCAAAGGTGATGCAGGTAAATGTCAATTATTGCTATGTTTGTTAAAGTCACGTTGTTTAGCAATTATTAAGATAATTTTGGGCATAAAGATGGTTAAAAGTTCAGAGGCTAGCAGTCATATTGTTAGAAATCTCCAATCTACATTTAATGCGATTGGGAAGATGTCTCGTACAAAATATCTTTGTGCGGCTCATCGTGTTTTAGTGGAATCAGTTGTAAGTAAGTCCACAAGGCAACGTCGGCTGCTATCAAACACTTCTCACATACTCAAATTAAAAAGAAAAACTATTAAAAAGTACAATGTTATAAGAGAAAATCTTGACACTCCAGGTGGGAATGATTGTTGGGATTTTGTTGGTAGGTTGCCTTGTGCAGATAGGAAGCTAATTGATGTTGTTAAGGATTTAGTACAAAAGTTTTGGCATTATCATACTAGACCTTCATCAAACCAAAGAGACGTGCTAAATCTGAGAAACGGTTCTACTGAACATGAACCCCATGTTAAACACTTCCTTGACACCACACAAACTGAACTCTATGAGAGATTCAGGAATGAGCACACACAATTGAACCTGGGCCAAAGGTCCTTTGAGAAATTCAAACCATTGTATGTTCGTATATGCATTGATCGTAACACCTGTTGTCGTAGATACCATGTAGAATATGAATATTATTATGACACATATAAACATATATTTTGTGATTTGCATACTAACATTGTGAAGGGATGCAATGGATCCATACTACCACCGAATGCATCAAGAGATTTTATCCACAACATCATGTGTCGAACGCCCGAAGGAAAAAAATATTATGAAAAATCGTTTCTATATGGGACATGTTCTAGGTGCAGTGGGTTTTCTCTTTTGAACCATTACATCCATGAAAGCAAGGAGCACGATTTTGGTAGGATGGGCATGGAGATGCACAGCTTCAAGTACGTAACCTATCAATTAGACAGTGCCAGGGAAAGTAAAAAGATTGCATTAGTGAAGTCATAGGTACAAATGAATATTACATATTTTTCATATTACACGTTCAATTTATGACATATACATTTTTCCAAATGCCACGTTGTAATATTTCCCTTGTTTTCATGGTAATAGGTACCGGTATGTGACTTCTTGATGGAGTTCTACGAGAAAACAAAGTAGTATGTTCAACATGTGCATGTAGCGTGATGGCAAGATGAGCAGTACAGAAAATGCAGGGACACATTTCCTGTTGGAACCATTGTGTCAATTGTGTATTTTGCAGAAAATTACACCCTTCAGCCACAAAATGAAATTCAGAGTCAATACTACCATTCAGACCAAGTCAGCATCATGGTACATATTATGTATAGGCATGGGCCAAAGAGCAGCAATGAAAAGAGGATAACAATGCAGGAGACAAACTTTTACATAAGTGATGATAGAACCCATGATCTGCATTATGTGCAACATTGTTTTCGAATTTTCTATGATCAGTTGAAGGAGAGAGATATACAGATGGATCAACATTGGATATGGTCAGATGGTTGTGTGGGCCAGTTCAAAAATGCCCGAGTATTCCAATGGATGAGTATTTCGCATAAGACTTATAATGTGCCACATATCTGGAACTATTTTGAGATCGGGCATGGAAAAGGAGAGCATGATGGGGCCGGTGCATGCATCAAGACCGCACTACGAAGGGAAGAGATGAGGTTTGACAAGGAACCTCATATCCTAGATGCAGAATCCATAGTTCAATGGTGCTCTGCAACAATGTCAGACTGAGCAAGAGATCAACAAACATCATCAGTGGCAAGACGTGTGGTAAGAAATTTTTGGTGGGTGGTTGACATAGACCGATCACGTTCCTATAGTTGCGGCATAGTACAAGGAACATGTGGATTTGATTCAGTTCAAAACTCAAACAACCCCTTATTTGAAATATGGACGTGAAAGCTTGCATGCTTTTTCAGCCCTTACAATAGTGGTGAATGGGATGAATGCGAATGCATGGACTGGGTTGATGAATGGGATCGTGTGTCACTTGCAGTAGACCAACATGCAATTGTTGAAACAACCTAGTTAGAGGAGGGTCAGCCAGCGATTTCTACAGAATACGATCATATCTCAGATCTTGTACAACTAGGACACATATATGCAGTTGTTGCACCAAAAGGAAATGAATGGGGAACAGATTATTGGTTCGCACGGTGCATCCAAGGTAAGCAAACCCTCTACGCATCATTAATCGACGACGAAGGCATTGAATTTCCTATTGGCTCGATGGTGGTTAAGGGGGAATATCTTACACTAGATGGGAAGTCAAGAAAGACTAATGGGCATGAATTCATGGATTAAAACCAGGTTCATTGGTGTATCACTTCACAAACTTGATAGTTGGCACAAACATCCATCTTCAGACAATCTCAAGCAAGAGATCAACCAAGGTACGCTACTACTTGCCTCATTCAGAGCATGAGAGATTGATGGAGACAATTAGCAACAGAGAGGATCCAGATATATTTATTGAATGAGGCCAGTCAACTTTACATAAGAGAAAGAATTGCATCAAAGAATATTATGTTCTACATCGAGGTATGTGTAGTTTAATGTTATTTTGTTGGTACATGCATTTTTTGTTGATACATACATACATACATGTCTTTTCCATACATACATGCATACATACATAGAGATACATACATACATACATAGAGATACATCCATCTGCCATGTCATCATTTCACCCATTGTCATTAATTTTTAGAAACCTAATATATCCCTAGAAACTTAGTCTATCCCTAGAAGCACTAATATAATCCTAGAAACCTAATCTAGCCCTGGAAATCCTAGAAAGCTAAACTAACCCTAGAAACACTAATTTAACACTAGAAAACTAAGCTAGAATACTATAAACCTAATCTAGTCCTACAAACCTAAACTAGCCCTACCACTTCTCTCCTTTGGTATGAGAGAAGTTGCTTTTGACCTACCTCACTCATGTCAATGCTTGAGTTTTTGGAGGCCGACCTCCCACCCCACATGTCCTCTTCAATATTTTTTGTTCTCTTGGTTTTTTGCCCACCCAAACTTTTTTCATGCTTTGGGTACCTTGAGGTATATCCCCAACCTAAAAAACTCTTATATTATGATGATTATGTTGGTTATTGGCTTCACCCAACAAAATTATATTTAACAACACACATATTCATAGATTTGGTTCCCCATGCTCAATGCTCACCCAAATCTAGCTAGATTTTGGGTTTTTTCCCTTATCCAAGCATCGTGCCATCAACCTAGGGTTTCCACTAATATATTATAACTAGATACTAGAATCTCCTTTACCAAATTTGATGAAAAAATGCATAGAGATCTTCTAGACTCTTAGATATGTATCCTAGCAATTTATTTTAAAACATCCTCATTTATTGTTGGAGATTGATGCTTGATTCCTATAGATAACCACTTAGAGGGACTTGTCATCATCATCATAAACATCATCATCACCATAACCATCATCATCAATGTCTTCATCAGCATCACCATCTTCATCATCGTCACCATCTTCATCAACATCTTCATCATCATCACCATTTTCATCATCATCACCATCTTCATCATCATTGTCATCTCTAGTCTCTTCATCAACATCTCCATCATCATCATCTTCTTCTTCTTCATCATCATCATCTTCATCACCATGACCATCATCATCAACATCATCACCATCTTCATCATCATTGTCATCTCTAGGCTCCTCATCAATATCTCCATCATCATCATTTTCTTCATCATCATCATCATTTTCATTACCATCACCCATCACCATCAGCGTCTTCATCATCATCACCATCTTCATCATTACCACCATCTTCATCATCATTGTCATCTCTAGGCTCCTCATCAACATCTCCATCATTATCATCTTCTTCATCATCATCATCTTCATCACCATCACCATAATCATCACCATCACCATCACCATCATCATCAATGTCTTCATCATCATTGTCATCTCTAGGATCCTCATCAACATCTCCATCATCACATCTTCTTCGTCATCATCATCATCATCATCATCTTCATCACCATCACCATCATCATCAACGTCTTCAACATCATCACCATCTTCATCATCTTTGGCATCTCTAGGCTCCTCATTAACATCTCCACCATCATCATCATCTTCTTCTTCATCATCATCATCTTCATCACCATCACCATCACCATCATCATCAACATAACCATCACCATATTCATCATCATGAACATCTCCATCATCATCATATTCTTCCTCATCAACATCAACATCATCACCATCATCATCTTCATCACCATCACCATCACCATCGCCATCACCATCATCATCAACATCTTCATCATCATTACCATCATCATCATCATCAACATCTTCATCGTCATTGTCATATCTAGGTTCCCCTAGCTTAAACCCAGTGTCCTGGACCCATTGGAATCGACGGAATCGCGAACGGAGCCATGGTTTGGCTGCTATGGGTATTCTAGATGAGCACCCCAGGGCCATTTAGGGACACTTTGGGGATTTGCTCGGGGACCACGGAACCCAAACTAGCTAGCAGATTTGGATTCCGTCGGCTCCCACAGGTCCACGTGGCCATTGTGGACCTATCCACGGTGGCCATGCATGCCCAGGGGCCTCTGGATGAGAAATGCCCCCCTTGAGATAATTTGCATGGCCTTCACATTGGGGTCAAATTTGCAACCTAGAGATGACAATGATGATGGAGATGTTCATGATAATAATGATGGTGATGGTGATGAAGACATTGATGATGATGGTGATGGTGATGATGATGGTGATGATGAAGAGGATTGTTTAGTGCTAGGGTTTGGATGAGGGTTAGGGCTAGAGTTATAGAATATATTTGATCTCGATGTGCTTCAACCTGTCATGGAACACTGGGTTCTCTGACAATTTCACACAACTCTGGTTGTCACAATAGATACAGGTAGCATCCAACGGGAGAACAAATAACTCATACAGTAGCTTCCTAAGCCATACTGCCTCATAACTAGATGAACAAGCTACGACATACTCTGCTTCGGCTGTAGTTAGTGTTATGCGGGACTGCTTCCTGCTAAACCAAGAGATCACACCTGATCCCATACTAATGTAGCACCCTGAAGTCCTCTTCCTATTTGTAGCACTTCCTTCCCAATCAGAATGAACATAGACCTCTAGGTTAAACTTTGATTCGCATCATACTTGAGCCCATAATCAATTGTACCCTTCAGGTACCTTAGAATATGCTTTATAACAACTAGGTGAACACCTCTGGGATCTGTCAGGAACTGGCTCAGTGTGTTCACCGCAAAGCAAATATCTGTTCTCGTGTTCATCAGGTACATCAAGGTCCCAATCATCTGACGATACATCATGACATCAGCCAGCTCAGATGAAGCATCACACAGAAGCTTCAGGTTTGATGGCATAGGTGTGGCCATGGCCTTTCAGTCCATCATCTCGAACCGATTCAGGATCTTTACTGCATACTTCTCTTGTCCAAGGAAGATTCCATCTGCACTCTTCCACACCTCCATGCCTAGAAAGTAATGCATCATCCGCAAGTCCTTCATATCTAACTTGGCATCAAGATTCCTCTTCGTATTGGCAATCAACCCATCCTCACCTATAACAAATAGGCCATCCACATACAATAGTAGGATCACGGGATTTCCTTCCTCAACCTTGTAGTAAATGTTGGAATCCACTTTACTCTTGGTAAAGCCCAAACTAGATAGAAAGTTGTCTATCCTACCATACCAAGTCCTAAGAGCTTGTTTCAAGCCATACAAGGCTTTCTTCAATCTGTACAGATGTGACTCCCTGTCACGTGTCTCAAAATCAAGTGGCTACTCCACATACACTTCCTCTTCAACTAAACCATATCCATCTGTTGTATCTTCCACTTCATCACTGTAGCTAGAGAAAGTATTGTTCTGATGGAAGTGTATCTGTCTACAGGTGCAAAAGTCTCTTCATAATCTATCCCTTCTTTCTGGGACAAGCCACGAGCCACAAACCTCGATTTGTATTTCTCTATGCTACCATTTGCAGCATGCTTGATGTTATAGATCCACTTGGAAGTCACAAAAGACTTGTCTTCTCTTCTTGGGACCACATCCCAAAAATCATTCTTCATGATCGACTGGTACTCCTCGATCATGGCATCCTTTCATTATTGCATCTTGGATCCTGGGAACTTCAGATTCTTCAATATCTTCAATAGATAATTTTCTTGAACTTCGTTGTTGGAACAAATGTTGTTTTCCTTCTTTTGTAGGTGATTGTAGATGATCTTTCCTACAAGTCAAATTCAATTACATGATTAGAAACTTCTCATAGTTTTTCAAAAGCACATTCTTATGCATAAAGACATATGTCATACTATCATGCAATTATCTTAGCCAATGCTTCAATACAACATTTATCCATATCCCGTATTCACATGGTAACTTTCTAGATTCCTTCCATGTCTACCAGAACATTGTTAAGAGTGTGCACAACTCCCAACCTGTCAGCAAAGAGGTTTCATTCTAGATAAGTAGCAATGGAATGTTGTATAGTACCATAGGCCACTTACCCATTACTTGCATATTAGTATCTTGTTCATTAATGCAACTTTTCTAAAATGCATGATATACATCCTAAATCTAGGAATATAAGTATGTACATGACTAAACAACATCATTTAAGTAATCATAAGAAATGACAATTCAAATACTTATCTTTGTTTAGTTGTAGGGTGGACTCCCTCTCAATCTTTGCTTCCTTGTAGGAACTACTGGAGTGTGCTCCCTCTTGATATTTGCTTCCTGGATTACCTGTCCTTGAACTTATATCCATCCTGGACCACTATGCATGCTTAAGTGTGTGCTAGTGTCATCATTGTGTTATCCTCAAGATCTCATACATAACCATACATATATTAGTATAAATAATCTCAATACTATCAAAACATTATGATCCTAAATACTCTTAACATCTATGGTCATGATCATTTCACACACAGGTAATTTATCACAAGCATTAGTATTCAGGGCTTCAGGGAGGACTTCTATTACTCATGCATATTCTTATTTGACCATCGGACTCTTCTGGTTAGTCATATCATCAATCAAAGTAAGAAACATAATATGCATAAACCTTTGATTACTTAAACTTCTAACTTCAAGAATAATCATACAAAAGTATAAGATCCTAACACAAGGTAGGATTCTAACTTGATATAGGAAAAACATACCTGGTTATCATGTTTGCTAGTTATGTCTAACATACCCAAACAATGTCTTCTTGTTCTCTTCAATGACTTGTGCTTAGTAACCTGCATAACTCATAAGTTAACCATTGTAGAACTAAATTATACATACCTCGTAAGTATAGCTTTTATGTGATCCATGAGTCTCTGTCTTCATGTCACCATCATCATATGTTCTAGAACTTGATTTGTACCTTTCATGTTAGTGGACAACATCATCCTCATACAATACCACAGTGTATTAGTACAATCATATAACCCTAATCAATGAATGCCTTCTATCTTTCACATGCATTCATACTTTTACGATGGTGATAAGACAATTCTAAGATTTATCAAGATTGTACTAACCTCAATAATATGAAGGAAAACATATCATAAACTTCATCATGAATAGATTTCAACACATACCTGTATCTCCTCAAGTCATACCTGTCAAGATTTCTTGTAGTCTTCCTATGTAAGGCCTTAGCCTCATCACCCTCTGAAACTGGAACTTCTTCACTTATGTAGGTGTCCAATTCATTCTCTTCAATCCTCTTTGATTTGCTAAGACTAGATCTAGAGCTGGATTAGGGTTTGTCAGAGAAACCCTAAAAATTCAAACTTTAAATTTCAAATTTCTGATTGGATGAAAAGATGTGCCTTGCTGAGCTAATCAAGCTGGTATACTTCAATTTTGAAATCTCCAAAATTTGACCCCTCAAAATTGCCTTTGAAATTTCTGGATCTTCTAGACAAGATCCCGAACAAGGGTTTGATAAAGCTCGGTCTTATGCCCATCCAAAAGGTTTGATCTTGTGTTCTATACTTTGATTTTTCAGATGAGCTTCCATTCGTGGTCACAAATTTCAAAAATTCCAACATTTGCAGAAGCCCTAATTTTCCACCTTTCCAATCAAAATCCCGAACTAGGGTTTGATCAAGCCCATCCTTTTTCCCAACCAAAAAAATCAATCTTGGTCTCTAAATTTCAATTTTGATGAGGATCATTCATTCATGGTCTCCGATTGCAAAAATTCCAACTTTCTCCGAAGCTCTAACTTCCCACAACAGTGACAAGCCAAGAATGAAGGTGCTCAAAATCCAATTCTGTTTTGAAAGAAATATGCACCTTATTATTTCTGGTGCATCTCTGAAATTTTCGATCCACGGGGTCTGAAACTTCTGTGTGTGGTATCCTGACCTGGCATCTTTCCAACCCCATAGGTCTGACCTCAATTGGATTCTCTAAGAGAGATTTATGCCAAGTGTCGCAATGTGACCTTTTTATGGGATAAAAGAAGAGAGAGAACTTGTACGGAGTTCCATGTGTCACTGTTTCAAATTAGGCCTCTGAAAAGAGGACCTGTGAAACCAAAGTCCATTCCCTACCTATCACTTTTTAGGAAATTTCACTTGGTGCTTCCTAGCCCAAGTTGTGACCTTTTTTCCTAGGTCACCTATTTATGACTAAGATCTGGAAGAGGTAGAAACCCTAACTTGTACGGATCATAAATCAAAAGTACAACGAATCAGATTTTTTGCTTCAGACACAAGGTACATGGGGATGTTATCTACGACTTGTAGAAGTTTTAGATCCTGAACCTTCACCAAAATGGATTTATAGCAAAATTTCCACAATGACTGGTTTTTGCTATATCAAGCCCTAGCTTCCAATTTGTCGCAAGTGCAACAAGTCTCATAAATGCCATACCATGCCTTCCTTCAGGCTAGCTCTGATACCATGTTATTTTTTCATCATTTAATTCAATAGATCTAGGATCTTAACTGAAAGAACAACATGTACAACATATCAAGCATAAGAGACAAGAGACAAGAGGCACAAAACATTTCACTAGGGAAAACCAAGAAGGTGAAAAACCCCGCAACTTCATCAGAGATAGAATAAGCATCAATACATTGATCACCATGATCAAACCCAAGAGACAGATATCTTCAACAACATGCTCCTCCTCCACTTGTGCGCACCCTTCTCTTCTCTCACTAATGCGAAGTGAGTGAATGAGAGAATGTGTAAAATGAGAGAGACACACTCTCTATTTATACACTACTTCACTTGTATTTTAACTTTAACTAGGTCAGCCCCAACTTAACCACTTAACATAATGTTGACTGGGATGACCCCCACTAGGGTGTTCTAATAACCCTTTAACCCACATGACTCATACAGGGCCGACCCCATCAAGGTGGTCTAATAACCCATGAAGTATAAGTTACGACACTTACAATATAACTTGTGACAGTTGCAAGTACAACTGACAACACTTCCAATCAGAGGAATAATACATGTCTGTTGGATATACAATAAAGTACAAATGTAATATACAAGTGAATATCTTCTGAAGTTACAAATACATCAACAAATAGTTGGTAAGATATAGGAGTGTGTTGAGAGTTTATTGGATCTGAACCATAATTGGTTTCAAAATCCTGTTGTATATATTATGTAAGCCTACAAGGAACAGAGTGTGGCAAAAAAATGTAAATCAGGCCAAGAAAGCTGGTCATCATGTTTGTATCAGGCCTAAGAGGATCAGAACACAGGTTCTGAGACAATAGTTAATGTATTGGTTTTTTCGTGATTGAATAGAGAGAAGACTATTGATGCATGTATCTGTGTGTGACTTATGAGATATTGACAGTATGAATACTTTTTAAATGATTCACATATATGTGTGTATGAATAGCCTGAAATTGGGGTTTTTAGAGAATTGAACATTGAAGAGGAAGTTTGACTAATCTCGAGGTATGAATGCATGAGTAAATGTTTGCAGTGTAAACCCTGTATCATCGACCACTGGAAGGATCAATGCTCTGTATATACGAATTTGCATAGGTGAAGCTATGGAGTTGACAATCATATCCAGTGAAGGAGATCAAGCTCGGTGAAGATCAGTTGAATGCTAATCAAGAGGATATTGATTGATCGATTGTCTAATCAATCAATGCAGAGTCATAGATATTGCATTTGGTTCATTCCACAGAGTTTGGATGGTCCAGATCGAAGCAAAGAGATTAATGACGGGGAAAGGTATCGCTAGGAGAACTTGCATGGGAGATAGAGCTCCGAAACACCAAGGTGAACGTTCCGCAATTGATCACAGGTCGATGGAAAAAGGAAGCCGTGAAATGATTAAGGACTCATACAACATTTTGCAAGAGAAAGAGTTCGAGGGTTAATGGCTAGAACATACGCGGAACTCCTTTATATAATTGGCACATAATATTTGAAGCCCACCATTGGCCTAACCTAATTCCGATCTGATGGCCCAAACAAATTGCAGAAGGAACACTTTCCGATCTGACAATCCAAAACAATTGTGAAAGAGAATTGTGGAAGGGAATTGCGGAAGGAAGTTGCGAAAGGCACACCCGCAATTATGGAAGGAAGGAAATTGCGGAAGGAAGTTGCGTAAGGCACACCCACAATTATGGAAGGAAGGAAATTGCAGAAGGTGATTGCAGAATACAATCCATGACAGATTTATTCCTTATGAGCTATGGCATAGAAGGCTTGGTCATCTCCATTTCAATGTGCTACTCGGATTGCAAAATATGGTGAAAGGTATTCCCATGTTTAAATCTAATTTTAACAGTGTTTGTAGAGGTTGGTCTCTTGGAAAAAATATTAAGAAGATTTTTCCAAGTAGTACCAAAAGATCCAAGGGGATAATTGACTTGATTCATTTTGATCTATGTGGACTTATGTATGCACCCTCCTTGAGTGGTTATTTGTGTTATGTTCTTTTCGTAGATGCCTTCTCTTACAAGTTATGGGTTTATTTCTAAAAGCAAAGAGTGAGGCTTTCAACAAGTTTCAGGAGTTTAAAGCATTGGTTGAGAATCAGACTGTGAAGCACATTTGTGCTTTGATATTTGATAATGGCAGAGAGTTTGAGTCCCATGAATTCAATTATTTTTGTCAATATGCATGAATAAAAAGACAACTGACTATACCCTACAACCACCAACAAAATGGGGTTCCTAAAAGAAAGAACGAAAAAATATGTGAGGTTGGAAAATCCATGATGTGTGATCAGGATGTTCCCACATCCTTATGGATAGAAGTCTCTAGCACTACTATTTATTCAGAACATAATCCCTTATGCTATCTTGGGAGAAAAGACTCCTGAATAGGTTTTCAATAGTGAAAAACCATATATTGGACACTTGGATATTTTTGGTTGTCGTGTTTACATTCACATACCAAAAGAGAAGAGGACAAAGATGCTTCCATCTAGAAAGAAAGGAACATTTGTTGGATATAGTGAATCCTCCAAAACCTACATAATCTATGCTCAAGGATAAAGAAACATTGCAATCAACATAGATGTAGCATTTCATGAAGAGGTTGACTTCAAGAGCTCCAAAGAACTACAAAGTAATTTGGATATGGAGGACGATGATACTCCTATGATGGAGGATCCAATTTCCTATTATCCCCTTCCATATGGTGAGAGGGAGAATCCAGATGAGTTCATATACACGCTTGATCCTGAACACCTAGAATATTTGATAAAAATATATCTTGATGAAACTCCTGCTAAGAGGATATCTACATGTTATCAAGACATTTTGCAAGAGGCATAAAATCATGGAGCACCTCTAGGCTCATCTAGAGAGAGAAAGAGACTTGAAATATTTTTAGGATATCTAGCATAGATGATCGACATTAGATGATCCGCATCAATGATCCAGAACCATCTACCTATGAGGAAGCCTCAAAGCAGAAAGTATGGAAAGATGCCATGGTAGAAGAATACAAATATATCATGAAGAATGATGTGTGGAAAGTGGTTTCGAAACCTGATGGGAAGTCAATAGTAACTTCCAAGTGGATTTATAAAATCAAGTATGTAGTTAATGGAAGTATTGAAAAGTATAAAGTAATATTTGTGGCCCGTGGTTTCTCAAATCAAGAAGGAATATACTATCATGAGACATTCTCTCTTGTGGCCAGTACACTATTATCTGAACCAAAATTTCCCTCGCTCCAATTTTTGGTTGGAAACTGATTTGCACGTGGCCAGGAAGCACGAGGGGGACACCAGTTCAACTGAATGAGTCAGCTCTGTCATGGAAGAAGCATAAGAAATAGAATAAGCAAAGAAGGAATACACTACACAAATAAACACAGATACACATAGACAATATGCAGGAATGTGAACTGATCTTCTCTATTATTGGATATGAGATCATTGATTGATGTATGTTACAATATTATACATTCTTATATAGAATGAAGAGATGCTTGGGTGCCTTCCCGCTATGTTCAGTTACAAAAGTAGTTAGAACAGTCCAGAAATTCAATCGTTACAGTCGACTGGAATACAGAGAGACAGTCTGTTGTAGTTTGACAGTCGCAAGTCGTAGGTCGATGTTGCATGTCGATGTTGCAAAATTGTTGAGGTCGTTGAACTTGTCGAATTTGCTTATTTTGTCGAATTCATGTCAAATTAAGAACTTGTTGAAGTTGTGTTGAAGTCGATGACTTGTCATAGTCGATGTTAGCATTCGAAAACAATGCCAACCACGATGTGGATCATAGCTCCTTCCTTAAGAAACAATGGTCCCCATTGTTTGCTCGTTTAAGTGAGGAAACTTGTCGCGCAATTTAGTAGAAGAGTGCCATTTTTCTTGGGATGGGAGTTGTCTGACTTTAGCAACCTAAAACAAGGAATTGTGTTCGTCCTTGTATGGCGTACTCGTTGGCCCACAATGGTGTCGCAAGGAAGAGGTTACTGAACATCTTGATGGATGTCTTCGAGTTCTGGTGTCGGTAAGTCATTTTGTTCCAATAGTGGTGCATGGTATGGTCGAAGTAGATCCACATTGAATAATGGATGCATACCCAGGAATGTAGAAATGTCGATCTGGAAAGGGTTTTCTCCAATATGTTGAATAATACTGTACGGACCATATCGCAAAGATTTTATCTTCTTGAATGGACCGATGAAGTGCTCCTTCTTGAGATGTAACCAAACCTTATCCCCAATTTGGAATGAATGAGGAATACGATGCTTATCGTTTTGGGCCTTAGATTTCATGTTTGCTCATTGCAACATTTCTCGTGCTTGATTTTGTATGTCATGGATTTGATCTTGAAACTTCAAGGCTTTTTCAACTTCCCGTTGGCTGTAGTCGGTATCGGAGTTTGACTGTGTCAAGGATTTGATCAGGTCGATAGGCGCTGAGGATTGAAATCCATAACAAATATCAAATGGAATCTTTCCCATAGAGATGTGCTGAACATGATTGTAACTATGTTGTATGTATGGAAGAATTTCATCCCATGTTTGTCGATGCTGCTTGTTGTACATTCGGAGCAGTTGTACTACCAAGCAATTCACAACTTTTGTCTATCTGTCGGTTTGAGGATGGAAAGTTGTCGACAATGAGATTCATGTGTCTAGTTGTTTCTGGAGAGTCTTCCAAAAGATGCTTTAGAACCTAGCATCTCGGTCAGAAGTAATGGTTTTTAGTAAACCAAAGTGTTTCCAAACATGTGTGAAGAAGAGCTGAGCAGTCTGCTGCATTGTTGTGGTCTTCTTGCATGGAATGAGAATGGACATCTTGGAAAATATGTTGACTACTACAAAGATCGCGTCATGCTGATGTTTGGTAGTAGTATATCCCATCAAGTAATCCATAGAAATAGATTCCCATGGTAAATGAGGAACTGGCAGAGGCATCTACAATCCCTATCATCGATTAGGTGGTTTAGAAATGGCACAAACCACATATGATCGAATGTACTTGTTGAATTCGGTTTTAAGTGTATGCCAGAATAAATACTTATGTAGAATAGCAAGTGTCTTTGCTACTCCAAAGTTTCTTGCAGTCTTGTTGTAGTGCGTGTCCAAAATGAGCTGCTGTCAATGCTCACCAGTCGATACACAAATTTGTCCAAGCTTTTATAGCAAGGTGTCTTTCAAGAAATAGTCGGAGGTTTATGAGTTGTTAGTATGAAGGTGTCGATAGAATGGTTAAAATTTGATGGCATCCTGATACAACTGAGGACAAGTGGTCGTGTCGCATCCTTGCATACTCATCACTGTGAAAAGGAGAGTAATGGGTGGTCGACTTAGACAATCGGTGACAGCGTTAGCTTTACCTTTCTGATACTTAATCACCAACTGGAATTGTTGTAGGTTATTAATCCACTTGAGTTGTCTGGTTTTTTGTAGTTTTCAATGGGTCGGAGCAAACTGTAGAGGCTTATGGTCGGTGAGGATGATTGTTTCCTTGTCAAGGATGTAATGCCTCCATTGCTTGAGAGATTGCACAATGGCGTACAATTCTTTTTCGTACATCGAATATCTTCTAACTATTTCGTTAAAATTTTCAGAATGAAAAGCGACTGGGTGACCAAACTAAGTGATCACTGCGCCCAAGGCATAGTCCAATGTGTTTGTCTCAATATCAAAGGGCTAATGCAAATTAGGTAACACAAGTACTAGTGCAGTGCAAAGCTTGTGCATGAGCTATACAAAATCTTCTTGTTGTGTCGATGTCCATTTGAAGACAATTTTTCCATTTCCCTTCATCAACTAATTCAAGGGCCAGGCTATGTGACTGAAGCAGAGTATGAATCGTTGATATAAATTCGCCAAACGAAGAAAAATTCTTATTTCTTGAATGCTTTGAGGAATGGACAAATCTTGGAGTATTTGTACTTTGTCTAGATTGACGTGAATGCCTACAGATTCAATTACATACCCCAAATATTTGATGTTGTTCATCGTGAAGGTACACTTGTCCACGTTCAAGTAAATTTGATGTTTCTAGAGAGTGTCGAGTACTTGTCGAAGCTATCTGACATGTTCTTCCCATGACCAACTAAAAATCAATATGTTGTCAAGATAGACAATGACCCATTTGCATATGAAAGGTCAAAGAATGTTATCCATGTATCGCATGAAGGTCATAGGTGCATTGGTTAAGCCAAAAGGCATGACTAACCATTCAAACAATCCTTCCTTGGTTTTGAAAGCATTTTTCCACACATCTGATGGCTCGATTGGAATCTAATGATATCCCGACTTGAGGTGGAGATTAGTAAAGGATTTGGAACCTTTCAAACAGTCGCTCAGCTCATTTATCCACGACAGAAGGTAGCAATTCTTTACTGAAATTTTGTTGAGTGCCCTGTAGTCGATGTACATGTGCCAAGTCCCGTCTTTCTTTGGAACGAGGATGAATGGACTTCCACAAGGAGAGGATCTGGTTTGAATATGGCCTTTTTCAATCAAATCTTGGATTTGTCTGCGAATCTCTTCATCTTCGAGAATGGACCTTTTGTAAACAGATGCATTAGGAAAAGAAGAACCAGGCGAAAGTTCAATAGAGTGTTTTACCTGGAAATGTCAAGGTACTCCGTCTGGATCTTGGAATAAAATCCGATACTGGTCAATAACATTGTCGATCAACTATGTCTATCGGGAGATGCATTTGTCAGTGAGTCAACTTGTCGCTACAGTCTTCCTAGAATGTTGCAGTTTGATCATGATTAATGCAAACTTCTTACCATGATTGATGAGCTTCTTTGTTTTTTTAGCATATATCATTGAGACCGTTGGTGTAGTTCGTCTCTCTGATACCATCGATTTCGGATTCTGACAATCACCTTCTAAGGACATGACTGGTAACTTCCATGGCAATCCCATAAGTAAGGTTTCCCAAATAGGGCATTGACTACAAAGAGTGGTGCCACGTCACAAATTAATTCATCTTCAAAAGGATTTATGAAGTAGGAGAGCTTGCATTGTCAGGTGATCCGTAGTTCCTGTCCATCCTTCATCTAACCGATATTATAAGGCTGAGGATGCAAAGTGGTGACAAGACCTAGTTTCTTCATGAGATGTTTAGAGATGAAGTTCTTTTGGCTTCCGTTTTCCACAATTAGATGTAAAGGATTGTGTTGAACCCATATCCATGTATGGAACAGGCACTCCCATTCCTCCTCGTAGACGATAGTTGAGGCTGCTGGAGTGGTTGATGCTGATGTCAAAAGGGTCATTTCGTCTGGATCATATTCTTCCACTATCTTGTTGAATGCATCGGATGTCGACACTTTTGCTAAAAATGTCTTCCAAGCTTTGCATTCATCTGTATAATTCAATGATTAGTGGTGGTAATCACACCATTTCCTAGTTGGCGGTTGTTTTCTACATTCCCTTTTCTTAAAAGGATTCTTGCCGTGATCTGGATTTGGCGGGGTTGGATGAGAATATTTCGACTTGTCGAAGTCGGCTGGTGCCTTCTTGTCGGGTGGTTGACCTGATGTCGACTTTGTCATGAAGCGTGCTTTCCATTTTTTCTTGGCTTCAATTTTGCTGGCATAGTGGAATGCACCGTTGAGTGCATTGACAGCCAAAAATTCCATATCCTGCTGAATGTACTATGACAATCCGTTGATGTACTTCAGAACAAGAAATTTCTCTTCTTCTTGGATGCTAATTCTAGCCATGCGTTGATAGAACTCATCAGTGTAACTCTATTCTGATTGCTCTTTCCATTGCCTTAACTACTGCCACTTCTTATACTATTTTTCAAGGTATTTGGGAGGGTAAAATTCATTTCAGATGTATTCAACAAATTTATCCCATGTGTCGATTGGATCTTCGCTTTTCTCAATCTTTTTCAACAGGTTCTCCCACCAGCAGTGCATTGATGTTGACATTTTTAAGGATGCAATGGTGATCTTTTTAGCTTCTGAGAGTTTATTCACAAAGTAATAGGATTCCAATTGTTGTACCCAATTGTTGATGGATTCCACGTCAATCTTGAATTCTAGATTCGATATGTATAAATTCATTTTCACTTTGAAGGGGCTGATTTTGTCGGTGTGAGTTCTCGTCAAAAATCCTCCAGATGTCGAAGCAAATCGCATGAGAATTTCACTGAACTGGGTGAACATTTCAGTCCATTGTTGAGTCAACACTTTCTAAATAAGTTGTGTTGTCTCATTGGATGCATGTCTATCATCTGCTTCTCCTACCATTTATAGAGGTAGTGTTTGCTTGGATGGCTGAGATTGTGAGCATGTTTGAACATGCATAAGTCGGTAACTTCATTGGAAGTGTCTGCGCAAACATAAGAATGAACAAAGTTGATTTCTATGATTGAGCTATGATACCAATGATCCACACATGGCTAGGAAGCATAAGGGGGACAAGAGTTCGACTGGATGAGTCGGCTCTATTATGGCGGAAGCATAAGAAATGGAATAAGCAAAGCAGGAATACACTACACAGATAAACACAGATACACACAGACAATATGCAGGAATGCAAATTGATCTTCTCTATTACTGGATATGAGATCATTGATTGATGTATGTTACATTATTATACATGCTTATATAGAATGTTGAGATGCTTGGGTTACTTACCGTTACATTCAGTTACAAAAGAAGTTAGAATGGTTTGGAAGTTCAACCGTTACAGTTGACTGGAAGATAGAGAGACATTATGTCATAGTTCAATAGTCGCAAGTCGTAGGTCGACGCTACATGTCAACATCGTGAAACTGTTGAGGTCGCTAAACGTTTCGAAGTTGTTGATTTTTTCGAAGTCGTATCGAATTCAGAACTTGTTGAAGTTGTGTCGAATTCGATGACTTGTCGCAGTCGATGTTAGCATTCCACAATAATTCCAACTGGGATGTGGATAAGAAACTTCACTAGATGGATGTGAATATTTCCTTCCTCAATGTTGAGGTTGAAGAAGAGGTTTACATAGAAAAACCTGGGGATTTGTAATTATTGGTAAGGAGTCCCATGCATGGAAACTTAATAAATCCTTGTATGGGATTAACCAATCCTTGACGGATTTGTATTCAAGATTGATAGATATATTCTGAGCTTGGGCTTCTCCAAAAGTGAAACTAACTCCAACCTGTAATTCAAGGTTGTGAAGTACCAACCATTTATCTTGGTTCTCTATGTTGATGACTTGTTACTTACTGGAGAGGAGAAACATATAGCTCGGTGCAAGAGGGATCTCACTTCTGTGTTGAAAATGAAAGACATAGGTCTTATGCACTATTTTCTTGGTCTAGAAGTTTGGAAAATGAAAGATGGTATCTTTCTTTCTCAAGGAAAGTACACAGTTGATGTATTATGATGATTAGGTATGATGGATTGTAAGTCCATGTCGAATCCAATGGTGTGTAATATAAAGAAGCTACATGAGTCAAATTCCGGGTTGGACCTAGTGGATCTTTCCATGTATAGACATCTCTTTGGTTCCTTGATGTATTTTATACATAGTAGACTAGACATATTTTATTTAGTGAGTATCTTGAGTCAGTTCCTATCTAAGCCAAGACATAGACATTGGGTTGCTGCCAAGCATGTGCTTAGATACCTTCGAGGTACTATTGCTTATGGAATCAGATATTCCTCTAGTGGTGGATTGATGTTACTTGGATATGTAGACTCCGACTGGGGTGGTAGTATTGTGGACCGAAAGAGTACATCCAAATTTTTTTTAGCTTGGCATCAACTATGATCTCTTAGTCAATGTTGTTAGGAAAATAGTCCTATGGAAGGGAGGAGGTATATGTATCCCAGAGTACTATAGAGGTAGATTATATTGCAGCTAGTACCACCTGCCAAGAAGCTGTGTGGATTAGGAAGCTACTTGTTGAGTTGTTCGGTAAGAATCTTGACACTACAATCATTTTATTTGACAATCAAAGATGCATTAAGATCTCAGAAAACCTTGTGTTTCATGATAGACCAAAACACATTGATATGAACTACTACTACATCAGATACATGGTCTAGAGAAGTGTTTTAAGAATTCAGTACATTGATACTAGTGAGTAGATTGAAGATATGTTTAAAAAGCCTCTATCCATGATGAAGTATAGGTACTTCCGAGATAATCTTGGCATGGAAGAGAATGCCTCCCTCCTTTGGAGGGAGTGTTAAATTTACAACATCATGAATCATTCTCTAGGTCAATATTGTGTGTCAATATTGATCCTTGTGTGTCGAGGTCATGCCTTATAGGATCATGAGTTGTACGTAGAAAACTTGGATAAGAATCTTGAGTTGGACTCAATAATGGTTAAGCTTCATTTGTTGAGGAAAGTGCTTTCTTTGTCAATGTGTTGATGTTGTATTTGATGCATTTTTGTTGTAATTTACAAAGTGTAAGATATGTCTAAATGATCTTCTCTATGTGACATCATGTGGCATTGATCCCATTACTAGCCACACTAAATGAGTGTTCTACTTTACGTTTTATTATTAAAAATTTAAGTTAATAAATAGTGAACCAAGAGCTTCTTATGACTGCTTGAAAGAGATTTATGCTTCTAATCCTCATTTTTTTCAATTTGGGATGATCTCCTTCATCCAACGGTAATGATCCAAAAACCCTACTTTGATTATCCCATTCGAGAGGGTTGGCTATATAAGTTGAACCAATTGTGTGTTTCTAATTTGATGATTTACCAGTGTTGATTTAAGAGTTACATGCTTATTCTTGTGGTGCGAATTTTGATATCACCAAAACCTTCCAAAATATCTAGTGCCACTTATATTTTCACTCCACATAGAAGTAATTGCATCACTTTATTCGTGTGTCCCCGCTTTGTATCTTAGCGAGCTCTCTAATCACAAACATGGTCTCTACCAGTCCCTCCCCATTTCATCAAGAACCTGGAAATCCATCTCCATGGATTGTTTGAGTGGGTTACATTCAGCCTTAGATAAGCATGATTCCATATGGGTGCTTGCTTTCATGTTTTCTAAGGTCGCCATATTTATCCCTTTTCATAAGACCACCTCTTCCTCTAATACTGATGAGCTCTTATTTCATCGCATATGGAAACATTTTGGCCTTCCTAGAAATATCATTTCTGACCAAGACTCACATTTTTATGTTCCTTTTAGAAAACGTTGCGGTCTCTCCTTGGCTATTAGCTCTGCTTTTCCACCTCTTTCCACCCACAATCAAATGGGCCTATTGAAGTAGTGAACCATACTTTGGTTCATTCCCTATACATTTACTTTTCCAAAAACCACCAATGGGACTACTACCATGCCATGTCAATCAACATAACTACAACCAACCCATCCATTCTTCCACCAGTCTCTCTCCTTTGAATGTCTATTTTGGGTATCATCCCTTCGCCCCCACCCGAAATGACACTTAATCTTAGTCTCTTTGGATCTTCTAATCACTAGTGGGAACAACATTTCACCCATCACTTTATCCAAAATTTAGCAAAAAATAAAGCACACGTCTCAACTACTCTTCAAGCCACCCAAGCTTTCCAATAAGTGTCATCATCAACACCATACTCCATTGTTCTTTCATCTAGGGGATTGTGTTTAGTTATTGTTACTTAAACACTACTTTAAGATCCAACATCATCATAAGATCCATCCACCCAAATATGGGCCTCATACAGTCCTAGAATATATTGGGGTAAATGCTTAGTGAATGGATCACCGTTCTCAGTTGGGTAATTATGATGTTATCAAGGTGAACAATTTGAAGTTATTTGATCCCCCCTTCTTGAAGAACTGATCAGTGTTAATCATCTAACGAATAATATTTTGGACTTTTAGCCTCCATTAGCCAAGGATACAATTTTGGATACTCGGATCAGAACTACTAGGTAACAACATCACATCTCCTACCTTGTGGGTTGCTAGGACCACCCATCAGTAGAAGGCAAGTGGTTCTCCTCTTCCACCTTGCAGTGCACTTTTCCTCATCTTATGGAAGAAGTAGGGATGCTTCTAAACTTAAACAAGGAGGAATTTGTCCAGGAATAAGGGCACACCCTTCTTTGCCAAATATGAGTAAGCTAGGTGCAATTCCCAAGGAGGCACCCTCTCCATCTTCAGTGTTTTGTGAACACTTAATATAATCTTGTTTAGGTAGTCAATTTTTGGACACTTCTAGAAGATAGGTTAAAGAAGTCCTTGTTTATAAAAGTCCTGTTTGTTTATATAATAAAGTTGATGTCGTATGTCTATTTCTTCCCGTTTCTCATGAGATGGATTATGTTTTTATGTTGTTAATATTAATATTTAGATATGTAATAAGATCAAGGAAACCATTATGGATTTTCCACCCCAATATGATGTGGAGGATATTATGCTTCCTTTGGAAGATGCTCCAGATATATATGTCCTAGAGGAGAAACCCCAAATCTCACCATGCCTTATCTAGTTTCTCTATACCTAAGACATTAAAATTGTTTGGCTACATCAAACACCAGAAATTCATTATATTAGCTGACAATAGTAGCACCCATAATTATATTCTTGAACATGTGGTTGAAGAAAGCTATTTCTATATTCACCCTATATCTAGTTTCCAAATTATGATAGTAAATGGACATATGATGAAATGAGAGGGATATTTTGAAAATGCCATTAAAATTTAAGCGTGTATTTATAATGAGGATTGAATAATGGTATAATAGTAGTGCAATGTAAAAATACAAATTATATAGAATCAAATAAAAGATTCTTAATTCTTTGTAGTATTTAATATGCTTTATATTGAAAAACTTGTAAAGAAACATTATGCTTGATTTTAGCACATTCTACTAAATAATTGATAATATTTTAAAAATATAATGATTCATCTACAGGATTAACAATATTTTCTAAAATGTAGTCATTATATTGAACATTGAGCATTTGTGTATAAAGCTTGGAAAAATATCTATAAAAGATTAGAGGACACAAATGATGTACATAACAATATATTAGGTAATGATCTCTTTTTTGCTATATAATTTTTAGAAAAATATTAATAAAAGTAATTTAGTTTTTTCTTATAAATATTAAAAAAAAAGTAGTTAATTTAATTTTAGTTAAAGTAGTTGAGTATTATTAGTCAAACCTTTATTGATTGAAAACACAAAAATCCTTTATTGATTGAAAACACAAAAATCTTAGTAAGATTATAAAGATAAAGTAAATAAACTATGTTTTTTTTATGATAAATTAAAAGTAAGTGTGAATCAATGTGTTTCTAACTTCAATGAAAGGTGTCATTACATTGTAGGGGTCGTTAAATTCAATGTGTTTCTAACTTCCATGAATGGTGTCATTACATTCTGAGGGTTGTTAAATTTAAAAGATGAATATATTAATTAAGGCATGATTAAATAATTGTGTTTCGCTATCCCTAATTCAGATGTCATTAAAATGTAGGTGTTTCATCATTTGAATTTTGGATGATGTATTTAAATCATTTAGCTAAACTAAAATATCAATAATAAAAAGTTTTTATTATTATTATATTATATTAATAATAATAAAAACGGTTTAGAAATATTATATTTGTTTGTTTTTTTTGTTGAGGTTTTAATGTTTTCTTTAAATATATTGTATTTATGTATTATCCTTTTGCATACCAAAAGATGAAATATTGCCATGCTACGAATTTTTCTGTTTCAAGTGGAAGTTGATACTTATAGATTGGGATATATTAACAATGCAGAGACTTATTGGAAAGTGTTGTATTTATTTTTTTTTCAAATAAAATCACAATTATAACCACAATTTCATAAATTCAAAATAAATAAAAAAATCAAAGTAATACCTCAACTTATTATATAACATATTGATTTGGATGGTCCATGTTATTTAATGTTTAAATTTTTAAAGATGCATCATACCACGGAGTTATATTTTTAATAGACGAAAGGAGGCGCATGGAAATATGGGACCTACGGTGAAACGTGGATACTTTTTTCGAATCGAGATAAGGATTGGCCTTTTAGACTAAAGAAGAATATCTAAAAACCTTAGTGTTTTAAAGAGAAAGTCATGTAGAGAGACCATACATTTACGAGAACAAGCACCAAAGGACGAATATATATTTCCTTTTTAAGAAGGCCAGCAAACCGTAAGCTGGCCATCATATATTAGAAGAACCAACCATCTAGCATATTTCAATAAGTAATTTATGTTTTATGTTTGGCTTCATTGATTTCTTGGTAAAAATAAGTGCTCTACGTTTTAGTATGGGGGAGATGTTGTAACGTGTGTCCATGTAACATTACACACGAGTATGAGGGGGAGATGTTGTAACATTTGTCCAGTAATGTTACACCAGTACAAAAAGAGTAAAAAATAATAAATTATATTATGTCGGCCATTAATAAATTCATGTCGGCTCATAAAATAAAACATTATGGAAAGTATTTAAAAAAAATCCATATTGGCTCATAAAATAAAATATTATGGAAAGTAATTAAAAAATTGATGTTCGTTTATAAAATAAAAAGTTAAAACTTAAACTTGGATCTATCAATCAAGAGATATCGAATTTATTGAGTTTAAATTTAAAAAAAAAAAAAAAATACACCTCAAGAAATTGGATCCCTCTCAGTGCTTGAGAGATACGGGTTTAAGATGGATCTATGCTGGTGTAATTTCACCCAGAGAAATGAGGTGCTCTAGGTCCAGTATGGGGGAGATGTTATAACGTGTGTGATGCAACGTTACAACATCTCCCCCATAATTAAAAAAATTCATGTCAACTCATAAAATAAAAAATTATGGAAAGTATTTAAAGAAAATCCATGTTGGTTCATAAAATAAAATATTATGAAAAGTAATTAAAAAATGGATGTTCATTTATAAAATAAAAACTTAAAAACTTAAAACTTAAACCCGGATCTAGCAATCAAGAGAGATCAAATTTCTTGAGTTTAAAATTAAATAAAAAGAAATACACCTCAAGAAATTGGATCCCTTTGGGTGCTTGATAGATACAGGTTTAAGATGGATCTATGCTAGTTTAGTTCAAGTTCATGTGGATAAGTTTATTGATATATGTCAATCTGCTTATTTTTTACCTTTTTAAAAGAGTAATATACACAAGTCAAGTCATTTACATTAACAACTTATCTCAACTACTTTTTATTATTTTAGTTATGCTAATAGATATTATCATCAATTTTATTAATATATATTATCATCATTTTTTGTAATTTAATTGTATTAATATATGTTTACACTGATAGGTGTATATATCTTAAAATTTAGGTGGATTACTATCTATGTTTTTCCTAGATTGAAGGAGTATAGGATAAGTGTATTGTTTAGGCATGGATAAGTCGTAACTCATGCATGCATGTGAGTTACATGCATGGATAAGTGACAGACAACCCATTTAAGTAAAGAAGTTCACCAACCACAAATTAAGTGGTTGTGCTAGAAATTCAATAATTGTAGCGCTACATAATTGAATGGGCTGTACAAAAGCAATATCATATGAATCAGGCGTATAAGCAATAATATGTAATGAAGGACATAATGAGTACAACATATTGGGCACTCCCAAATAATAGTTTTTGAAGCAGCTTTAGGGCCATGTAAAATGTGTTTTCTTAATAAAGAAAATATATTATTTTTCAATGGAGAAAAAAAACTATAAGTTTGACCTATATTGTATTAGTATTTTTTAAATATAATAATGATATTATAGAGTAATTTAATATAAATTTAAATAAAAAAATATATTCAAAAGAGTTTTAAAATTTATATTTAAACTAATAATAATATTATAAGTTAATTAAATTAAAAAATTAACTATAAATATTGAATTTATTTTGATGGTAAGGATAAATTAATTGTAATATAGGTGTGAAGTAAGGTTGTCTCATATCTTGGAGGTTAATAGTAAGAATTTACATACTTGGAATTTGGAAAAGATAGAATGAATCTGTCATGTCCCCTCCCGCTGATCGAACACAAGGAAGGGAATATGATACCAAAATCTGGGCATAAAATAAAACTTAGCCCATTTCATCATAGACAGTTCATATAAATAAAATCATGTGTGCAGATGCATACCCAATAAACATGCACAACAGAATTAAACCATGTACACATATTTCACATGCATTTACCATTCGAATAACAATCATCCATTAAATCATTGCAGAAGTAAATACGCATGAGATAATATACTTATCTCACTATAATGCTGTCCCAAGCAACTAGCTATGTCACTGCAATGTTCCACCAAACCTTAGGTATTTTCCCAACCTATATTTTTTCAACACTTAGAGACCACCCCCGAGCTGGGTATGATATCTACAAGAAAAAGGGAACTCTCAAGCTCAAAACAACCCGAAGCAATGGATACCCATCTCAACCCCAACATTCTATTACACACAGAACTTAGATATGGGCTCGAAAACACATTTTCAGCAATGGGAATTAGAAACTAGATGGACATGGTTTTCCCCAAAATGTAGGCACACAAAAAACAGATTTCTGAGAGGGAAAAATCGACCATAGGGAAGAAAATGATTTCTCCCATAGATATACAAGCATCCAGTGGGCCAAAACAACCTCTATGGTCCCCAAATCGATTTCCCCTTCCTTCCCCACGGTTTTGCAACATAAAAACGCCCTTCTCTCAGCTAGAAAACAACAAAAACCGGAAAGAACATGGAGGAAAATGCCCAGGAATCTCCAAACTCCTGAGAGAGAAAGACTGATGGGTTAATAATGGCTTGGGGATCAATTTCGTGGCTCTTATCTTTCCCAAGAACCCAAACACGAATTGCTATGAAGGGTGGCTTGCCCATACCCGAATTTGGACAGCCATACCTCTCTGTTCCCCAAGGCATTAACTACCTCAACCAACTATTAGAAGAAATGAATGATTGGGAACAAGATTCAACATGGGTAGTTGAGGGTTGACGGGTTCTCTCATTGACACTTGGCTTGACTTGATTGGCTCAAGGGTTTGAATATTTCCCTCCCAATTCCTTGTAAATATCATGCCCCCATCTCTTGTTCCATTGCATAGCTAGTTGTGGGCATGTATATTAAAATGCATATTTACAATTTCCATGGCTCACTAGCACATGGGTAGCATAATATCAAATATTTTCCTCTTCAAGGTCTAGCGTTCACTAGTGGGGCCTTGGCCTTGAGCTCCACGCTAGGAATCATACATAATATGCATACAATATTTGCAATATAGCCCAAAATATCATGAGGGTCAAAATGGGGATATTACAATCCCCTCCTCTTTAGAATAACATCGTCCTTGGTGTTCCAATACCTAGGAATACATACACACTTTATACATGTCCAAAATTCACAAAATGTGGCAGGTCTGTCCTGTGTTTCACCCTTTACTTGGGTTTTCATGACCAAGTCCTTTGGCCTTCACAAAATTCTCCTGCTGGCTAGGACGTTCTAGCTCTGCATGAGGGCATTGTTCCAAAACAATCCCTTCCTCTTCTTTACCTTCTAGCTGATCCACAAGTATGGAAACTTTATCGCTACTATATTTCTTGTTGCCCTTTGTTGGGCAGTTACGGAGGTAATGATTTTCTCCACATTCCCAACATTCTAGTGGGTCCTTTTTCTTTGTCGGCTCAACTTCCGTGGAGTCTTCCAGCCTCAAGCGTTTCTTAAGGGGATGATTGGATGAATGCCTCTTCATGGATCCACTACCCCTTCCCTTACTAATTGCTCCTAGGATGATTTTTACCTCCCTTTGCAAATAAATAGAGTCCTGCAAAACCTTGTGGTTCATCTCATTTTGCTGCCTCTATAGCTTGAGCATCTCTCCAAGATTTTCTTGTGTCTTGGAAATTGTTTGAAAAAGACCTTCAGCCAAATCCAATAGCCCTTGGTATGTTGCCATGGTCAATGTGCACAATTGACCACACACTTGCTTGCTTGTATAAGTTGCAACCAATCACTTCAATTTCTTACCTATGAAATTCGTCATGGAAATTATTTGTTAGACCAAGCATAACATAAACATTACAATCAGTCAATTATTTTCCCAATTGACATGGAATGTCCATGCTTCATTCATGAGACTTCCACACTTTTCATGCTTTCCCAACATACATGTGAACTCATTCTTGTTCATCCTTTCACAGGGAATTAACTATATCAGCATTCACAATTCATTTCAAGCAATTAAACGCAATCTATTTTCAGTTATGACATGCACTCAATCAATATTTTATTTTTAAGATGCATCAGTCAAAGGAAAGACAAGAGTAAGAGTTTGCCCCTCTTAGTCTTGTTCCAATCTAGAGCCACACCATCATTTTGGTTCTATGCTCCTTAGCCTCTTTCACTTCAATGTGAATGCTTGACTTGCCCCTTCTTGTTTTGGCTATGACACTTAGTGTCTAAGGTCTGTCCAAGGCTTTCTCCATATGGAAATCCCCTCCCCATGGTTTTTCTACAGAACCTTTGGCTGCTAGGACTCTCACATTTCCACTAGCACCATTCTCATCATTGTTGTCCATACTAAGCTTTCTAGGACAATCACATGTCCAAATGCATCCTTAGGATGCCTTCAAGGCTTATTGCTTTCATGCAATGACCAAAGTTTTCAACAAAGAAACAACAATGTATTAGCTTGGTTGTCATAAGACTTGTTCATGAAATTTTCATTATCTGAAAATGAATGAAATTAAATACTTATCTGTATTGGGCAGTTCCTCGCTACTCCATAGGTTTCCTTCTCTGCTTTACAAGCCTTGGATCACCTGTGGGGTGGATGCTTGGAAAACACACATGCTGCTTCACAACATCCAAATGGTCAATGCCAAGCTAGTACACCAACTGGGTTTATTAGGCATGAAACAACCCTTCACCAATTCCTCCACAACATCCAAACAATGAATGCCAAGCTAGTCCATTGACTGGGTTTATCAGGCATGAAAAAAACCTTCACCAATACCTCCACAACGTCCAAATAACCAATGCCAAGCCAGTGCATTGACTGGGTTTATCAGGCATGCAACAACCCTTCACCAATACCTCCACAACATCCAAATAACCAATGCTAAGCCAGTACATTGACTGGGTTTATCAAGCATGCAACAATTCTTCCCCAATACCTCCACAACATCCAAATAACCAATGCCAAGCCAGTACATTGACTAGGTTTTTCAGGCATGCAACAACCCTTCACCAATACCTACACAACATCCAAATAACCAATGCCAATCGAGTACATTGACTGGGTTTATTAGGTATGCAACAACCCTTCACCAATACCTCCACAACATCCAAATAACCAATGCCAAGCCAGTACATTGACTGGGTTTATCAGGCATGCAACAATTCTTCACCAATACCTCCACAACATCCAAATAGCCAATTCCAAGCTAGTACATTGACTAGGTTTATTAGACATGCAACTACCCTTCACCAATACCTCCACAACATCCAAATAACCAATGCCAAACTAGTACATTCATTGGGTTTATCAGGCATGCAACAATTCTTCATCCACACAAGGATGGCATTCCTTCTCCTGTGCAAACAAGCGGTTCCCTTTAGGAAATATTTAGGTGACTTTCTTGACTGCAGGCTAGCATGGCCCCACAATACCCACTCACACTACACAAAGGTTACCACTGTCCATACAGTCCTCTTAAACACGCTTTCTTCACTTTGACTCTTAATGTGCAATGCCAAATTGCATATGTGTAAGCTGATAGCACAAGAAGGATAAGCAGTCTCATCAATATTGTTGCTCTAAAATTGTAACCATTTTTCATCACATTCACTATCAAGTATTGAAACACCAAGAATGCGTCCATTCCCTTAGGGTGTAGTGAATATTGACAACCCTATCATAAACCAGCACCAGAAAGGTATGCATCCCTTTACGATGTGAGTCATGTAGGCCCTACTCATACTCAAGCAGTCTGGAATAATATTGACATAATAAAACATGCTCTACATATTAAATCTAATAACCAGACATGGATATTCTTAGTTAGGGTCACATAATACTTATTTGTTTCACAGATGCATATTTTCTTCATTTGCGAAGAATGGGGGCTCCCTTCTCTGAGTCAACAGTCCTTTGGTTTTCCACCCCAATCATTTCATGTTCCCTAACCCACATATGCCTTCTTGGCATAATTTTACCATCTCACTCATGTGGTTTTCCAATATGCAGTGCAACTGAGATATTTTCAAAATTTGCAATGTCGTTTCACCTGAAACCCATTTCCAAAGCATGGGGTCCTTCCTATGGAATTTGGCTTCTGCGGGTCATCACACATGGTCTTCCTGCAATGTGTCTTCCTGGAACACTTATCAAATAGCCAAACAGTCAGCAACATTTAACAATAAAATTCAAATTTGATTGTCCCATAGCCAATCAATGGCATTAAGAATTAAATTCAATCATGAATTTGCAATTATGTCTATTACATAAATTGACTTGCTTAGTCATGAGGTTATCCTCATGTTGTTTGTCTCTTGTAAGTGGTACTCCTCTGCCCATTAGGGTTTTACGTTTGCTACCATAGCATGAAGGTTCACTTACAACACGTCCTCTTGACATAGTTCTATGCAAGCCAGTGGTGATTAGCAATTATAAGCAAATTCTCAAATCTGAAATCTACAAGTCCAAAATTGATGATCTGTTCTGCACATGCACTATTTTTACAACCATGAGATCCTTCTCATGAGGCTTTGCTCTTACACATGGTAGATTCCAATCTTCATCATGGACTTATCCACACTTCCATGCCCAAAACAATCTACCTAAAACCTGAAACTTCAATTAGCCAAACGTTTGTAAGGCTCTATGCATATAATATTTCATTGTTGCGATATTCACTGAAGCATTATAACACTCCATAATTCAAGCACTTCCAGCTGTAAACTCCTCAATATCACCAAAACTCATTTACTTCAAGTGAATCATTATCATACTAGAATTGTCAGGTACAGTCACATCATTTATGCAATTTAGATACTCATTACTTCACAGCCATATCATTTTATGCAACTCTGTCCTTTCAACAGAGCACCCTTGGTAGCCCATCAACATGTCTACCTTCTTCATGCAATCATTCTCCCAATCCCTTTTCAACATTCATGTAATTAAGCACCAATAAATATTTCTTGCATGGTTGTCATTAACATTGCTTGATGTTACCTAATCAGCTGGCCTCTTACCAAGGCTACAAAGTCCTTTTTCCAACCTTTGGATCACGAATCATTACTACAGCCTTCGCTCTCAAGGTTTGTTGGTCACATGCTATGACTTCTTTGTATTTTCAGTCATGCTTCTATGGTTTGATGCCTACAACCATTATCAACAACATTAATTGTTATCGACCATAGGAACTACCATTAATGGGCTACTGCATGTGTAACTTCCCTACCTTTACCTAGATGCAACATCATGCTCATGCATAAGCAATTCACATGCACTATGAAATGACCCTTTAATCATGCCCACTAATAGATATGCATTCAATCTATCACTCTCTTGCACTTCCAACATACTATTTGGCTTAGTCACAACCTGTGATGGCTGCCTTTGCTGGTTTATGAGATGAGGATATTTGAAACCTTTCTTCCTTTGGTCAAACTTCTCATTTTTCTTGTCCTTCCATGCCTTGTGGAAATCAGGTTTTCTTTTGTTTTTATCATAGCAATACTTGACCTTCCTTATTGCCTCCTCTAGATTTCAAGGCCAGTTGTGCTCATCGATCTCTCAACACAACTGCCACCCCTGAGTTGGGCATGATTTCTACAAGGAAAAAAGGGAACAACAGACTCACATATAACGAAATATACACCAAAATCAACCAAGACAATCTACAGTTGGGTTTATTAGGCTACTAAGGAAATGGAAAGGAAGAATTGCTAAGCTAGTGAGCTCAACCATGGAGCTATGGATACCTCTACAAGATCTATCTAGCTTGGTTCCCCACAATGCCTACACACCCGACACAAGGAAGTATTCCCTTCACTAATACACAATCCCTTAGTCCATACCTTCCAATCCAGTACTGTTCAAGGTGTGCATAGAAGAGTAACTAGCCCTTTTGATCTTCTTGAGAGGTTACTTTCCTGACTAGGCTTATCAAGCCAATTCTGGTCCACTTCCACTCCTCATTTCTTGCTCACAATTTCAGACCAAAACAAGGATTCAAATAACAACAAAATCACAAATGTTGGGCATGAAGAGAAATGTTTTGATAGTGAGATGCCCAAAATGGTTTTCCATTAGTTTCAGTAAAAATGTGGGAAGCCAAAAATGAAATGGCAGATGGGAAATCAACCCTGGGAGAGCATAATCATTTTCAGAAAACGTTTATGGGCATTCAAGGGACAAAAACAACCTCCATAGTCCCCAAATCGTGGTTCCCTTGCTCCTAGCTATGTGCAATACAAAAACGAGTTCCCAGTTATGGAAAATGCAGGAAAATGATGCAAAATGTGAAGGAGAAAGCCCCAGTTAGCTCAGAATGCATGAGAGAGCAAATACCATGGCTAAATAATGGCTTTGGGCACAATTTCGTGGGTGTTTTCTTGCCCAAGAAGCAAAAATATGTTTTCCTAGATTGATGGCTTGCCCATACACAAAATTGGCTGCCATACCTCTCCATTCCCAAGGCATTAACTACCTCAACCAACTATTGGAAGAATTAAATGATTGGGTGCATAAGTGAAAATGGGTAGTTGAAGGTTTATGGGTTCTCTCAATGACATTTTGCTTAACACTATTGGCTCAAGGGTTTGGATAATTTCCCTCCCTATTCCTTATAAAAAGCATGCCCTGTCTCTTTGTTGAATTGCATAGCTAGTTGTGGAATTTTATATTAAAATGCATATTTACAATTTCCATGGCTCACTAGCACATGGGTAGCATAATATCAAATACTTTTTTTTTCAAGGTCAAGCGTTCACTAGTGGGGCCTTGGCCTTGAGCTCTACGCTAGGAATCATACATAATATGCATACAATATTTATATTATAGCTCAAAATATCCTAAGGGTCAAAATGGGGTTATTACATAATCGCTCCCAGAAAACCCTAGTGTTAGTTTGTGCCGCCCTAGGGCCTCATGGCCGCCTGGCCACTCCAGGGAAGCCATTACCTTCGCCAGTGAAGCTTCCCACGACCCCTGTTCCTTGTCTAGAGTTGCTGCATCTTGGAGACAACTTCGATGGGCTTATGAATGAGTGGCCAGTCCCCAAGACAGACACATCCTCGGCCCTTCATCTTCTCGACAGGCGAATGAAAGCTGTGAGATGCAATAAAGAAGGAACCCAGACTCTCCCTCATGCGAGTGCTCATTTCCTTGCGCAGGCGCTCAATGCAAAATGACTGTCGCCTCTCATGCAAATGCGACCTCTTTGGCCAGATATCTCGAAGGAGGAAGATCTCAGATTCATGGTCCATCAAGCTGTTTCAGACTTGACCGCTTCAGTGGGTCTAGCAATCTCGAGATGAGCCAAAGCCTCCATGACTCCTCAAGATCCTACTTCATTTTTTGATTTTTGTAATATCTTTGAAGGAGGTCTCTCTCTGTTTTCGAGTGACCCCACAAAACACTGTTCTGCAGCTGAAATCCTTGATTGATTAGGTAGAAGGAACCCCTTTAGGACTACAAAGGCTTATCTTTTCAAGGTGGCAACTCTCATACTACTAGAAAATCCACAGCCTTGGGATCTAAAAGGATGCATGCATTTCTATGGTGGCAAGTTTACAAGGAAGAAACAACAAACCCTCTACTTCTCAGAGCAAGTCCTTTAAGGATGCAATGCGAGCGGGGCTCTCCCATGCTCAAAATCTGAACCTGATTGTAATACCCCATTTTGACCCTTAGGATATATTATCATTTAATGTAAATAATGTGTACATGTGATGTATGTTTTCCTAGCGTGGAGCTCAAGGCCAAGGCCTCGCTAGTGAAAGCCTGAATTTGATTTAAAAGGGCAAGCATTGATAATTGATGCCCATGTGCTCTTAAGCCATGGAAATTGTAATAGGATGTAAATAAACATCATGCAATATAAAATTCCAAGACTGGCTATGGAGGCAACGAATGAGAAGGGGCCATGTGTATCCACTAGGGAGTGGTGAGGGGGTTGTGGGGATGAACCATATGCTGCCAAATGTCATTATGAGAACCCATTTGACTTTCCTTGATGACATTTAATTCTGTTGTAAGGAAGTGGTTGAGGAATTCAGTCCATGGCTTCAATGGAGCATGGGCAACCCAGAAATTCGTATGGCAGAGTATGGGCTCTGTTTTCTTGTACCACAAGCCACTCTACCTCATGGAGGTTGCTTCTTCCTCATCCCCATTCGATTGGGAAACTTACTAGCACCATTTGCCATCCAAAAACGAATTGCCAGCAGAGAGCAAAACCAGAAATCGCGACTTTGAAAGAACCCGTGTTTTGGGAAGCCAAAAACGTCAAGATCTGGTATTGGACAGTGAAATCCAATGGGGGATCCATTGGTATGAACCTTGGGGCAAATTTGGGAGCATTAGCTACCCCGAAATCCGTAGGAAAACCCAGTTTTTGCAGCCCAGAAATGAAGTGACGAGATTGAGCTATTGGATAACAGAACTGTGAGAAATCCATGTGTGAATGACTGAGCAGAGGTTTGGTTTGCTTGATAAACCCAGTGAAGGCTAGAATCTCAAGGAATTAGCAGCTGGACCTTTCTATGCCCACCCTAAAGAGAACTGGAGGGAAGGGATGCCTGAGGGACTGTGCAGCAGAGAAGGGGACCTTCCTTGTGTTGGGGTGCGGTAGGTATTGTGGGTGCCATGACTGCTGAGATCATTTGAGATGCCTGTAGCTTTGTGGTTGAGCTCACTGGCTTAGCATCCTCCTCATTTGTCATTTGTATGCTTGATAAATCCAACTGTGTGTTGGCTTAGCATAGCTGATGACCGAAACCGTGGCTGTGAGTGAGCCCAGCTAGTTCTTCCTTAGTGGATACACAGCCCAGCTCGGGGGTGATCTCTCAGCTGAAAGAATACAGGCTGGATAGAGATCTATGGTTGGGTGGAACGTTGCTCTCACATAGCCAGTTGTTTGGATAGCTTCATCTTCAAGATAAGTGTTCTATGTATTATAAATTATTTGCATTTTGTGTTCTGCAATATGTTAAATTGTCCATGTTTAATGAAATGAATGGATTATCTTAATTTGGAATCCATGCATGGTATTGGAACGAGATTGAGTCTCTATATGTTGAATCATCCTATGTGGTGATATATGTATATATGTTAGGCATTACTGTTTGTGTGCTTGCTATTATGTTTAATTCCGCTGTGTTTATATTGAGTTGAAGCTGCACAGAGAAGTTTTTAATTGTCATGAATTTATGAGTAATGTACTATTGGGGCTAAGTCTGCCAAAAGCCCTCGGTGTATTGTTAATGTTTCCTTCCCTGCAATTTGTTGATGGAAGGGGACGTTACAGAGTGGTATCAGAGCTCTAGGTTCAACACTACGGCTGTTGGGCCCTTCACAGAGATATAAATCATTGTGTGTACATGCATTTTGTATTTGGAACTAAAATGCATTAAAGAAACCTCAAAATTGCATGGCTTCTATTTGTTGGAATGGGAAATCATTTCCATGACTGTTTGGGGATTTTTGCAAGCTCCTTGCATTGATTGCATTCTATGAAATAGAGGAAGGAGGGAGAAAATTCATTTTCAGGTTGAATGCTTGCTCTAATGTGTCCCCAATGCTGTAGCATTCAGTTTGTATTTGTCTGTTTGCCTCCATGGAGGAGAGAAAGGAGGGGCAACCTCTGCCATCTTATATTGTTTTGTTGTTGTTGTTGTTAATTGCTATGCATAGGAGATGATGCATCATGTGCTTGAGACATTGATTAATGATGAATCCATGTTCCTTAAATGTCCATGATGCTTTGAATGCATGAACTTGAATGTTGAGCATGGCTGGAAATGAGTTTTGTTTGTTTAAAAGCATGAATAATCAGTTGTTACAGCCCCATGTCTTAATGATGATTGTTAATTACAATGAATCCACATTGTGTGGCCAATTGATGGTTTTCAGAAGTGAGGAAAGCCTGCAAATTATGCCCTTATGCTCATGAGTCTCCTTACCCATGCTTGTTGGCTGCTTGGAGATTAATTGTGAATCCATTGGTTGGATTGTTGAATGTGAAATGAAAAGAAAATCCCTTATTAGAGATGCAAGTTCTTGTCATTCTCTTACTGTTTTTATGCAAGTTTTTATGCAAGTCTAATCTGTAGTAGTTCACCTCTGTAAGGGGATGAAAGGGCACATTCCAGAAAATTTTCTAACTGTTGTGAAAAGTTGCAGTTGCAGGAAAAAGACAGAATGGTTTTGATATAAAATTGGGAAGTTGGGGGCGGCATTTTGATTGGGAAAAATGGTAGGGTCAGATTTCTCAGATGTGGCAGAGGATCAGACCATTGCATAGACCTCTTCAAGAGCTTTCCAACGGTACCAAATTTGCCTTATTTGGTTAAGGGACGAGGGAGATATGACCCCCGCAAGCACGCGGATCGCGTGCAGATTGCGCCCAGATTGCGCGCGGAATGCGCGCGGATCGCGCACGGATTGCGTGTGGATTGCGCGCAGATTGCGTGTGGATTGCGCGTGGAATGCGCGCAGATCGCGCACAGGTTGCGTGCGGATCGCGCACAGATCGCGCGCAGATCGCGTGCGGATTGCGCGCGGATTGCGCGTGGATTGCGCGCAGATTGCGTGTGGGTTGCACGCGGATCGCGCACGGATCGCGCGCAGATCGCGTGCGGATTGCGTACGGATTGCGCGCAGATTGCGTGCGGGTTGCGCGCGGATTGCGTGCGGGTTGCGCGCGGATCACGCGCGGATTGCGCGCAGATTGCGTGCGGGTTGCGCGTGGATTGCGCATGGATCGCGCACAGATTGCGTGCGGGTTGCGCGTGGATTACGCATGGATCGCGCATAGATGGCGCGCGGATTGCGCGCGGATCGCGCACAGATTGCGCGTAGATCACGCGCGGATTGCGCACAGATTGCGTGCAGGTTGCACGTGGATAGTGCGCAGATGGTGCGCAGGTTGTGCGCAGGTGGCGCACAGATGGAGCACAGGATGCAAAGGGAGTTAAAAATGTGAAAAGTAAAAAGTAGTTAAACCCAGAATTTCATAGAAGATGAATGGTGCATCGAAATTGAGATCCGCGAAGTGCCGAGTGTTCCTTGTTATATGGACTAACTTCGCCCGATATAAAAGTTTTTGTGATTCTTCATAGATTTTCTTCCACAGGTGGCTGAAGTTGGCATTCTGGACCAAATACAACTGTGTAAAATGCGTAGAATTATTGGTAAGAGTTGTCATTTTTGAAGAGATGTAGTTCCCGCACCCGATGTCGGAATGGAGCATGAAGACAGGCATTGGAAAGCTTTTCCAGCAGGGAACAATGATGCATGACCAGAGTTTGAATGAGGTCTACATATATCATAGATATTGAGTGCAGAAGAGTGCTAGCGGCTATTTTGACAAACAAATTTTGTTGTCAATATGGGCAATTTCTACAATTGCATGATATGGAAGAGGAATTCCATGTTACAATGAGGGATTGAAAAGGGAAGAATTCTTTAAACCCCTGTTTGTATCATACTTATAATTATGAAATTGTCATATGGCATAAAAATGTTAAAAATGTAAGGGATTACATAGATGTATATGCACTAGATGGCATCTTAACAAACATTGCATAGTGCATATGGAAATGCTTGTGCATAAATGAGATATTGCATATTGGTAGAATAATGAAGTCTGCATATGCAATGAACCACTAATGGAGAATATTGTGGTTGATAATCACTATTGATGTTGGTATTGGTTGTAGGACCAAAGATAACAAAGAGCATGGCTAAATGTGTTGAGGATGTTGTTGCATGAAGCCAACAACCTTATGCAGAAAAGATGGTGCAACAAATCTATGATCATAAAGTTGGCAAAAGGACTGAGTAGCCTTGGTAAGAGGCCAACTGATCAGGTAACATCAGATGATGTTAATGGTAACCATGCAGGTAATGATTATTGGTGCCAAGTTGCATGAATGTTGAAAGAGGATTTGGTAAGATCTCTTCAACTATGTTTGAGCTATGATGAGTTAGTGCATGTGATATTGAATACCGATTGGGACTGTTAACCTGCCAAGCTTAGTGAGGTGTGGGTAAGTGAAGGAAATGATCCTTACATCCTATGACTGTTTAGAAATCTCAATGCATTCATATGAATTTATATCATGCCATGTGTATGTTGGTTATGTGCTTAATAACCAAAGCAAGTGAGGACTGGTGGTCCTGATTATGGTAATGCAAGTTATATGAGATAGGCATGTTTCAATTATAATATGCTTGAATGCATAGTACTCATGAAACAATGCAAGGTAGCATTGAGTAGATGTGCATTAAGAGATTTTATAAATTTTGTGATGCATTGTATGAATGCACAGGGATGATGCATATGTTATTGCAAAATAAATAATGAAGGAATTGATGATAATTCTAGGATCATTGCCTGAGCTGTTATGAATGCAGAATAGTAAGTGCATGAAGAGCCCAATCATGATCGATGGGCTGCTAGAATGCTCTGTGGAAGCACAGAGTTGTATGAATGATATGGCTATGAGAATAATATCACAATTGCAAATCAAATTTATGTGAGAAACAGATTTGAAAATTTGATCTAGAGCTTATGAGAAGGAATCTCATGGTTGAGAGCTCTAAGTTCTGTTAGTAAGAACAGTTGTAAATATCAGATTTGTAAATGTTTCGGATTTGAAATTTTGCTAATAATTGCTAATGACTGTTTGGCTTATATGAAAATGTGTCAGGAGGACATGCTGTAAGTGGATGCTCATGTATGGTAGCGGGCATAAGACCATAACGGGCAGAGTGGTGTCACTTACAGGAGCCAAACAATATGAGGATAGCCTCATGGATAAGAAAACCAATTTCTGTAGTAGACAGAGTTGCAAATTCATACTGAATTTAATTATTAGAGCCATGGATTGGTTATGAAACAATCAGATTTGAATGGTATTGTTAAATGTTGCTGACTGTTTGGCTGTTTAATAAGTGTGCCAGGGAGACACATTGCAGTAAGACCAAGAGAGAGAGGTCCTGCAGAAGCCGAACTTCATGGGAAGGGATTCCATGATTTGAAAATGGGTTTCAGGTGAAATGCCATAAGACATTATTAATGTCTCATCTGCACTACATGATTGGTAAACAATATGAGTGAGATGGTGAAGATTATGTCAGTAAGACATGTGAGAGGCATGTAACATCAAAAGGAATTGGGATGGAAAAGCGAGGGACTGTCAACTCAGAGAAGGAGCCCCCATTCCTCATTAAAGAAAAGAAATAACATCTGCAAAATGGATAAGTGTTCCATAAACCCTGATTGATATATATATATACATACATGCATGTCTAATTATTAGAGTTAATATGCAGAGCATGTTTTGATTTTATTTCCATTATGGCCGACTGCTTGAAGTATGATTAGGACCTTCATAGTTCACATCAGTAAGGAGTGCACGCCTTTCTGGTGCTGAGTTATGTTAGGGATGCCAATATTGACTACGCCTTAAGGGAATGGACGCATTCCTGGTGTTTCAAGGTTGGATAGTGAATGTTATGAAATATGTTTACAGTTTAGAGCAGAAATACTAATGAACTTGCTTATCCATCTTGTGTTGACAGCCTAAACAGATTGTAATTGATTTTACACACTAAAGAATCAAAATAAAAGGATGTTGTGAGGGGTTGTGGTGGAAGGGTTAATATAAATAAAAGGATGTTGTGGAGGTTGTGGAGGTTGTGGGGATTTTGATGAAGGGTTGTGAAGTATTGATGAAAGGGCTATCATATGCCTATGGCTCCATAGTAGAGTCTTGACCTAGAAATGGTCGTAGTGAAGTTTCCTTCCAGTCGGCGTGAAGGTGTACTGGTAAGGTGTTAATTATTTGATGATTTGGAGCAGCCTGCGTGCTGGCCAAACATCCTAGTCCGCAGGAGGATCCCAAGGCTTACAAAGTAAAAGCAGGACCCTGTGGACCAGAGAGGAAATGCACAATACAGATAAGTATTCAATTTCATTCATTTCTTATTTGAAATAATGAAGGTTTCAAGTATAAAGCTTGTAACAGTGAGCTGATGCATTATTGTTTCTTTGTTGGAAACCTTGGTCAATGCAGGAAGCAAGGACCCTGAAAGAACTAAAAGTTGCTTGGTAAATCCAGAGAGTGGCTGGTTGGGCAAGATTATTTATGATTTGGAGCAGCCTACGTGCTGGCCAAACATGCAAGATTATTGATGTTGTGGAGCAGCCTGCGTGCTGGCCAAACATGCAAGATTATTGATGATTTGGAGCAGCCTGCGTGCTGGCCAAACATGCAAGATTATTGATGATTTGGAGTAGCCTGCGTGCTGGCCAAACATGCAATATTATTGATGTTGTGGAGCATCCTGCGTGCTGGACAAACATACAAGACTATTTGATGTTGAGGGGCATCCTACGCGCTGGCCAAACACCCAAATCCATAGGCGATTCCGAGGCTTGTAAAGCAAAGGACCCTATGGAATAAAGTGAAGACATCCAATGCAGATAAGTATTTGGTTATCTTGTAACTTCTTGCTTATGAATATACATGTGTATATGATTTGGTTATGATTTCCTATGAAAATAAACTAAACATGTGAATTAATTCAATGTTTGAGTGTAGGTATTGTTGGAAGTAATGACTATGAAAGCATCTCAAGGATGTGTGTGGACATGTAACCGTCCCAAAGAGCTCAGCATGAGCAGTAATGAAAGATGGGGCTAGTGGAACTATGTGAGTCCTAGCAGCCAAGAGTTAGACCAACCGAGTGGAGGAACTCCATGGTTGAAAGGTCTGGAATAGACCATAGACACTACGTGTCATAGCCAAGAAGGGCAGGTCAAGCATTCACGTTGAGGTGAAAGAGACTAGGAGCATGAAAACCACCGTGGTGGTGTGGGTTCCAGAATGGAACATGACTAAGAGAAGAAACTCTTACTGCTCTCTCTTTCCTTTTTATTGATGCATTTATAAACACAGAAAATTGTTGAATGCATGTATGGCTAAAAGTAGAGTGTGTTTATTTGATGAAAGTGAATTGTGAATGCTAATTAATGAATTTCCTGTGAATGGATGAACATGAAGGAATTCATGTGTATGTTGGCAAGCATGAAAAGTGTGGGAGTCTCATGAGTAAAGCATGGACTATCCATGTCAACTGGGGAAAAAACCATTGACTGATTTTCTTTTTTATGTTTGGGTTATGCTTGGCCTAATGAGAATTGTAATGATGAATTTCACAGGTGGAAATTAAATCAATTGGTTGCAGTTGTTATGAGCAAGTGTTGCTTGTGAGCCAAGTGAGAACCAGCTATGCACAATGACCATGGCAGCAGACCATAGGCTATTAGAATTGGTTGGAAGTCTTCTTCAAACAATTGCCAAGACCCAAGAAAATATTGGAGAGATGCTCAAGATGCAAAAGCAGCAGAACGAGATGAACCTCAAGAGGGTAGCAGCCATAAAGTTTTCAGACTTATGGATGAGCTGGAAGATCCGAATCAGCAGGAGCAGCTCGTGAAAATCAAAGGACTTGGTCCTGAAAGTTCAAAGTAAAGAACAGAATGCAGGGCAGATTTGCAAAGTTTTTGAAGTTTTGGACATGTGCAAATTGTATATGTATGCCGAAGTCTTGGAACACCGAGGACGGTGTTATTCTAAGGGGGAGGGGATTGTAATACCCCATTTTGACCCTTAGGATATATTATCATTTAATGTAAATAATGTGTACATGTGATGTATGTTTTCCTAGCGTGGAGCTCAAGGCCAAGGCCCCGCTAGTGAAAGCCTGAATTTGATTTAAAAGGGCAAGCATTGATAATTGATGCCCATGTGCTCTTAAGCCATGGAAATTGTAATAGGATGTAAATAAACATCATGCAATATAAAATTCCAAGACTGGCTATGGAGGCAACGAATGAGAAGGGGCCATGTGTATCCACTAGGGAGTGGTGAGGGGGTTGTGGGGATGAACCATATGCTACCAAATGTCATTATGAGAACCCATTTGACTTTCCTTGATGACATTTAATTCTGTTGTAAGGAAGTGGTTGAGGAATTCAGTCCATGGCTTCAATGGAGCATGGGCAACCCAGAAATTCGTATGGCAGAGTATGGGCTCTGTTTTCTTGTACCACAAGCCACTCTACCTCATGGAGGTTGCTTCTTCCTCATCCCCATTCGATTGGGAAACTTACTAGCACCATTTGCCATCCAAAAACGAATTGCCAGCAGAGAGCAAAACCAGAAATCGCGACTTTGAAAGAACCCGTGTTTTGGGAAGCCAAAAACGTCAAGATCTGGTATTGGACAGTGAAATCTAATGGGGGATCCATTGGTATGAACCTTGGGGCAAATTTGGGAGCATTAGCTACCCCGAAATCCGTAGGAAAACCCAGTTTTTGCAGCCCAGAAATGAAGTGACGAGATTGAGCTATTGGATAACAGAACTGTGAGAAATCCATGTGTGAATGACTGAGCAGAGGTTTGGTTTGCTTGATAAACCCAGTGAAGGCTAGAATCTCAAGGAATTAGCAGCTGGACCTTTCTATGCCCACCCTAAAGAGAACTGGAGGGAAGGGATGCCTGAGGGACTGTGCAGCAGAGAAGGGGACCTTCCTTGTGTTGGGGTGCGGTAGGTATTGTGGGTGCCATGACTGCTGAGATCATTTGAGATGCCTGTAGCTTTGTGGTTGAGCTCACTGGCTTAGCATCCTCCTCATTTGTCATTTGTATGCTTGATAAATCCAACTTTGTGTTGGCTTAGCATAGCTGATGACCGAAACCGTGGCTGTGAGTGAGCCCAGCTAGTTCTTCCTTAGTGGATACACAGCCCAGCTCGGGGGTGATCTCTCAGCTGAAAGAATACAGGCTGGATAGAGATCTATGGTTGGGTGGAACGTTGCTCTCACATAGCCAGTTGTTTGGATAGCTTCATCTTCAAGATAAGTGTTCTATGTATTATAAATTATTTGCATTTTGTGTTCTGCAATATGTTAAATTGTCCATGTTTAATGAAATGAATGGATTATCTTAATTTGGAATCCATGCATGGTATTGGAACGAGATTGAGTCTCTATATGTTGAATCATCCTATGTGGTGATATATGTATATATGTTAGGCATTACTGTTTGTGTGCTTGCTATTATGTTTAATTCCGCTGTGTTTATATTGAGTTGAAGCTGCACAGAGAAGTTTTTAATTGTCATGAATTTATGAGTAATGTACTATTGGGGCTAAGTCTGCCAAAAGCCCTCGGTGTATTGTTAATGTTTCCTTCCCTGCAATTTGTTGATGGAAGGGGACGTTACACTGATCCCTCGCCCTGTCTACATAGTGGACAAAACATAGGAAGTTTCCACATTGGAGATCTCTCAACCAGAAGTCAACCAAAACATTCTCCTATTCAAGGAGCAGACCCTAATCTACAGATTCAATGGACTATGGCCGAAAACAAAGGATCTCCTTGAGTGGATAAATTCAAACTGGCCCAGGGATGGTAGTGTTTTACTTAGCTCTAAAGGGTTTTTTTTAGTGATTTTTTCTTCTCGTGAAAACCTGCATGTTGTTACGAGCAAGGGGCCTTGGTTCTGGGGAACTGCAAGGCTCTTCACAACCCGCTAGTTCCGTGATTTTGATCCTTTAACAATGGTAGTGACAAAGGTGCCCATCTGGGTACGTCTTCCAAACTTACCAATCCATTTCTGGACTCAATCGATCTTCAAAGAGATAGGTAATGCTCTTGGCTGCTTCTTGTCCTCCGATGACACTCGCTCAACTCAGGGTCTTTTCACCTTTGCATGCATCAGCGCCACCATTGATATTAGTTCAGGCCTTCCCGACAAGATCAACCTAAAAATATGCAGCTCCATCTGGACTCAGAATTTGGATTATGAAAACACAGCCTTCAGGTGCCGGATCTGTCGACACACGGGACACCTCCTTAATGCTTGCTCGCAAAGAAAGCCCCAACAACATAGGACAATGAAGGCACACAAATCCAAAAGATGGAAACCCAGGCTGTCCGTGTATGAAGAAGACAATCAAGATGACCAGATTGAGAAAGATATGCCCCTAGCAAAGCAGGAACAGAGATCCACTCCATCTCTGCCTGAGGTGCACATGCCTCTTCAAGAAGATGAAAGCACGAAAAGCAACCCTCCACAAGGGAAAAAAGATATCATGATCCTTCCTTTTCAGACTCTGATAAGGAACTAGTCCATGATTCCACGGACGCGCTGCAACTGGCTTTAGTGTCCCCAGCTTCAGGGGGTTGGATACAAGTCAGGGAAAAAAGGAAAGACCTGAGAATCAATCCATTTCAGGGCTTTGATTTTCTTCTTTGTAATATCCATGTCATAGCTTTTCTCTCTGCTACTTTATGCTAGAACCCTCTATGGGATCTGGCATTAGTCTTTTGTTGTGCCAATTCGGCTGAGATTTCTAATATATTCTTTTGGCAGTTAGACACTCCTTTCCGCCTCACTTGGCCTTCGGGTAGGTAGCGGAATTTAGTTTGTAACAATATTTTCTTTTTTGGCAATACAAGGTTCTTCACTAGCTTACAAAAAAAAAGGTTGTCTCATATCTTCTACTCTTTTTTGTATTTACATTAAGAAACTAAAGTGTTGTTTGGAACTAAGCAACCCTAATTTAGAAGATCAAAAGTACTAGAGTAAAGCAAAAAATCAACATTGTTATTAAAATATGAACAAATTGCACAATTCCCAAAACTTATTGGGATGAAAGAATCTATCATCTTTGTAACACAAATAGAGTTGAAGACTACAATTACTAAATATGAACAAACTGGACAATTCCTAAAAGTTCTTAGGATGAAATAATTTTTCATCTTTGTAACACAAAGAGGGTTGAAGACCAAAATTACTTTCTCATAGAATATCGTGCATAAATTTACATTATAGTTATTTAGAAATGCTCCTCTTAAACCTTTTGATCATAAAACAAAATAAAAAAATAAAAGAAAACCAACCATTTAATTTTTAAGGTATCAAAGCTGATCTCAATAGAGATTATACCCATCATTATCATCATCCTTATAATATTTACATATTAACTTAATAATTATATTTTTACTTAATATATATTAATTTGAAATCTAGATAATTAAAAGAGATTATAAATGTCAACTTAAAGCCATTAATAAAAATAGCTAGCATAAGTCAAATTTTAATAAATAAAAATATTCCATTCAATAATTTAAGTTCTTGATCAATTTCAAATCTTGTGAAGTAATTTATATGCACAAACTGATTTTAGAAAAAATAATAATGTGTACAGACACTTTGTCGGCTCAATTAACGAAACAAACTCGGTAATAGGAAAAAAACAAGTCGTAAAGAAAAAGAACAAATAACACATAGGTTCCGTCTGTAAGTGTTATCGGTACGGAAGTTGGATATGGAGAACGATTGAAAGCGAGCGCTGGGAATCTGCGATGTATAAAGTTTTCAATATGAAAGTCGCCTTGAATGTCATATTGAATGTCATATTTAAAATATCTATTGACCGGAAGTAAACCGATTTGATATTTTCACGTCGTAGAAAGAGTTGCAGTCAATATTCAAGACAGGAGTCTTCTCACACGAGTCAATATTCAAGACATCTTGGGGAATTATAATCCAATGTTAGAACTTAAATTAACAATAGTTCATATTGGAATATGGGCTCCATCTCCCATATATATCACAACCTCCAAATTGTTACAATAATGGAATAATTGATGGGATCCATTTGTCCTCTTTATAATATCCTTAAAAATATAATCAAATAAGTATTCATAATCATTGTCACATATTTTATCAACTTGATTAAAAGAAACCAGTAAGATGTTTTTTATTAAAATTGATTGTATCTAATAGTTAGAAATGTATTAGCCTGCACGTGTGTGGTTTATTGGCAATTTGTTTGACGAGTTCAAATCACATCCAAGCTTACCCGTGTCCCATGATTATGAGCGGTTGTTGGGCACCTAGAATATCATTGTCTTGAAATTTCGATGGTTTTAAATGGACACTCTATCTATTTTCAAGATATGAGGAAGCTTTGCTTAAAAAAAAAGAAAAAATTAAACTCTATAAATAGTGGGAGGAGAAAACTATCCGTTATGTTTAAGGAAGTTAAAGGTTAAAAACAATATAAAATAATAGTAATTTTAAATTAATTAAAACAAATTGGAAAACGTGTTACCAAAGTTATTAAAATTAACTAAATAGTAGGTATAATAAGAAAATATAAAGGTATATTATAAATTGTTTTGTCAAAATTGATGGTTTTCATTAGGGAAGTAAAAGAGTAAAAACAATATAAAATATTTGTAATTTTAAATTAATTAAAATGAATTGGAAAAAGTGTTATTAAAGTTATTAAAATTAACTAAATAGTAGTTATAATAATAAAATATGTAGGTATATTATAAATTGTTTTGTCAAAATTGATGGTTTTGATTAGGGAAGTAAAAGGTTAAAAAAAAATAACATAATAGTAATTTTAAATTAATTAAAAAAAATTGGAAAAAGTGTACCAAAGTTATTAAAATTAACTAAATAGTAGGCATAATAAGAAAATATGAAGGTATATTATAAATTGTTTTGTCAAAATTGATGGTTTTTACTAGTTATACCATGTATCAATTTTATAATGAAGTAAAAAGACAAATATTTAATTATAATGTAAATAAAATTCAAAGTATTATAAGGTATTTTAAGATGCTTTTGCTAAAATTGATTTTTCTCACTAATTACAAAATGTATGAACTTGATAATGAAAACATAATGGTGTAGTTTAAGTATTCTACGTTTTTAACTTTAAAATTTTCATATTTAAATTTTACCAAAAAAATTAACGAATTCCGACCAAAATAACCCATCATAAAATCCAAGACATCCAATAAATAAACTACTCCAAACATAAATACTATAATATAAGTTTGATAAGAGACTTTTCCAAAATTGATTGTTTTTACTTATTACTATATACATTAAATTTATAATGAAGAAAAAAAATACTATAATTATAAGTTCAGAATATTATAAGATGCTTTTGTTAAATATAATTATTTTCATTAATTAAAAATGTAACAAACATATAAATAATAAAAAAATAAACTTAAATGCATATTAAAAGTATTATGAGATGTTTTTGTCAAAAATGATTTTTTCCACTTACTATAAAATGTTTCAACTTAATAATGAAAGAAATAAGAGTAAATAATATAACGTATAGTGGATATACATCCCAAGTATTATAACATGGTTTTTGTAATACTTCACAATGTTGCGCCTCAAAAAAGTGGTTACGTCCTTTGTGTTATTTGTTTGGATAAATAAACATTATGCTTGATGATTTGATGTGTACTTGGAGATATAATATGTTGAACTTCAAGTTGTTCTGCTTGCGTTGTGTGGGAAAACCTAAAAAAAGAGTGGTCCTTGCCTCTATATGGATTATAGATGATCCAAGAGAATAATAAGAATAATGCAGATATGAAATTTAATAACTAAATAATTCTAAAAAATTGAAAGAACCTTTTCTAGAAACATTACTAAGATGATAGATGTCACGATATTGAAAACATAATAAAAATTGGCTACCTCTTACACAAAAGACTCAAAAAAACAGAAATGGAAATTAATTGAACTTTTGGAAGAGAAACAACCTCCACCCCAAGAGCACAAGAAGGAAAGGGAATAATGTGCTAGCTACTTGGTATTTGTGTATCAGATGACCAAGGTCCAAGTTCAGTTTGGTTCAAAGATATCTATGGCCATAGAGTGTGAGCACTCGATGTGTTAATGCGGGAGTACTATTGGTGTTATGTTTGTAGCAGTAGTACTACTAGTATTGTCTTATGGTAGGAGGAATACCTATATGAATGAACACAAAAATATTGGTAAAACAAACCTTGGAAAGCTAGATACCAAAAATATAGCTCCTTTGATATTCTTTCCGTGAGTACGTGAATAGTGCAAGGTGGATCTTGGACGGAGTGTATCTTCTGAGTACTAAAAGGAAGAACTAAAAAGCTAAGACTTAACTATCCCTAAGAAATTGATAATATAGATCCTAGAGAGACAAGGACCTAGCTCGGGGGAGAGTTTGTGAAAACAAAAAGTTGATGTGTTTTCTACAGTATAAGGTTATGGAGTTGAAAAGATAGATAAGTATAGTTTCCTAGTTTTATGTTGAAATGATAGTTTATTGAATCTAAGATTTGTGTTATGTTCTTCGGAGTTAAATATGAGATTTACAATTATTATTCATAGATAGAATCTCTCTTATTTTCCAGGAACACAATATTATTATTATTAAAGTATAATATATAATTAAGGCTTAAATAAGCACAGGATTTCAATTATGTAAGTGAGGAAGATATTAAAAGATATTCTAAATAGTTTATGTATTGTTGAATATAGAAATTGATTGGAAGAATGTACATGTTGGTAATCTAATGATACATTGTCACAATTAAGGATTGTATAGGTTGAACTCAATATACGGAAAATTGTAATAGAAAGTTATAAGTTGTTAATTGATGAAATGCGATATAAATAACAATAGCAAGCCATTATTTTGATCAAGCCAAGAGAATACTTTGTGCATGTAAGATAGGAACACACAATGATGTATGTATTCATCTAGGAATAAAATATTATGAAGTTTGTGGGAATGGATCAAATCCCTCTTTAAGTATTAAGGAATTCCATGCAAAGAATAACTCATAAAGAGGCATCGATACTCTCTCAAGTACACAACAATAACAATGGTTAAGCCCGATGGCTCTATTAACCAGATCGAAAGGGGTTGCATGCATGGGTATGAATATTACCGTTGCATCAATATACTAAAAAATATTCACAAATAAATAATCAAGGCATGGAAGAACTATGCACTTGCACATGATGTGTGTGTCTGAATCAACCCTGCATAATACTAATAAAGAAATTATTTGTGATCATAGGATCCATGTATATATTTATATATATAGAGGGCACATTCAAGCTTGACTCGAGTCATACAAACTTGCCCGATTATAGGGTTTAAACCCATTAATTATCTATACTTTCCATATAAGTAAGCAAGGGTGCAATCAAAAGAAATCGATGTTAGGTAAAGATAGGATCGAGTTTTCCAACACGGTTTGGGCATGTCAACACTAACTATTTAATATTTAAAATATGGATGTAAAAGGAACTACTATAATAGGAATAATTATTGTTAAATTAGTTGTTTGAAAAAACTCAACAGAGGAGAAATCAAGCACCCACCTTACTGTTAGAAGCATAAGCAATATTAAATGTATGTATTAATAACACATAAACTCTTTTATCAACTGGCATAGACCCATCCTAAACATGGATTTATCAAGTATAGGGAGGCATCCAATTTCTTGAGGTGTTACTTTTTCTTTGGTTTTAAATTTTTATTTTATGAGCGGATATGGATTTTTTAAATTATTTTTTATTTGGTTTTCATTTTTTTATAAATTATGAGCCAACATAAAAAAATTTAAATACTTTTTATTTTTGGTACATAACGTGATAATGTTAAGTTACATTAAGTTACAAATCTACCCCATACTGGGCTATACAACAAATCACTACTTTTGGTGCAATGAATAATAGAAATCTCAAGAGCGAATTAAATGAAAATAACCAGCCTAGATCCAAATCCTAGGCTCTATCAAGCGCCGAGAAGGATCAAATCTCCCAAGGTGCAAACCTCTCCTCGAAAATCTCCTTGAGTGCAATACCTGAGAAGAGGTTTGCACCTTGGGAGATTTGATCCCTCTCGGTGCTTGATAGAGCCTAGGATTTGAATCTAGGCTAGTTCCAGTCGTGGGCAGTGACACAAAATTGGAGTTTGATCAGCATTGTAAGGAACGGGTTAAGTTGAAAACACAAATGAAATTATGAGGATTATCATTATATAAGTAATAAGTATGAGTAAATTGTTAAACTGGAAAATAGAGACATTAATTTTATAAGGATTAAATAAATGAAAATATGGTTGACATCGTGATCATTCTAAATGTATCTTCTTCATCTTTTCTTATCTTCACAATTGGTAGTTTTGACATCTTATCATATCGATCATATGAGAATCTACATTGGACCTGTACTTGTATTACGTACTTGTATTCCAGCATATGACTCCTGGAAGACATGACACATTTGAACTTCTGCTAATTGATCCGTTCGTTCACAAAATTTTCGATGTCTAGTATACATTTCTTCAGATAGTATCGATATATTATTGCCAATTTCAATCTCCTTATCTCGTACCATATTAGTAATTGAAACTGCTTGAAATTGGACCATGTCATCAACATGTCGCTCTTTGACCATTACACATTGAGCATCTCCCACAGTTGGTTCTATGGGTATATTGGTTGAATATTGTCTTTGTTGTTCTACATTTTGATTTCTTTGTTGCTCTACAAATTGATTTCTTTGTTCTTCCAATTGTTTCAACTTTCTCTCTAGATATGCTCTTTGTCGGTCAACGTTTTGTTTTCTTTGTTCTTCTCGTTCTTCTGCTGTCAATTCGTCTAACTTTCTTTTTCGATATTCTTTTTGTTGATCCATGTTTCATTTTCTTCGTTCTTCTCGTTCTTCCACTGTCATTTTGTCCAATTTTCTTTTTCGATATTCTTTTTGTTGTTCCACTTTTGGTTTCAAGTCTTCTTCTTGTTCTTCTGATTTCATTTCGTTAGATTTTCTTCCTTGATATTCTTTCTGATGTTCGACGTTCTGTATTTTTTGTTCTTCTCTTGTTTGTCTGATAACATCTTCTGCATTTACATCTTCCATTTCTAGTTTAGACTCTATATAAAAAATGTCAAGAATTAACATATACACTGAAATTTATGCATCTATGAAATCCACACTAAAATTTATGCATCCATGAAATCTACACTAAAATCTATGCGTCCATCGATTAACAACTACACTGAAAATTATGCAATGATAAAATACTATACACTGAAATCTATGCAAGTATAAAACTCACTTTACATGATAATGAAATTCAACATCCACATAACTTTTGGTTCTGTGGTATAAACCTTTATCATTCTCATTCTTTTGCTGTCATTTCAATAGATTTTTTTTCCTTGATATGCTTTATGACGTTCGACGTTCTGTGTTTTTTGTTCTTATCATGTTTGTCTGATAACATCTTCTGCATGCACATCTTCCATTTCTAGTTTAGACTCTATATAAAAAATGTCAAGCATTAACATATACACTGAAATTTATGAATCTATGAAATCCACACTAAAATTTTCGCATCCATGAAATCGACACTAAAGTCTATGTGTCCATCGATTAACAGCTACACTGAAATCTATACGAGTATAAAACTCAGTTTACATGATAATGACATTCAATATATTTTCAAAATTCAATATATTTTCAAAAAAATTAGGTGATGTGGGAGGATTGAACCTTGGAGCTCATGCCCATTATCCCAACACCCTTGACACTATACCACAGGTAGTTCTTATTATACATAGTAAAGAACTTATATATAAAATTGAATAATATTATATTTGGTGAAAATGGGGGAAGGGCGGATCAACAGGGTTTGACCCCGTGACCTACCTATGACCACCACAATTGTTACCAATGGGATACACCCAAATGTTTCAGAATTAAACGATTTAATATATTTATATGTTTGAATCGTGAGTTAAATTTAAATTTAAATTTAACTCTAAATTTAATTTTAATATAAATATTATATAGTTAAAATAATTTAAAATGTTTAATATTAATATAATTTAAAATTTAATATAAACAATTAAAACTTATTAAATTTAAAAATAGTTTAAAATTATTAAAAAAATTAAAATTAACTAAATAGTTAAAAATGATTATAGTTTAAAATAATTAGAATTAATATTCAAAACCATTCAGACCATTAATATCATATTCAAATTACCATTTAAAGCACTGCCATTAAAATTATTACTTTTAAAAAGTGAGTATATCAAACAAAATTTAGAATTCTATTTTTAGAAAAACTAAATTCAAATTTAAAACACTACAATTAAAGTTATTATTTTAAAAAGTGAATATATTAAACAAAATTTACAATTATTTTTGTAGAAAAACTAAATTCAAATTCGGTATTCTATTTGGAAAAACATAGTTAGTATTCTATTTTTATATAGAATCAAATTTTCAAAAAAAATGAAACGAAACTAAACTTGCTTCTATTTTTTATTCACTTGGATCTAGGCTGGGATACTGTTAAAGCACTACCATTATAACTATTATTTTTAAAAAGTGAGTATATATATATATATTTTTTAACAAGTGAGTATATTAAACAAAATTTAGAATTCTATTTTTAGAAGAACTAAATTCAAATTTAAAGCACTACAATTAAAAATATTATTTTCAAAAGTAAGTATATTAAACAAAATTTACAATTATTTTTGTAGAAAAACTAAATTCAAATTCGGTATTCTATTTAGAAAAACATAATTAGTATTCTATTTTTATATAGAATCAAATTTCCAGAGAAAACCAAAGGAAACAAAACTTGCTTCTATTTTTATTCACTTGGATCTAGGCTGGGATATTGTTAAAGCACTTCCATTAAAACTATTATTTTTAGAAAGTGAGTATATTAAACAAAATTTAGAATTCTAATTTAAAAAAAAAAACTAAATTCAAATTTAAAGCAATACAATTAAAACTATTATTTTAAAAATTGAGTATATTAAACAAAATTTACAATTATTTTTGTAGAAAAACTAAATTCAAATTCAGTATTATATTTGGAAAAACATAATTAGTATTCTATTTTTATTAATGGTCTACGTAATATTTTATTACCTTTTACTTTGTATTATTCTTTTTTGTTTATGGCCGACATGTTAGGAACAAACGTTATAACATATCTCTCATACTCAACAAACATTACAACATCTCCCTCATACTCGACAAACATTACAAAATATCCCTCATACAGGGTTGTAGAGAGCCTCTCGGTGCAATAATATGTCATGTGGCTAGGCTGGGCTATGGCCCTTCCCTTTGCCTAGGATGAGCATTATTTACCAATTTAACATTAATGTAATAACACGTACTAAGTAGGACATCCCTAACAAGAATGAATCACCCTCATCATAATAAAGTTCATATCAAAGCATTTCACAGTAAGGAGGGATCATCATGTTGAGACTCATTAAAAGTTCATAAACACATTGTTGAAAATCAAAAGGCATTTCTACAATGTGTTTATGAACTCCACTATGACCTCCGCCAATGGTAATGGATGTTTTACGGAGGTCATTACATATATATTTTATAACTAAAAAAAATTAACGGCCAAATATTTTAGCGGATGTTTTCTTATCGGTGCGCTTAGTTGAAATTATGCACAGAGATGCATGTCATAATAAGATGTGTTGGTGATGTATGATTAAAATATATGCACCAGTGCACTCAAACTGAACATAAATGCATTGGTGCAATATTTTACATCATATGCACCATACATTTTTTAATATTTTTAAACTTTACGGGTGATGTCCATTTATCAAAGCATATCGGTGCATTTCATTGCCAAATGCCTTGGTGCTTACAAAATATCAAAATGACCTGGTGCATTTTAACATCTCAAATGCACCATCGCACTTAAAAACAAAAAAACCAAAGCGTATAAGCTTTGCTAATTCTCTATGCATATAATCCATTGACATGCATCAATGCAATACAGAGAAGCAAACACGCTGGACAATCCATCTAGCACATGCACATTCTTACTTTTAAAATTCAATGTTGCGTTTGATATTCATTGGAGTGCCAGGCTTTCCATTTACAAAAACGCACTGGTGCTTATTTTTCATATATACGCAGTGGTGTATAATGTTTGTATCGATGCACCTCTGTGAATTATATTATTAAAAGCACCGCATATGATTCTTTGAACAATGGCTACTGACATTTTAGTCATATCTATATCTATATATATATATATATATATATATATATATTAATTCCATTACTCATCTGAAATTGAAATATTTGTTTATAGCACTATTCATTTCAATTATAATTATTACATTTGTTTGGATTAATTTATTATATCATAGATGCAAGCATCTATTGTAAAATTTAATCATCCATACATTTAATTACCATTGTACCATTTCGCATGTAACATTTGACAATAATATTAGAGAATGAAACAAAATAAAAAAGTTCATTTTATTATATATAAAAAAGAGTGCCTTTGTCATACAAAATACGACAACGTAGAGAGAAAAATAATCAAAATGTCTACATGCATGTAATTATTGTTACACTTATTGGTAACCTGTTGTTTTTCAATTCAAACACTATGTCCAAATTATACATTATCAAACAAAATGTCATATTTTCACAGACAATTGTTTCAAAATATACAAGAATCTAGAGCATCTTGCATTAACATTAAAATTAAATACAAATCATCATTCTTCGCTAGAACTGTTATCGGTGCTCGAGCCACTTTCATCAACCGGGTTATTTGGCCTAATGTTTTTTTGATTGCTTGATTGTTTTCCTCTTCTTCATCTTCCATCTGCAAACATAAAAATAAAGTGTACTGAGTGTATCTACATTGTTGGGAATAATGAAAAATAAATAGAAAGTATACATGAATGGAAATTGAAAAGTGATGTACCATAGAAATAATTGACTCATGAATGCTACACATTCTTTCAAAACCAAATCTCATGCCTTTTATCAACAAGTCTTTTGTTGTCTCCACTCCATACTTTGTTTCTTGCAAGTTTTATGCCCCGTCACAAATCATAGATTTAATCTAAAGGATTTTTGTTGTTTTATTATTTAGAAAATGAAAGAAGTAAAACAACATAGATACTTACAAAACCCACAATTAATTTTTGATACACCAACATATACTCACAACCCTTTCTTAACCCAATGCCAATCAACTCTTCTGATGGATCCTCTGTGCATGTTAACACCTGTTTCAAGACATCCAAGGATTTCCGGCGAAAACAAAAAAATAATAAACAAATCACAACCACTACAAAATATAATTTCTTATAAGGAAATCACAAATATTCACAAACTCTCCTATCAACCCATTTTTCCCTTGTTGTCCTGTCTTTTGTGTTGATTGGGTTCCATTTTGTTTTCCTTTCTGCAACAAAAAAATTGAAAATTAATATCGAATGTTGAATTAATTAATGAGACGTATAACATAATCATAAAAATCAATGATTTCATACATTTAAGGGACGTTGATGTTGAGATGGCTCCTCCTGCAATGCAATTATGTCCATTTGCTTTATCATCTCCTTGTACAATTTTTTGGACATCACTACCGGAACATTTCACATATCACCTCATTCATACTTTGGGATTTTCATAATCTCCCTGAAAATGTAAAATGACATTAAATTATTTTTTTGTTGATATGAAAAAAAATATAGCAGAATCAAAATTATTGAATGAATGGTTCTTGTAGTAGTTATAGATACATATTCTACATAAATATGTTTAGGAATATTACTATTTGAATGATTCTTTTTTGTTATTGTATGTTTTTTCTATTGCAAGTATGACATGTCTCATTGACCATTGCTTTGGAAATGCCTTGGTAATTTTGAACAAATATGATGAGCTTTGAACTTTGAAAATTTAAGTGTGGAAATATTGAATACTTGAATCAATGAGCCCTTCAGTCACATGAAAAATTCAACCGTAACACAAGATGTACCCTGGGTAAAACCCTCAAAACAATGAGGATGAAAAACCCCATCAAATATTTAGAGTATAATTATATGATAGATAGCAAAGAATGTCTTTTACAAAATAGCAGATTGCTTCAGCACCCCGGGTGTTAGATAAGAGAGAATACTGAGCAATAGAGAATGGACATCAATTGTATCAACTTGCCATGTGCTCAACACATTAATAACAAGCAATAATCACTACCATGCAATTTTTAGACAATGGTTGCATGTGTAATGGTGCATCACATGCAAAAAATGTGAATTTCCTTCTTGGAGAATTAGCACGTGCCTTAGTTTCTTCAATCTTGCATAACGTATATGTAATGCCTTTCATATTTGAAATTAAATGATGCTTACCTGACTCCAGAGTGAACTCTCACATTAACTAATTGTGTGACCACTTAGTTAGGAAGCTAACTTAAGTGTCATAATGCAATAACTCAAGTGTATTCATGAAAACACTTAATTAACTGAAGTGTCATCTTTCGGTTAACTTAAGTATCGTCTTTTAGTTTAACTAAAGTGTAATCAATGCAAAACAATTTAGTTAACTAGTCCTTATTTATTAAAACTTAGTTAACTATTATTAACTGAAATCATGTTGATTGATTTACTTGTAGTGACCACTGTGAGTTCTTTAATTAACCGAGGCATACATTGTGGCTTTAACTGATACTTAACAATTTGAGTTCACTTATTCATCTCATGAGCAATTCGAATTCTCTTTTTTTCTATGGATTTATATTTATCTCTTCTTTTTACTCCATGGTCAATATGTGCTAACTTTAATCATCTATCATATCAAATTATACTCATAATATTTTTCAGGTTGTGTGATCATATTATACTACTCTCAGACCAAATGATATTCTGCTAAAGTAATTCACTCTAGAGGTGGCCAGTATCTAAAGGAGACTCAATAGAAATCGATGAACATGGTTATTAATACATCACACAAAATTAATGCTTCAACATGAAAAGCATCTACCTCTATAACTGGAGGTCCACCCCATGAGTACCTACTATAAACGGAGTTCCACATCAGAATCTGACTTGACACATAAGTCCTAAGCCTTGTCAAACAAGACTTTACAACATCATCACTTTGATACATCAAAGAATTCACCTCAACACATCAGGAATACAATTTTACAAATGAAGGCTTAGTCATTCTTGAGTCCATCTCAATAATCTACTCCAAGTTCCTCATTCCAACTCAAGCTCCCTACCTCAACACATAAGGCCCAATATTGGTTGCATAAGATTGGTTTTGAGAATGACTTGCCAATGTTGTACATTTAATAGTCCCTCTTAGCGAGGGAAGAATTCTATTCCATACCAAGTTTGTCTTGGAAGTACCTAAACTTCATCACTAATGGAGGCTTTTTTAACACATATACAATCTGCTCATCAGTAGCATTGTACTAAAGTTTCACTGTACCTTTTTTGGACCATGTCTCTAATGAAGTGATACTTCATTTCAATGTGCTTTCGAATTATCATGAAACATAGGGATTTTGGAAAGCTTGATGCATCTTTGATTGTCACACCAAATGACTGTAGACTAAACAATCTCACTGAACAACCCAACAAGTAGCTTCCTAAGCCACAATGCTTCTCGACAGGCAGTATTAACAACAATATACTTTGCTTCTATAGTGCTCTAGATTACAGATCCCTGCTTCCTGTTGGACCAAGAGACCATACAAGAAACCAAGCTAAAACAATACACGGATGTACTCTTTCGGTCCACAATGCTACCACCCCAATAAGGGCCAGTATAAAAAAGTAGCAACACCCCTTAACTGACTCATAAAACTCACAGCATAACATATATTGTTATCTCCTCAAATGAACACAAACTAGTTGTTTTTTTTAGGTGATAGGAAGTCGTTCAAGTTTTCATTTTTATATACATTTGAGGTTCTTTTTCAAGAGTTTGAAGTATGTAATAAATCTTGAAATAACATTTGAGGTTGCTTTTCTCCAAAAAAGAAATTTCAGGTTTCGGTAGCTGAGGCGGACCAGGCGATGGTTCATTAGCTACTGAAAACCCAGCTTTCGGCAGCTTACAGAATGGAAGATAAAACTCTTGAGCTACCAAAAGAAAAGGCACGTGTCAGGTATCATGGAACAGTTTCGGTGGCTTAGGAGGATAAGGCAATGGTTCATTAGCTACCAAAAACAGAGCTTTCGGTAGCTTACAGATTTGGACATGGGCTTTCCTAGCTACCAAAAGCTAAGCAACTGGAAATAATGTTACCGTTCTTGCACAGATCCGATTTTTACTGATCCAAACACCTCAAGGGTGGTTTATAATGTTATATAATAATTAAAGGCATCATGATCAAGGTTCTGTTCCATATTTAAAAATGCTGGCAAGGTGGAGAAGATGAAGGATATTTACTGAAATTAATGGCGTTTTTACTATGAAAAGTTATCATTTTCAAATGGAGTTTCTGAGCGACTGGAGAATAATTTTTCAAAACTATTAGAGGTTTTTGTTCCTAACATGTGAGAGAAAACTAAACTCTCTCATTTTTCATATAGGTATCACAGGTTGGGAGAATTGAATCCGTCACTGAGCCTTAATTTTTGGATCCCAGAATCTGCCTGTTTGACACATGTTTTTCAAATGCAGATCTTGGGAAAATGAAAACGAATTTTAAAGATGTGAGAGAGGTTTTGCTAAAAAAAAATCAATGTATAATAACCTCTTTCAGTTTATACACATGTATCACATATATGGAGAATTGAACCCATCTCTGAACCTCTTTTTCAACAGTTTCAGCAAAAATGGCGTTTCTTATTGTGCAGAGTCATCATTTTAAAATGATGATTCTGAGCAACTAGAGAATTATTTTGCAAAATGCTCGAAGGCGTTTGTGCCTAATACATCAAAGAAAAATAGCATCTCTCAGTTTTCCTACAGGTGTCATATATTTGGATAATCGAATCCATCTCTGAGCCCCATTTTTCAGTAGTTTTGCCAAATTAAAGAGGATTTTTCCTAGTTTATTAAAAAAGGTTTTGATTTTCTATCTTTAGTAGATTCGACCCAGTTCTTCAGGATCTTGAACGTTTTTGTAAAGGCTATAGACCCTGTGACTGAATTGGAACAAGGGTTGGATTTTGGAGAGACTTGTAACCATACTTCATTCATATTTGGATGAATACATTTTGACACAGGAAGCTTCTTTCACTGTGTTTGTTCAGTTTCATTTTCTTTCTTTTTCTGTTTATGTGTGTTTGATAATAGATGACTATCATCTCATCTCTTTATAGGTATACTAAGCTTGCATGTATTCTTTTCATGTTTCATCTAACGCCTGGTAGTTGTCATCTTATCACTGTGTTGATGAACTTGATATGAAATATATTTTATCTATCATAGCCATCCATTCACATATCTTTTGTATATAGATTTGCTAGTATGATAAGTATTCTTCTTACTTTCACAACTTTGATTTAAGCCCGCTGAGCATATAGTAGAAAGCCTTTCGTCTTCAACTGGATTCATATGTTACTGAGTGAATGTGAGTATATCAAGTCACCCGATTTAATCTTTTCTCCTACATTATCGTATATTTAAGTTACCAGGCTCATTCCCTTCACAGTCAGGGAAAGACACCTGGAGTGATAACAAATTGGCACCGTTGCCGCGAAACGAAAGTGAAAGCAGAGTTTCCCTCAGAGAACAACATAGATCTGTTTCTTGATGGTAGACAAGAGATAGACATAATTTTTTATTGTAATCATTTGCCTGACGACTTTACCTTAAAGACTCCACTGGGGAGGACCCGGTTGATAAAAGATGAAGAGGCTGAATTCAAAATCTAGGTACCAGTTCATAAGTTTACTTTATGAACTGTTGTTATTCTTTATCAGCTCCTTTCTACTTTTCCCTTCACTCGTTAAAAGAATTATCCTCTGTTTTGTATATTCTGAATATTATCAGCCATCTTTTATAAATCCATCTTTAGAAGAAGATTTGCAGCCTGCTTGTATTGTAGAAGTTGAATCAGTCTTTGCGCCTCAGCTCATTTATAAAAATGACTTTTGTATCCAAATTCCTTCTCTTGAGCATCCACGCAACCTTGAGGAGGTAGGACTTGTTTCAAAACTTGTGCATATCACAACCCCTTCTACCCTTATCCTTGATCCTTCTTGTCAAACTATTATCCCTCATGATTAGCCCACTGCTTTTCAAGTCAAAATTAGAAATAGGATGTTTAAGACTTTGAAGCATCCCTATCTCCTTCATCCTTATCTTGTTGACTATTATGAATATCTCCCTTGGTTTTCTGGAGAAGACCAAGTTTCAGCTGAAAGGCATTTGCAATCCTTTGAGAATTTTATTGATCATATCAAGATTGTTCATGAAGATGTGATCATGAGACTTTTCTCTAAGACTTTGATCAAAGATGTTGCTGTATGGTTTAAGGGTTTGAGAGCTGACTCTATTGGCTCTTGGATCGAGTTCTCTAATTCTTTCTTGAAGTATTGGACTGAGTACAAATATTTAGATTCATACCTTGCTGATTTCTATGCTTTGAAACGAGAGCAAGATGAAGCCTTGCCTATTTTCAACAGAAGGTTCTACCGTGTTTATCATGACATGCCTTTGGAGGTCTGACTTACAGAGATAGTTGCCATGATATACTATGTTATGGGTCTTCATTCAGAACATGTCCTTCTTTTGCTAGAAAGGAAGTCTTCATACTTAAGGAGCTTGCTTGAAGATGCTCAAGAGGTAGAGAAGAACATTCATGTTTCTAGGATGATTAGAGAGCAGGATTACTCTGAAAATATGCATGTACATGAGCAAGAAAAATGTCAACATATTTCATATACCGAGCATGAAGGTAATGAGTTCGAAACAGATATGGAACAACAACATGAAGGTGAGTATATTTCTGATTCGGATCAGAATTCTTCAGTAGGTACAGAGTACTCCCGAGACAAGTATGAGTATGAATTTTATAATCAGTTTGTGAATCAGGATGACCCTATGATAAGTAGTGATTGCATAAGCAACTACATGTTCCTAGTTGATCGTAGTCCTTGTCTTTTAAACACGGCTCTATCATCATTTTCTGAGCACTTTTCTGAAGAGGAAGATGTAATGATTGATCATCAAGATTTGATTATAAGAGAACTAGAAGGTGATCAGTATTCCAATAGGGGAACAGGCACGGTCGAGCAAGTAGGTGAATCTATTTCAGATTCAGGTCGGGATTCTTCAATATTTGCTGAGTATTCTAGAGACAGGTATGCATGTGATGTTTGTGATCAGTTTGTAAATTAGGAAGAGCCTATGATAAGTGATGATGGCATAGGAAATTATATGTTTTTAGCTGATCCTAATCCATATGATGTGAACCTTGTTTTGTTATCCTCTTGTGAGCACTATTCTGATGAGGAAATTGTAGTTTTTGATGATCACAAGTTGATCTCAAGAGGACAAAAAGATTATCAGTCTTCCTGTAAAAGAACAATCATGGCTGAGCAAGAGGATGCCATAGATGTGCATCTATTTCCCAAGGAGCAACATGTTTCTAATCTTCTTTTCAAGGATCCGATAGTAGCATTCATGGAGTTATACCTTTCAGAAAGCTTCAAAGTTTCAGATTTATTTAGCTTGCCAGTGTTTCTGGGTAAGTATGGTTTCCTGAAATACTTTTTATCATTGTTATTGCATGTCAAACATCATTTGCTGAGCAATGACAGAGATAAGATTATTTCAGTCTTAAAGTTGCTTGGACTGCTGTTATGGAAGTCAGCATTCACTTGATCAATTGCAGATCCAGTTAAAGTAGACTAGTGTAGGAAATAAGCTCGTTGCTCGAGCATTTCTTTTCTTCCAGTTTGCAGTAGAAATAAGAGTTAGCTCGTGTGAAAAAAGAAAGCTCTTGAAAGGTGTTTAGAGGGTCGTTGTAGTACTGAATCCATGGCTTAATGGACCACTAGAGGACAAGTTTAAATTTTGTTTTATAGGAAAGGCATTGTATCTGTGGTTCTTGAAACCTCACAGGGAGACTTTCATCCTCAAGTAGGAGCCAGATCTTATCTCCTCAAATGAACATAGACTAGTTTTTTTTTTTAGGTGATAGGAAGTCTTTCAAGTTTTCATTTTTATATACATTTGAGGTTCTTTTTCAAGAGTCTAGAGTATGTAATAAATCTTGAAATAACATTTGGGATTACTTTTCTCCGAAAAATAAATTTCAGGTTTCGGTAGCTTAGGCGTGCTAGGCGATGGTTCATTAGCTATCGAAAAATTAGCTTTCGGCAGCTTACAGAATGAAAGACAAAACTCTTCAGCTACGGAAAGAAAAGGAACGTTTCAGGTATCGTGGAACAGTTTCGGTGGCTTAGGTGAACAAGGTGATGGTTCATTAGCTACCAAAATTAGAGCTTTTGGTAGCTTATAGATTCGGACTTGGGCTTTCCTAGCCACCGAAAGCTAAAAAACTGGACAGAATTTTACTGTTCTTGCATAGATCCGATTTTTACTGATCCAAACACCTCAAGGGTGGTTTATAATGTTATATAAGAATTAAAGGCATCATGATCAAGGTTCTGTTCCACATTTAAAAATTCCGGCAAGGTGGAGAAGATGAAGGATATTTACTGAAATTAATGGCATTTTTACTGTGAAAAGTCATCATTTTCAAATGGCGTTTCTTAGCGACTGGAGAATCATTTTTCAAAATGCTTGGAGGATTTTGTTAATAAAATGTCATAGAAAACTAACCTCTCTCTGTTTTCTTACAGGTGTCACAGGTTGGGAGAATCGAATCCGTCACTGAGCCTCAATTTTCGGATCCCAGAATCTGCCTGTTTGTCACATGTTTTCGAAATGTAGATCTTGGAAAAATGAAAATGAATTTTAAAGATATAAGAGAGGTGTTTTCTCAAAAACAATGAATGTACAATAACCTCTTTCAGTTTATACACAGGTATCACATATATGGATAAATGAACCCATCTCTGAGCCTCTTTTTCAGCAGTTTCAACAAAAATGGCATTTTTTACTGTGTAGAGTCATCGTTTTAGAATGATGATTCTGAGCGACTGGAGAATTATTTTGAAAACATATTGGAGTTTTTTGTGCCTAACACGTTAGAGAACAATAGCCTCTCTCATTTTTCCTATAGGTGTCATAGATTGGGAGAATCGAATCCATCTCTGAACCCCATTTTTCAACAGTTTTGCCAAATTAAAGAGGATCTTTACTAGTTTATTAAAAACGGTTTTGATTTTCTATCTTTAGCAGATTCGACCCAGTTCTTCAGGATCTTGAACATTTTTGTAAAGGATATAAATCCCGTGACTGATGTGGAACAAGGGTTGGATTTTGGAGAGACTTGTAACCATACTTCATTCAAATTTTGATGAATACATTTTGACATAGGAAGCTTCTTTCACTATGTTTGTTCAGTTTTATTTTCTTTCTTTTTCTGTTTATCTGTGTTTGATAATATATGAATCTCATCTCATCTCTTTATCGGTATACTAAGCCTGCATGTATTCTTTTCATGTTTCATCTAACGTTTGGTAGTTGTCATCTTATCACTGTGTTGATGAACTTGATCTGCAATATATTCTATCTATCATAGCCAGCCATTCACATATCTTTTGTATGTAGATATGCTAGTATGATAAGTATTCTTCTTACTTTCACAACTTTGATTTAAGCTCGTTGAGCATATAGTAGAAAGCCTTTCGTCTTCAAGTGGATTCATATGTTACTGAGTGAATGTGAGTATATCAAGTTATCCAATTTATTCTTTTCTCCTACATTATCGTATAATTAAGTTACCAGGCTCATTACATTCACAGTCAGGGAAAGACACCTGGAGTGATAACATATATCTTGTCTCAATTTTATCAAGTACATCAACAAACCAATAAGTTGTCTATACAAAGTGGGGTCCACTGGATCCAATCCAAAATATGACTTATGTAGTTTCCTAAAATTGGAAACCATCAGAGTACTCACGGATTTGCAATCCATCATGCCAAACCTACACAATATATCAATAGTGTACTTCCCTTGAGAAATAAATATCTCATATTTTCTTTTCCAAATCTCAAGGGCAAGAAAGTAGTGCACAATACCTAAGTCCTTCATCTCGAACTCATAAGTGAGCTCCCTCTTGTTCCAAGCAATTAGATGTTCAGGACTCTCCAGTAAGTAACAAATCATCAAAATATAGAACCAATATCAACAATTGGTTCTTCACTACTTTGAAGTACCAATTTGGATCAACTTCACTCTTAGAGAAGCCCAATCTATGAACATAATTGTCAATTCTCGAATACCAAGCTCTGGGAGCTTGCTTAAGCCGATACAAATATTTCTTCAATTTGCACACATGGTACTCCTTACCATGAACCACAAACTCCTCAAGGTGTTGAATATAAACCTATTCCTCAACCTCACCAGTGAGGAAGGTTGTCTTCACATCCATCTAGTGAAGCTTCCATCCTATAATAGATGCAAGTGAGATCATAGCTTGAATAGTGGTCTACCTGTCAATAGGAGTGAATGTATCCTTATAGTCTATTCCTTCTTTCTGAGAGAAACCTTGGGAAATAAATATGGATTTATACTTTTCAATAATTCCAATAGTAGCATGCTTGATCTTGTAAATCCATCTGGAAGTAACTATAGACTTCCCTTAATGTTTAGGAACAACTTCCCAAACATCATTCTTTAGAATAAACTTGTATTGCATATTTCTATACTTGTTGCTTTGCAGCTTTTTCATAGGTGGAAGGCTCTAAATAACTGATGTGACTCATCTATGCAACATACCCTAAATATCTATCAGGTTCATTTCACTCTCTAGAAGATCCTAACAGTGCTCCATGCTTCTCTACATCTTGTAGTATATCTTGGCACCATGCATACCTCCTCTCATAAGGAGGTTCATCAACAAGTTCTATTGGTTAATTAGGATATAACAAATCCAAGAAATCTATTAGATTACCTCTAGACATCTGAATGGGTAGAATCAATATCTGGGTCCTCCATCATATGAGTCTCATGCTCCTTTATGTCTGTATCATACTAAATCTCTTTGATTGCTTCAATGATACCTCTTCATGGAAGGTCACATCTTTTTTGACTTCATTGTGTCTTTCATCTATCCCATATATTATGTAGGATTTAAATGATTCACTATAACCAACAAAGGTTCCCTTCTTTCTTGATGGCTCCAACGTTTTCCTCTTTTATTCTGGCACATGAATGTATACAAGACTCCCAAAGATCCTCAGGAGTGAAATATCTGGTTTTCACTAGTGAACACTTCTTCAGGTGTCTTCTCATCTAGACTGGCATGCTAATTTCTATTATATATATACCCTTGTACTGGTTCCCTCTTCCCGTAATGAGGTAGATATGTCTTGATCATGCATCATGGGTTTTGCAACCTCACATATGGTTCCATTCTTCTTTTGAGCAACCCCATTTTACTGAGGGTTGTAGGGTACAGTTAGCTATCTACAAATCCCGGCATCACTATCGATCTCATTAAACACATTTGAATCAAATTCACCTCCATTTTTAGATATCAAAGCATAGATACGATTTCCTATTCAATTCTCAGCTAGGGATTTGAATTCTTGAAACTTGCTAAAGGTTCCACTCTTAGACTTTAGGAAATAAATCCATGACTTTCTAGAGAAGTCATCTATAAACAATACATAATATAAATAGACTTTCTAGGGAAGGGAACGACATGGGACCACAAACATCATAATGTATTAAATCTATAATCCCTTTAGATCTAGTAGTACTGCTAGAGAAAATCTTTTTCACATTCTTCCCAAGTGCACAACCCCTACATACACTATCATGCTCAAAATCAAATATCAGCATACCTTTCACAATTTATTATAATTCTAGTAGCACTTTGTAGTGCAGGTGACCAAGCCTCATATGCCATAGCTTGCATGGAATGATAGTGCTGTGGACCATAGATTGAATGTACTTCACGAGTATCTTGTAGAAACCCCCCTCTCTAACTCTAACCACCACTGCATATTTCAAGTCTTTGTTCTTCATCCATAATAGTGCTTGATTATCCATGAAGATAACTCGGAAACCCTTATCTTTAAGAAACTAAACTGATAGGAGGTTATTCTTCAATACTGGAACACAAATAATTTCCTCCACATGTAAAATATCTCCTAAAATCAGTTGGAAGGAGGTGGATCCAACTCCTTGGATCGAATAGGTTGTGTTGTATCCCAAGTCTACCTTGCATGGAATTTTTTTCTCCTTGGGATCGGTGATGGTGCTCTTATATCCAGTCATATGTTCGGATGTGATACTGTCAACCAACCATGTGTTCTCACTTGTGATCACAGATCCAGAAAGTGCTGAGACTAGGTAATACTCCCTACTTGTCTCCTTTTCTTTGGGTTCATTCGTCTGAGTAGTTTCATCTTCTATAGTGGTAGAAGCATGGAAATTTCCTTTTAACTTTCTCTTTGCTTTGTACTCCCTTGCATAATGTCCCTTCTTGTCACAAGTGTAGCATCTAACCTTCAAATTGTCAAATTCCTTGTTGTATACCTTCTTCTTCGAATGTGAAAACTTATTTTCAGAGAATTTCTTCTTGCCTGTCTTCATCCTTGTTGTGAGGGAAATTTTTTATTATTTGATGCACACTGACTTGCTCTGGATTCACCCCACCTCTTGGAGGAATTCATGCCACAACCTTTTGAATTTAGGTTGTACCTCTCGGTCATTTTTCGTAGACAAGATTGTCTCCCATGAGGATGGGATACCATCAATAGAAGTTTGGAGAAAATCATCTTCATCCCCACTACTCGAATACTAGCAATATGATCTCTTACCTAAGAGATATCAGTGAAGAAGGAGGCCATTGTCCCATCCTTCTCCATCTTTAGATTTTGAAGCTTATTCTTCAATTTTGGTTCCCTCTTTTGAATCGAGGTCTTCTTCTCATGTAGGTTTTTCAATGTATCAAAACATTCCTTTGTGGTCTTCAACAGAGTGACCACATACATGAAATTTTCCTTTACGAGATCATATATGATTTGTTTGGTTTTATATTGGTTCTTATTGAAGTTGATGTGCTTTGAATTACATGTAGGATCCTCCACAATAGTGGATATGTATCCATCCAAGTCATGTTCCTCCAATATGTTCAACACCCTCGCCTTCCAAGTGTTGAAATTCTAAGTGCCCTAAAGACGGTATTCCGGTCAAACAGATATTGATGCCATGGCTCTCAAGTATTGTGATCAACTTATCAATATCTACTTAGGATCCATTTTCCTTGACAAATATTAGCTTTTTCACACACCGAGCTTTGATACCATGCTAATTTTGAGAAAATATGATGATCTTTGAACTTTAAAACTTTAAGTGCAGAAATACTAAATACTTGAATCAATGAAACATTCAATAACATGAAACATTGAGCCATAACACAAGATGTACCATCGGGAAAACCCTCAAAACAATGAGGATGAAAAACCACAACAAATATCTAGAGTATACTTATGATAGATAGTAGAGGATGTCTTTTACAAAAGAGCATATTTCTTTTGACACCCTAGGTGCTAGATAAGAGAGAATACTGAGCAATAGAAAATAGAGATTAACTGTATCAACTTGCCATGTTCCCAACACATTAATGACAAGCAAGAATCACTGCCATGTAAGATGTAGCAAATGTTTGCATGGGTAATTGTGCATCACATGCAAAAATTGTGAATTGCCTTCTTGGGGAATTATCTTGTGCGTCAGTTTCTTCAATCCTGCATAACATATACGCAATGCCATTCATCTTTGACATTCAATGATGCTTAACTAACTCTAGAGTGAACTCACCCTCTAACTGATTCCATGACCACTTAGTTAGGATTCAACTAACTCAATTAACTGAAGTGTCATCTTTTGGTTAACTTAAGTGTCATCTTTTATTTTAACTAAAGTGTAATCAATGCAAAACAATTTACTTAACTTGTCCTTATTTATTAACACTTAGTTAATGATTATTAACTAAAATCATTTTGATTAATTTACTTTTAGTGATCATTGTGAGTTCTTTAATTAACTAAAGCCTAAAAATTCGAGTTCACTTAGTCATCTCATGAGCAATTCAAATTATTTTTTTCTCTTTGCATTTATCTTTATCTCTTATCTTTACAATATGGTCAATAAGTGTTAACTTTAACGATATGCCATATCATTCTATACTCAAAATATTTGTCAGATGTCATGATCATATTATATTACTCTTGGACCCAATGATCGTATTTCTAATTAATTCACTCCAGAGGTGGTTAGTCTCTAAAGGAGACTCAAAAGAAATCAGTGGCCATGCTTAGTAATACATCACACAAAAATAATGCTTCAACATGAAAATCATATACCTGTATAATTGGAGGTCCACCTCATGGGTACCTACTATAATTGGAGTTCTACATGAGAATCCAACTTGACACACAAGTCTTGAGCCTTGTCCAACAAGACATTAGAACATCATCACTTTGATACATCAAAGCATTAACCTCAACACATGAGGAATATTTTTTTCAAATGAAGGCTTGGTAATTCTTGATTCCAACTCATGAATCTACTCCAAGTTCCTGAGTCCATCTCAGGCTCCCTACCTTAACACATGAGGCCCAATCCTGGCTACACAAGATTGCCTTGAATAATCACTCATGATGTTGTACATTTAACATGTCACTTGTAGTTTACATATGACCTAATTCTTTGAATCATTTGATTGATTTCTGTATTGTAAGTGAAAAGTATGTATGTATGTTCTTTCCACTATATATTTCATAGTATTATAAAATTCTTTGACCCTTATATTAGCTTCCAGCACCACTCCAAATGAGCTAAGGACCAATTGATCATCATTCGCATCTTCCATTAATTTTTTTCTTATGATGACATTGAATTTTGTTCCTGTCAATCCCTGCATAACATTCAACATATGTGAATTAGCCTTTATTTGAAACATATTAGTGAATATTATTAAGTACATTATTACTCAAATTTGAAGAAATAATCCATATTGACTTTTTTTTATTCACTTGATTCATCCTTGTGCAACTTTTCCATCAACGTTTTACCTTTTTCTAGACTTAGTTTGGTAATAATCTTATCAATCTTCCTCATTTCTTGGCTCTGTATGTCGCGCATTAACCAATACATATTATTTAACTTTAAAAATAATTCAAACAAATTAATTTAAATATAGAAATTAATTAAAATCACTTTCCTTCTTTATAATTCTGGATGTGCTCCCATCATGCTGACTAAATTTTTTGTTCATTGGACTCATACCATGCATTTTTAATCAATAGAAAACCTGGAACATTAAATACAGAAGCTATCAATATATTAGACAAATAAATTACAGACCTTCAAAATAGGAAATTTTTTTTGGTATTAGTGCTCTTAAATATGTAAAACATCTCGGTGTGTTAGTAACAACAATGCATTGGTGCATTAAAATGAAACAAATGCACCACGAACAAAGAACTCAGAAATAGAAATCAAATTTTGTGTTTTTATAAAATAAAATATGATGTGTCTCATGCCATATCGGGTGCACTATGTTTATGAATGCTCTGGTCTCTTTCTGTAATACAAATGCACCGATATTGAAGCATGCATTTTTTTATTAGAAAAAAAACTTAACAGGGATGACATAGTTACGGATTCGACCCAGAAAGTGGCCCCATATCACCCTATGCCTTTTATATATAATCACAAGCTCATCCAATCTAAAATCCCTAAAAGGTGAAATCGTAGTTCTATATAACAATAGAGGGATTTAAACTCTAATGTAAAATTTTGTAGCCACATAAAATGGAAAAGAAGTAACAAGAAAATAAGGGTTGCAACATTAAAAGTAAGTATGAATTTTTGTTTTTTAAATCTAGTTAATTCTAAATAAGATAATAAAATCAACAATAATATTTACAAACTTGAAATTTCTACTATGCAGGGTTTTGTTTGATTCACCATACATAACAAATTTTGACCCTTAGAACTCCTTCCGGTTGCTCCAAACTTCTTCCACGTAAGTCTCTCTTCCAAAACTCTCCCCTAGAATTTTTGACAAAATAATGAATTAATGTTTAGGTTTTTTTCTCTTAAACACTATATAGAATTTCTTTTCAACCTTAAAATTGCAACCCTTTCTTCATTTTAGGGAAAAAATAGCTTGTGCGATTTTTATTTTCAACATTCGGTGCACTTCTTGTCATGCCGCACCAATGCAGACATATGTGAAATGCACCAGCAATAAATCAATTTAAAAAGCTTGTTCCATGGTGCATGTATAATTAGGACAAAACGGTGCGCTTATGTGTTGGAAACACACATGCCTGAATTAGGTTGTAAAAATGCATGTAGAAATATCCACTACCAAATGTAGCAGATATTTTCCTCTATGGGGGATTTTGTGGATGTTATTTCATAGTGCGTTTATAGTTGTTGCCCACTGGTGCATTTTGCATATGTGAGCACACCAGTGTGTGTATATATAAATAAACGCACCTGTTTAATTTGTAAATACTTTGGTTTTATGTGTCCACTTAAAATTATATATTCATCTCAAATGTTCTTTTAGTATTTAACCACACCAATTAAAAATTTTCATAGTATATATATGCTGCTTAAAATCACCTTATCATTACAAAATGGTTTCCAAACTACATTGGAACTTATACTGTGACATAGTTCTTCAAAATATTTTAGGATTGTAGAGACATATATTGATTGTTGATTTGGATCAAATGTAGGGATACAAATTTGTAGTACCAGACTTCCAATTCTTCAGATTCCACCTCATTCCATCTTGTTGAAAGTTCAATGAGTTCTCCCTTTCCATTGCCAGGAAGTTGAGGTTTTATTTATACTACTTATTTGAATTTATGTTATGTATCCATGTGAATCTTAATATCAATTTATTCTTTATTACAAGATCCTGATTTAGGTTTGAGTTTGGATGCACAATACATTCCATCAGTTTCAAAACATCGTAAGCTATTATGGGGATCAAGATACCACTAGCAATCCGTGGATCAAAATGGGTCCTGATTCAAGTTCAATTTTGGATGCACAAGGAATTCCACCCATTTCAAAACTCTGTAATATCTTATCACGAGCAAGATACCACAATACATCCATGGATGAAAATGGGAAGTCACTTTAACCCACCAATTGTAACATTCCATCTTCACGCCGCCATCCTGGTTCATCAATGGTAATTCGTCATGAGCTGGAACTCTTTTATGAAACCCCAGTAGTTTTTGGTTATTCAAAATGTCAAGGGTTGAAGGATAACCCTTGGCGTGTCACAGTCACCCATTACACCAACGATAGATTACCCAATGTTGATGGTCTAATACCCCCTACTGCAATAAGGCCTTTGGCCTCCAAAGGAAAACAAATCTAAGAGTTTTTATGAAGTTGGTCGATGACCACCAACCGGCCTTTGGCCATTTTCAAAATTTGACTGAAGAAGTATCCACTGTAAATCCGAAGAACATTTTTATGAAGCTTTAAAAATATTAGTTGCTACTTCCATTTTGAATATCCAAAACACAACTTGCTTTGCAAAAAGGGGTTGTTTTCAACATCTAATGATTATGAACTAGCCATGGTGGTCAAACCTGAAATCTGATAAATTACTGAAAATCACACAAAAATTGAATCTAAACTGATTCACACGGTCATTGTTAACACCTAAGTTTTGCACACATGTGACATTTTGGTTAATCTTGCAGTAAGGCATCATCAAAATATAGCATGCATCCTACCGAAGACATCCTCATTAGATCTAGAAAGAAGGATGAGTCCAAAAATTCCCAAATACAGTCAAAAAAAGAAGCAACATGCTTACACCCGTGAGAGACCACGCGACATTATGTATTATCATTTTTTCACTGCGCTAAACTAGCACAAATTTTCCTTCAAAATCCACGCAAATGTAAAAAACATTGGCACCAGAACAACCTACGGTGCATTGAATGCTCATCAAGGCTCCATCAACTCTAAGAATTTGAATTTGGTCTCCCTATATACTTGGGTTCATTGAATGGCTCCCCTTTGTTTACTTTGAAGGACAAATCATGGAGTTAATGAGTCCACATTTGGATCTAGTTTTTTCCTGGCCATTTCTTGGCCTATAAAGAAGGCCATGGGTATGCATCTAGTAAGGAGAAATTAGAGAAAAGGTATACTTCTAGAAGTGTGTTGGAACTTGTCCCACCTCTTCCCATATCCCCAAGCATTCTTCAAGCTCCCTTGGAACCCTCCTCCAAGGGGCAAGTATTTCTCCCATTGCTCCCTCTAAAGTTATTTAGCATTTAGTGTGGAAAAAAAGGAGGTCCTCCGTAAGGGATATTTTTGTCTTCTCTTTGAATCCCACACCTCCTAGGTGACACTTATTTTAACAAGCTTGACCATTGGGCAATCAAAATTTGTTCTTTCATTCTCTCTTTGTTCTGGTTTGCATCATCTTAACCCTCTTTGTTTTATTTCAAGTTATTTTGTGTTTTTGTTTTTATTTTTCTTTGGTTGACTAGCAAGAGCTTATAGAATCAGTTTGGGGTCAATCAAATTTTATTTGCGTACTACAATACTCGGACTTATTGACAACCTTATAGGATTTACCCAAAGTACTAAGTGTCGCACTCCTCTTGTGTATATTTATCACTCACTTTGCACCATTTGCATATGTTATGGTTGACATATTTTTGCATTTGTTCAAACCGTGTTTATTTCCATCATCACTCTCACTTGTTAGTAAACTTCCACCATTGAGGAAAAAAACCCCTAAGGCAGTACCGTCGACTGCAAGGCCTTACCCCTCTTTCAAGGGGTCTTTACCCAATTTTGCCATGTGGTTCACACAAGAGATACTCTAGCTTGGGCCGCTCCAAGGCCACATTGATAGGATCTTAAAGATGAGGGCGCACCTTGCATGAGTAATTTTCTCCTCTTGGATAAAGCGTAGATCATTTTTCCTCATCCTCTCATGGAAGAAGTATCTCTTTCATTTCTCCCCTTGGAGATAATTTGGATTCCTTGGTTCTCCCTCTCACAGAAGAGACCACACTCTATTTTATCCTCTCGACAGAAATCCACCCACTTCCTCTCCCCCTTTGGGAGGAGGGCATACTGCATCCTCATCTTCCCATCAAAGAAAGAAATCACTACCACATATACCTCAGTCTCCAACTCAAAGAAACCACACATAACATACAATGGAAGAACTTACTCCCAACCTTCCTTTCATGGCTAGCTTAAATCTCTCTGATTTGGACAAATTAATCAATGACCCTATAGCACGTGATCAAGCATGGACAACTATGATGGATAAAATTCCCTCCAATATACCTATGTTTTAAGGGAAACAAGGAGATGATCCATCCAACCATGTCATGTCATTCCACTTGTGGTGTTTTCCAATAGAATAGTGGAAGACTCAATGAGGCATCGCCTCTTTCAACGAACCCTTACTAGAACGGTATCCAAATGGTATGTGATCTTAACTGGAATAACCTATGCCACCATTGCAACTTTTCCCATCATATTTCTCACATACTTTCAGCTTCCTATCCACTATGTCTTTGGCCTCGAAATTCTCATAGAATTTCAATAGAACACATCTACACACATAGTAGACCATATCCATGAGTGGCGTAGGCACTGAACATTGTGTGAGATCGAAATACAACCTCAGTTCCTATTGGATTGGTTCATCAAATCACTCCAACCCGCTATTGAAAAATATGTGCAAACCGCCATGCCACAAACTAAGGAAGAGGCCATCCTAAAGGATCAAAATTTCAATCATATTTATGCATAATATAGATACTTGTACACCATCCTACTTGATACCCCCCGACATCGGTCATTGGATCCTACAGGTATGGGTTCATCACATTTAGAGGATTGGATTATTGGGTCCATTTCGCAACAAGGAAAGCTTCCTCCTCCTCCTACTCTTGCGCTATTAAACATGGCACCGCGGTACCACCTGTTAGTACTAAAATCTACCTCACCAAAATTTTAGCCTTCTTGCTACATTTGCTCAAAATCAACCAATTTTTTGTCCTCAATCCTTTCATCCAATGAGTATTGCCATTTAGTTTTGATCATTTGCATTTGAAGTTTGCATTAAGCAAATATCTCCTTAGATAACCAAGTATCCTATTTTTTATCAAGCCAAATTCCCAAGAGGTACGTGATAGACCTTTTACTAATTTAGGAAAAAAGGGTTTAAATTTTGAGTTATATGTTAAAAGGGTCAAATGTACATTATTTTTATTTATATACCTTTTAATATGAATCCTAAATTATATACCACTGTAAACCCTTTTTTTCAAAATAGTCCTTATGGTCGAATTCATGAGTTGTGAAGGTTCAATAAATGTTTGACAAATAAAAAATATGGGTCTTTCTCTAACCCAGTCTTAAGTCAAGTTTAATCACCAAGTGACAATCCAAGCATCTATGTATCAAAGTGCACCACTAAATTTCAACACACACAATAGCGATCGAGGAGAAGCCAGTGGCCAGTGGGAGCGTAATGGTAAATTTTGAAGTGTGAAGGTGGGTGATTAGATGATCCCACATGGAAAATAAAGACTGGCAAACCAAAGTGCCAAACACCGAATGGAGATCGCCCTAGAAAGAAAAAAAGGCACCCATATTTGAAAATCACTACCAAGTATGGACACCCAAGGAAATGTCCACACCAATGCATTAAGGCGGTTCTGAATACTTCATTTGTGAGCATATGTTTCATAATCTTCCATCGCATCTACAAGAGCATGCCCATTTAGAGGGATTACAAGTGTTATTGCTGCAAGATATTCTACAACCATAAGAGATTTTATGCTATCGACTGTTAATACCAAACCTTAATTTGATTCACAATACAAGAAAAAGGGCATTTTAGCCTCACATTAGCACCACTATTTGTAAAGGATTTAGGAAATCCTCAATTTTCAAACAGTGGTGCAAAAGTGGTGATAATGCCGGGATACGCAAGTGGTGCTAAGATTTATGGTGCAAAAATGGTGTTTGTAAAAAAGTTGATTTTGGTGTTAAATGAATATGTGGCATCCCTTGGTGTATGGTGCAAACCACCAAAACCAATCCTAGGTGGATTGAGATTTTATGGTGCAAAACACCGAAACCAATCCAACATGGATTCAAACTTTTTATGCAAAACAAAAAAATTATTATTATTTTTAATATACACAAACTTATGGTGCAAACCACCATAAAATAACAAGTGGTGCAAAGCACCATAAAATAATAAATGGTTAAGAAAATATAAATTAAAATATAATAAATGGACTTGCATTTTCATGCACTAAATGCCTCCTTGTAGGGGTTCCTCTTGATAGTTGTTTCGACTCTTGTTCCTAAGTTAAAACTTGCATCCATAACATTTGAGTTCCATTTCTGTAGGTCTCTTCTTAATGTTTGTGGCGATGGTATAAGCATTTTGGTTTTGTTTTATAGAACTATAAAGAACTGAAACAAAATAAAAACATTAATGTTTTGATAACCAATGTCATGAGGTTATTGGAAGCTTGTAAGAGTGTGATTCACAGGATATTTGCAAGTTCTTACAAGCAAGTTTAGTTTTCTTTTAAGTTTTTTTCTTTTTTCCCTCTAATTCCATTGGTAAAAAATACTGCTATCTTGAGAAGTTCAAATGGTTCTATTTTAGTTGAGAAGCACACAATCATACTTGTTTTATTGAATATATATGTGTGTGTAGTTGCTAAAACATTTGGAATTGTGTTCTTTATAATATAAGTCTTTTGTTTGTATACTGCAGTAGAATCAGATTTAATTGCTACTATGCATGTTGGAAATTTTCATAATATATCAAACATGGGAAAATGTGCCTAGTTTCAAGAACGCATGACATTCAACTTGACAGATGAACAGGTCATTTAATTCCCCCTATTGAAAGCTAGCATGACTTGTAATCTAATTCCTTTCTTGATTTCTTAAATTTAAACATAGTGCTCTCTTCTTTGTTGTACACATTGTTGATGCTCACAACTAGACATTTATATTTTTGGAGGGAATTTCAGGAGTTACTTGTATAACTAGAGGATGAAGTATTATGGATTTCATAGCTTCACATTGCAGCAAGTTGCAGTGGCAATTTTAGAAAATTTAGAAAAATAGTTGAGGGGATGGCTATATAGAAGTACATTTGATCATGAATGCATTCTAAATTTAATGATCTCCCATGACATTGGAAAGCATACAAACAAATGCACGTGATCCTAAACCAACATCTTCTAACCATATGGATGGATCCTTCTAGGGCTGCGATCTTGCTGCTAGTTTTCGATTTTGAACATGAGATAGAACTGAAGGAGTGCATATTTCATTTCTCATTTGCACAAGATACAATTCTAGGGTGATCCATATCTTTGAAAATCAGAAGATTCCACACATTTCACTATCATGAAACTCCTTCAAAGACTGCAAGTTTCTGGAAAGCTATATGTTGTTGAGCCTAAAGTAATGTACCATCATTTAGATTCAATATATATCTTCCAAGTGACTTGACATTGGAGATCCTTCTCCTTAAAAATATGACTTCACCATAGGCCTAAAACAATGTGTATCCATGGACAGGAGAAACTTCCCACATGGCCATGGTCTCCCTTCAAACTGATAGCCACCACTTTAAAACCTTTTTCACTATTAAAGCAGGGATGAATAAGGGGACGTTGATATTTTCTATGGATGAAACATGTTACAATAATCACAAAGGTTTACAGTTTTTAAGTTTGCAGGTTGGTTGTAGATGATTGTTGTTGGTCTTACTCCATGGCCGCATAGTTTGTTGTTACAAGAGTGAAAGTAAAAGTAACAGTAGCCGTATTCTTGGAGAGTTTCGTTGTTTGCAGTGTTTCACTGTTTGTTAGCAACTTCGAAAAAAAGTTCAAATACACATCAATATCAATGATTCAACACACCATAGTGTTAGTCCCAAAGACGTCCTAAAGCTATCTTTTAGAACTGTTCTTGGGCATCAATAGTCACTTCTGAAAACTTGACTGAATCACAAAATAGCTGACAGAAACAATGTAGAATTATGATCTTGAAATATTAATGGGAAATATTTCAATGTGCCAAGAAATCATAATTTTGAGTAGCAAATGGAAAATGGAATAGTGCAAGATAAAGGTATTGTGAAAGTAAATCTTTCTCCTACATTTATAGATAGACGTGTTGAGCCGGAGGGAGGAATTCAACAGCCTTAACAAAATGAACACAGAACACCACTGAATAATATGAGGATATCACTTCAAGATAAATCAACATGAAGACTTCAAGTACTAATCACCATAGAAGAAATTCATTTAAGCACAAGCACTCATATATAAACTGAAGAGATGAAAAAGAACTGAAGGTACTAACTGTGCACATCAAAACTTTGAGTCCATCAAGCTCCAAGATAGGGAAATAATATGTTTCTCTTTGTATTGATCAACCATCTAATATAGAAGTAATACTTCTTACATAAGAGAGCCGACCACTTGGATGCTTCCTACAGGGATATATATAGCCTTCCTACTATCTAAACATAATTTGTTACAGTCAGTTATAGCTCAACAACTTAAATTTTTCAGTTTATACTCCTTAACAATGTTTGTTACAATATCAGTCATAGGGGAATTACTGGTTATCCTTATGACCGTGACCCAGGACCACTTTGTTAACAAAGTAGTACGTCCGGCTAGACGAAGTTTGCATCACCTTAGAATATAAGGTATCAATGACATAACATCTTTCAGAGGTGCAAGAACCTTTTACACACCAGCTGGACCACCTATGGCCTGATGAAGACATAGCTGCGGCCATCTCACTGAAAAATACTGCTTTGCAGACCTCTGCTGCTTCATTCTTCCATCCCGTCCAAGACCTTTGCTCTTGGATCTCGCTTTCGACAGGTCAGAAGCTTAAATCTGATGCCGATTTGTGGAATAGGACTTGATGCTGATAATGCATCATTAGAAATGCTCAGGTGCTACTACTCCACCATCTAATCATCCTTCGCTGGGATCAGCATGTCCCTTTATTTTGTGTTCTTGCATACAAAAGGCACATCTTCATTTGAACTGACAAAATAACTGAACCTTCCTTAGACATCTCAGGTGAGACTCAACCCTTTCCTGTTCGATTGTCAGCAGGTGAACATCTGTGGGCTACTCATGGACGCTGGTCATCCGAACCCTTAGTTCCCCTAGTGAGCCTCCTCTTGAGATAAAATGAACCATTGAAAAAACCCTTGCTAATCGACTAGGAACAAAATGCACGTCTTCGGCTTTGAGTTCCGAACTAGTGAAGTGCAAGAGCTTCAAAATGCAAAAAGAAGCCAACTCGGGGGTCTTTATAGAGCTAGCTAGACTATCCTTGTTAGGTGATCCTATATTGTCGCAATAATTGCTTGACCACCTTTTCAGGATTCGCATGCTGAGAGTGAACTATAGCTCATATGGTGTTCGCGACAGAAATGATTACTAGGAAGAGTCACCTCAAAGTGACAGGGAGGATGACAGGACCCCAACCCTTTTGCGGTTTTTAGGCCCCTCAAAAAGTGGTTTAGGAAACCCACTCTAGGGCCCCTGAATAATCCTGGAACTTCCATTTCGAGATCGCAGTTTTTAATCAGGGGCGATTTGGGTGTGGTAAACTTCTCACGGTTTAACCTCCCGATGCTTTTTTGACTGTTGATTTTTAGTCGGGGAACCTCAAGATTTGATCCAGAAAGATGCAAGCTCCTTAAGATGGGTCCCGCTTGACGCATGGCCTCCTTGTTAGCTACTTCATGATTTTTTAAACCACTATGATGGCTAGGTGGTTTCAGGGCCGTCGAACAATGGTCTACTGATACCGCTTTGACGCCCCTGAATATCTTTAAAGCCGACACTTGTCAACAGCGGTTTTCTGTTAGGGACCGTCTGGGCTAAACAAAACAAAGCACGTCTGAGAGTCCTGACTGCACCAGCTTTAAGCTGGCTCATGCCAATCCCCTCTAATCCTCGACCACTCACCCTCTAGCTACTATGGCGTGAAATATTTCTCTTTTTATGTGTCTCCTGCTACTCTAATTCCTTTCTCTGACATCTTATCTCTTGATCTAGAGACGGACCTCTATTCGGCTAATAATATCACTAACATTCGATTCAATGGGGAAAGCCTCTTTCTTCTAGGAGAGGCTGAGAAGAATAGACCAGTAATGAAAGAACTGCTTCAGGAATCTCCCATTCACGGGGTTCCCAAAATTTTCACCATTAAGTTGAGCAAGCTCATATGTGTTGTTGTCCTGAACTATGATGATTTTGAAAGGGCCCATGCATAGGTTATCGAACTTCCCGTGTTTAGACCTTGGCTCTCTTCTGGCATCCCATTTCATAACAATATCTCCAGGATGAAAATCTCCGGCAACCTCCCTTCGAACAAAATTTGCTTTCATCTTGTCCTGGTAGATTTTAGTGGAGTCATCCAATTGTTCCCTGACCTGCTAAATTTCTATCAACTATTGAATTCTTCTTTCCATATCATCCGGTTCCTCATTTTTGGTTGTAGCAACTTCATTACTGGGAGGCCCAACTGGATCAGGAGAATAGCTTCCTTTCCATAAACCAACTGAAATGACGAAGTTCCTAGAGCCCTTTTAACGCTGATTCTATCTACCCATAATGCAAATTTCAAATGGGAGTCCCATGCCTTTTTGTTTGTGTTGAGCATTTTTTTAATAATAGTGACCAAAATTTGATTGGAGGATTCAACCAAGCCATTTACCTGTGGGTAGTATGCAGTTGAATGAATCAATTCAATATTATAATTTTGGCAAAAATCCATCATTTTATATGACTTGAATGTTGGAGCACTATCCGTAAGTCTTTTCCTTGGGCAGCCAAATCTTGCAAAGATGTTTTCTTCCAGGAAGCTTATGATAATTGAGTGATTTGCGTTCCTAGTGGGAATAGCTTCTACCCACTTCGTGAAGTAATCAATGGCCGTAAGAATCCATCAGTGCTAGCCGCTAGAATGAGGATTTATCTCTCCAATAAAATCAAGGCCCCTCTGTTGGAAGGGCACTTCCACCCTAATTGGTTTTAGAGGTAATGGTTGTAGGTTTAGCTTCCCAACAAACATTTGACACTCCTTGCATGCCCTAACGATCTTGTTGGTGTTAGAAAATAGAGTGGACCAGAAATAACCTACTCGCAGTATCTTATGAGCAGTCACTCTCCAAGCATGATGTCCTCCACACATACCCTTATGAAATTCATTAATTATGCCCTTGGTATCCTCTTCTACAATACAATTGAGCAGGATTCCTAGTGGGTCTTTTCAGAAACAATAACCATCCAAAACGCAGTATTTGATCGTCTTAAATTTGAGGGATCTTATCTTAGCTTTCTCCATTTCGGGGGGATAAGTAAGATGTTGCAAAGAGTAGACTATGTCCCTGTACCATTCTGAATTTTTAAACTTCTCAGCTACATGATCAGGGAGGTTCTGTTGACCTTCCCCCTTTTCCTGCTCTAGAAGTTGATCAATCAAATTTATCTCTAGGGATTCATAATTCGATTTTTCCAGCAGTTTAGATAACCTCTGTCCTTTTACCAATTTAGTGGGTTTAATCTCCATGTTCTACTCCTAGATATTGGAAATCCATTTTCCTCTTATCCCTTCACTATCAAGCTGACATAAGATATATTTAATAGTACTCCCTCAGACATGAGCGATGATCTTGGAATGCAAGATGTAGCTCCTGAAAGACTTGAGTGCCTTAACAAGTACATAGGCCTACTTCTCCATTGTGTTATACTTTAATTCTACATCTCTCAGGGCTCTGCTGAAGAAAGCAATGGGTTGTTCATGCCCCTCTTGATTTGTTTGCAAAAGAACTGCTCCAATAGTAACCTCAGAAGCGAAAGAAAAAATTAAGAAATCTTTGGTGTAGTCCGAGCTAGTCAGAATGGGTGCCTCTCCCAAGGAGTTTTTAATATGTTTAAAAGAATTTCTCGTGGTTGTGGTCCATTTTATCTCAGCATCTTTTCTTAACATGTTAGTAATCTCTTTCATTATTTCAACAAAGTTAGGGATAAATCTTTGTAAAAAAATTATTTTACCAATGAAATATTGTACCTCCTTTTTATTTTGTGAGAGATCGATCATCTTGATAGCAACCACTCTCTCTGGGTCTATCCTTATGCCATCTTTGGAAACAATGTGACCAAGCAACTTTCCTTCCGTCATGGCGAAAAAGGAATTCTTTGGATTGAGAGACAGGCCATACTTTTGACACTTCTTGAAATTTTGCTTTAGGTGTTGAAGATGCTCTTGATCAGATTTAGAAAAAACTGTCATATCATCCAGGTATATAACAATGAATTTTTCCTTTTCGCCTATAAATTCTATATCCATGGCCCTTTGGAAAGTTCCCCTAGCATTCATAAGGCCGAAAGGCATTTTGTCATACATAAAAATTCCCCATCGTGTAGGGAAGGTCGTATTTTCCCTGTCATCGAGGTGCATTGCTACCTTGTTGTATTTTGAAAACCCATCCATCATAGATACTCGAGTTGACCCTACCACCTTCTGCAAAATATGATGCATTTTAGGAAAGGGTTAGTTTTCCTTCAATGAGCATTTATTCATATCTATGAAATCAATGCATAGTCGGATCTCGCCGTTCTTCATTCTTACTGGTACTACGATAGCCACGCATTCATAATATCTTGGGGGGATAATGATTTTTTCATCAAGGAGCTTTCTTACTTCCCCTTCAATCAATGGAAACAAGTTAGGGTTTACTTGCCTCAACTTTCATTTTACTGGCTTGGCATCAGGCTTTAAGGGGATCCTATGTTGTATATGGTAGTATCATAGATTCTGAGGTCCTCAAACTTCCATGCGAATACATCTGCATAATCTTTAAACAATTCCTCAAACCTTTGCTTTTGTTCGCTCATGAGGGACTAAGAGAGTTTGATAAATTTGGGTTCCTCCATGGTACCAATATTTGCCTCTTGTATGGCCTCCATGGTTGGCTGTATTGCTGGTTTGATAGAGACGTAATTTTTGTCGAACAACTACTCTAATGGAACAAGTCCTTTCAGAATGAAATTATTTTTTAACTACAGGACCTTGTGACCCACGATCCGATGTGTGAATTTGGAATCCTCTGTATCTTTTACCTACGAATTACTCCCCTCTATTTTTCTAGAATCACCATCGTCTCAATACTTGAGAACTCCCCGACTAGCTGCAAAAAGTGCTTAATTTGTTGGTCTTCCTCGAAAACTTGCCAACTTTTGACGTTGTCGGGAATGGAGGGATGGTATCTCATTTCAACTTCATAGTTTAGCTTCGTATTTTTGGGAGGATTGAAAGAACTTGCCATCATGCAAGATAAAGCATCGCCCTATTGATTTTCTTCCCGAGGGATGAAAGTAATGTGAAAGGCGTCAAAGAATTTTTCGATAAGATCCCAAGACATATTGCTGTATGCTATGAGTCTAGGGTGCTTCGTCTAATAAACATTTCTAATCTGATTTACAATGAGCCCAGATTCTCCAAAAATTGCCAGATTAGGGATTTTCAAGTCCTTTTCCGCTTAGAGACCGAGGATGAGTGCTTCATACTCTGCGACATTGTTGGTGTTGTCAAAATATAGCTTATAAGACAGAATGATTTCATCCCTCAATGGTGATGTTAATACCGCATCGGCTCCGAATTCATCTTTGGTAGATGCCTCATTGAAAAAGAGTTTCCAGACTTGATTTCAAATATTTTTAGCGGCTAGCTCCGTCGCTTGAACATGTGCGATCTCTTCCTCAACTGGGTCTCCTATTGATAGTCTGTAACATCCCATGTTCTCATCAGCAGTGTATATAGGGTAATTCATGGGGCTATCCTAGTCACTTATAACATAGGAGAACATGGCTTCTCTGTATAACCATTTGGTCTCTCTAGCAAAAACAGGTATCGTAGCATACTTCATGTCCATCTGCATGGTTCCTCCTAGCATTTTAGCCCAGCTTCTTGACAGGAGCATACCATATTTAGCTGGGACATTTGCTACCATTACGTCCATCATTACGCTCTTGGTTGGTATCTGAGGAAGAGTGACCACCATGTCTTTTATCATCCCTATGCACTTTACCTTTCTAGAATCAAAATTGTAAAGGTCATGGTAAGGCCTTGTGATTTCTAGTCCCAACTGTTCCATGCTAACTTTGGGCATTAAATTGTGAGATGCCCTAGAATCTAGCATACAGTTGTGCAGAAGCTTCCCATGCACGCTCAGGGTGACGTAAAACGGAGCAGTGGGCTCTTTCTTACTATTAATGCGTGGACCACACTAAAAAGATGGAGCTTCATCATTAAGATTTATGGAATCTTGTTGATCAATGCTTTCGGCCCGTTTTAGCATCTTGTCGATTTGACCCTAGTACATAGGATTTTTTATCAACTCAGTCAAAGGAACCACTATCTTTAATTTGTTTAGCTGTTGTTCTAAATTGAAAGGGGTGTGCCCTTCTTTGAGGATTGGTTCTATTCTCTTATGGGGGCTTATGCCTGGCTGATTTAAGATATCTGGGATTAGGGCTTCGACATATTTATTTTTAGGGACGTCTTTTTCATTAGGTAAGGAGGCTACTTGAGGGGGATTTGTCTAGGATGACTTTCGTGGGGACTTTCTAGGAATAGGTCCACTGTGCTTGTGCGTAGCTTCTAGCCTCGGACTTAAGTTGTACCTCCTTTGCATTTTTTATGGATGAGCATTGCAAGAAACAAGATGATCATTAGGGAACTCGTCACTTTCTTGAGAATACCGAAGGTCTGAGCCATCTTCCTCATATAATACTGAACTTTCATAATCCTCTCTAGTAAGTTGCATGAGGTGTGAATCTTCTTCCACCCAATTTAGTTGTTCTTCAAAATCTTCATAACTTTCTTCCTTAGCGATCTCGATGATATTGTTTTCTTTTTCGCGAGCAAAAGGCCTCAGTGGCTGCTCATCATTTCTTTTTTCTCTATATGCCATCTGTGGATTGAAAGGTCTTCTAAACTGGTTAGGAGGACAAGGAGGAGACTGTCGATTAGGTCTACCACCCCCCAATTCCATTCTAGTGACCTTATTTGACAGGTTCTTGATGATACGAGTCATCTCATCAATCTTTGCATCCTGGGAGTCTCTGATCTCTAAAGATACCCCTTCCTACTTGGCCTTCCCTTTGTATTTGGGTTCACCATCACTAGTAATTTTAATCTTGCCTCCAGCTCTCATATTTTCTTCAACGTCAATGGAATCATCTTGCATATCGCTGAGTGAGACTGGTCTTCTTTCCCTCAACGTTATGGATAAATCTAAAGGGAAGGTGGCTACATAAGTGACCCAAGCTACGGCTTCAGTAGGACCAATGTCCTCGGGGATTCTGAAATACTGTTTGTTAAATCTTGCTATGAAATCGACCATGTTTTTAGAGCCACTTTTCTTCAGGGCAGAGAAATCTATCAGATAATATAATTTGTCCCATTTAACTCCCCATTTCTTGAAAAAGGTAGATTCCAATATTTCCATAGTACTAATGGAGGCATTAGGTAAAGATATGAACCATTTTTTGGCCTCTCCTAGTGACTAAACAAAAATTATCTTGAATACATCATCGTGCTCGATCAGGATGTCATTGATGAAATCTTGAAATCGATCCACATGGTCCTCGGTAGATGTCCCTTTACTACTATCATACTTTCGCAGTAGCTTCAAGTAATGGGTAGGCATGTCATTTAGGGGTGTGGGTAATTGCAAGGGTTCGTGACGACTTGCCACCCATCTTGAAGTTCTGGGTGGTCATGGAGGTGGTCCTCTGCCTCCTCCTCTTGACATGAGGTGGCTGGTGTCTGGGATTACTGTTTCTGAAGTAACGAGGGGATTGGGTGGATTGGTATGAGCTAAGTCTTCTTCATTTACATCAGGGCTCTTTCGAAAACTAGGAAAATCACAAGGAGTATGAGCATCTAGGGAAAGAGGCTCGCTTGATGGGGTTCAGACAATAAATTCGGATTGAGGAAATTGGGGGGCCGAACAAAGGGGAGGAGAAGCTTCACTGATAACCTGGTGAAGTAGTCTGGTATCTTCTACATCTATGTGTCTAGGAAACTGAGTCTTCCAAGGCCACAAATTCTTCATGGCTGGGGTTCTGGCGAGTGTGTCTTCATCCAGATGCCAGGTTTGCTAGTGTGGAGTCGCCAAGTGGATTACAGCCTGCACCACACTTTCATTCACAAGGAAATTGAGAGTGTATAATCTTGTTGTTATACCCAGGGAAGATCTATCTTGTTGATTGTGTCCTCAACAACGAGGCCAAAAAAGATGTTAGTCCCAGAGACATTCTAAATATGTCTTTTAGAATGGTGTCTGGGCATCAATAGTCACTTCTGAAAACTTTACTGAATCACAACATAGCTCACAGAAACAATGTAGCATTCCGATCTTAAAATATTAATGGGCAGTATTTCAATGTGCCAAGAAATTAGACTTTTGAGTAGCAAATGGAAAATGGAATGGTGCAAGATAAAGGTACTATGAAAGTAAATATTTATCCTACATTTATAGAATGATGTGTTGAGCCTGAGGGAGGAATTCATCAACCTTAACAAAATGAACACAGAACACCACTGAATAATATGAGGATATTACTTCAAGATAAATCAGCAGGAATACTTCAATTATTAATCATCATAGAAGAAATACATTTAAGCGCAAGCACTCATATAAACTCAGAATAGCTATGTAAATCATATATAAAAGGAAGAGATGAAAAACAACAGAAGGTCCTAACTGTGCACATCAAAACTTTGAATCCATCAAACTCCAAGATATGGAGATAATATGTTTCTCTTTGTATTTATCAACCATCTAAGATAGAATTAATACTTCTTACATAAGAGAGACGACCCCTTAGCTACTGCTTACCTGGCTATATATAGCCTTCCTACTATCTAAACATAATTTGTTACAATCAGTTACAGCTCAACAGCTTAAATTTTTCAGTTTTTACTCCTTAACAGAGTTTGTTGCAATATCAGTCATAGGGGAATTATTGGTTATCCTTATGACCATGACCAGGGACCACTTTGTTAACAAAGTAGCACGTCCAGCTAGACAAAGCTTGCATCACCTTAAAATATAAGGTATCAACGACTTAACGTCTTTCAGAGGTGCGAAGAACCTTTTACACACCAGTTGGACAACCTATGTTCTGATGAAGACATAGCTGCGACCATACCACTGAAAAATACTGCTTTGCAGACCTCTGCTGCTTCATTCTTCCATCCCATCCAAGCCCTTTGCTCTCGGATCTCGCTTTCGATGAGAAAAAATATTAACTATGATGCCGATTTGTGGAACAAGACTTGATGCTAATAATGCGTCATTAGAACTGCTCAGGTGCTACTACTCCACCATATGATCATCCTTTGCTAGGACCAGCATGTCCCCTTATTCTGTTCTCCTACATATGGAAGGCCCATCTTCATTTGAATTTAAGAAATAGTTGAAACTTCCTTAGACATCTCGGGTGAGACCTCGGGCCTTTCCTGTCCAATTTCCAATGGGTGAACATATGTGGGCTTCTCATGGACGCTGGTTGTCCGAACCCTCAGTGCACCTGGTGAGCCTCCTCTCGAGATAAAATCAACCATTGAAAAAAACCTTGTTAATCGGCTATGAACAAAATGGATGTCTTCGGCTTCCAGTTCTGGACTAGTGAAGTGCAAGAGCTTCAAAATGCAAAAAGAAGCCAACTAGGGGTTGTTTATAGAGCCATCTGGACTATCCTTGGTAGGCGAGCTTGTACTGTTGCAATAATTGCTTGACCACCTTTTTGGGCTTTGCACACTGAGAGTGAACTGTAGCTCATACAGTGTAGGCGAAAAAATGATTACTGGGAAGAGTCACCTCAAAGTGATATCGAGGATGATAGGACCCCAACCCTTTTGCGATTTTCAGGCCCCTCAAAAAGTGGTTTAGGAAACCCACTCCAGGGCCCCTGAATGATCCTGGAACTTCCACGTGGAGACTGGGGTTTTAAATCAAGGGTGAACTGGGCGTGGTAAAATTCTCACGGTTTTAACTTCCTGACGCTTTTCTGACCATTGATTTGTAGTCGGGGAACCTCAAGATTTGATCCAGAAAGATGCAAGTTCCTTAAGATGGGTCCTACTTCAATAGTGGTCTACTGATACCGCTTTGAGGCCCCTGAATATCTCTAAAGCTGACACATGTCAATAGAATATTTCTTACTCTCACAAATAATCACTCATCTGATCTCTTTCTAAAGAGCGTATCTTACTCTTTGTAGTTTTAGTCCAAGACCAACCATTTACTTTCAGCATGTTATAACCAATTCTCTTTCACCAATTGCAGGAAACTCGTGCTATGATACCAAAATGATGGCACCAAGGTCACTGTCCCGATTTCCAGTAACACTTGATGGCATATAATTTCACATGTTGATTAAAGTACTCTAGCATTTGAATAATCTTCTTTTGGTGGAATTTATCCTTCAATGAATAGTTCTAGATCTCCTAATTTGTACTTCTTAAATCTCAAACGTTTAGGTTATGACTTAAAATAAGAGAGAATATCTCTTATTTTAAGTTTATGACCACCAAGCAAACTAATACTCGATACAAACTCAAATGCAAGAACAATAAAAACATGCATACTCTAACACGGAATAATGATGCAGGGTTGCTCGCAGCCCTGCCTTATTTCTATCAAATATCATCTTCTTCCAGTCCATAGCTATTACCAAAATGTTATAGTAACTAAATGGCACTACCAGAGTGACACTTAGTTACAGGAATATTTAAATGATTGCATAAATTCAAGTATGCTGTAGGAATTCAATAATGTTACCAGCATTTTTCGTGTACCTTTGAAGGCTGAATACACTCGCTCTACCTTTTTATTAATACAATTCTTAAACAATGTATTTTGTTTCACATCATATCCACAACTTCAAGGTTCCTGGAACTCGTCTTCTTTCTTTAGAAATCAATTCCCTTTCGCACTTGATCAACCCAAAACATTGTTCACGAACTTCTACAAAACGCAATTCAGGAAACCCTGCAAATCTCTTCAACCATGTATTTTCTCGAAAACAATATAGGGATTAAGACAATAGACCCAATTCTACACAAGACCCAGATCACATAATCTTTAGCTTCATTTTCGTTTGTCCAGAAATCGAGCCACTAGTTCAATGATGATTTTTGTTTATGCAGAATCGTTCTAAAGCCCCAACATGACCTCCCAAAGGCGTTTTACTTCTTATGTCTCAAATCTGTAATAAAAAAAGACTACTTGCAGGGTTCGGCTTCAATCTCAGAGATTGACCGTGTCTTGGTCATGTTTCATTGATATCATTTGTATAGATGTCACTTTTCTCAGCATTGCATTTCACATCTGTACTCACCATGCATAGGAACCTCAATTCCCTTCAACATTCTACACTCTAGCAACACATTACAATGAACTACTCTACCTGTATGCCATCAACGCACTCTGCAATAACTTCCTCAATCAATTTCAAGATCAATTATTCCCAAGAATTCCTCCCCAATTTCTTCTAGAACTGGAGTGTCATACACAGAGATTCTACCCAGTTCTCTTTCCCTTAATGAAATCAGCGATTTTTCCCTCTTCTTTGCAATCCATCAAATATATAATTTTTTTACAAATATAAACCAATTGATCAATTTAAGCATTCACCAAATTTCAACATGCACATAGATACATGAACGCAACACAAGAAATGATGAATCTCCTTTTCATTAATAAAATGCATCTGCACATGCTCAGTAACCCTAGTCTAGTCCTCTATGGCTTGATTTTAACATTCCTCGGCCATCCTTCTTTGAAATATCGATCTACTCTGTAAGGCTCATAGAAATCACATTCACATATCCAAAAGGAAGTAGATGCTTCCAACTCTCAAACCCTAACCACTTCCTGGAGGAGGGTTTGTTAATGGACTTTTAGATCATGGGAAAGATCTAGGATGTCATTACGGTTTTGAGTATTTTGGCCTCTACATAATGGGCATCCTTGTTTTAGAATCATTTACCTATACATTAAATTCTCTAGGCTCGAAGGAAACTATTCGAGCTTCAATAACCATACATGGGATCAAATTTCCTATTCATGTTGCAAATTATAATGTAAACACTAGAGAAATTGACATGCTTTTGGGAATATAATACCTATGGTGTAGTTACATTTGAAAATAATTTTGTTGGGTAATTATATGATGAATTAGGAATATTGTTGGATCTAAAGTATAGACAACATTTTCCACTAAAATCTTGAGGGGTCCCACTAAAGCACCCCTATCAGGGTCTGTCAAGTTTAGCTAGGTCTTGTATAGAAAATGGGTGTTGTGCATTAGGTTTGCAGAAACAATATATTTCAAATCACCATTTTGGATCCTACTTGCAACCTCAATGTCACCATATTTATACTCTATACCAAACAAATCCAATGCACTAGACATGTGAATGGAGGATGAAAGATGGAACACAATGCACCTATGGTACATTTTGTTGTAGTAGGATCAAGCATTATCGAGTTTATCCAATCCAATATTGTTTGCAACTGCTAGAAATGGTTCTAGCATGGGCCTTACATTGTGAGGTTGTATGAAAAAAATTCAACAACATGAATAACCTCATAGCATCCATCAAAGTGTAATTGCTATTATAGAAGGAGATTGGACTAGTCGTATTATATTGTTTGTTTTTATTATGGTATTGTGTAATATTATAATATATGTTTTGTAATAATATAAAAATCATATGTTGTAATTTTTTTATATATTATAACTACCATTTCTCCTATCATCAATTGGTATACTAAGGGGGGGTTTATCATTATCCTCTCATACCTGATAATGTTAGTGTGGATCCCAAACCGCTAAATCCATTCAAAATGAATCTCCAATGGATTGAGGATTCTATATCTCAGTTATATTTATTCTATCAAGGTATTCGTGATTCTATATAGTGAACAATCCCCTAATTTTGTGTTTTCTCAACTCTTCCTAAACAATTTGAAGAGGTATAAGAAGGCATTTATTTCATTGGCAAAGGCAAAAAAATACTTGTGATGACAGACTCCTCACTGATATTGAAAACAAGTTGCAAAATTTTTATTCTTGGGATGGTTTTGAGTTTATCTTAGATCAATTCAAGAAGATATAATTCTACATATGAGCAGAATTCAAAGAATCTCAACTTAAATTGGATGATTTATAGCTTTTGTTTGTGTTATAATCATATGAAATTCTTAGAGTTGGGTTCCTCCCGCAACCATGTGTAGAGCCTTTAGACTCATACCTATTGTTGATAACCTTCTGATGGCATTGATATCCCTGCATAGCGATCATGGATGTTATTGATAGGTCATGTGTGGTGGTTTGAACCATCATTCATGGGCTTGCATTCCTAGAAGCTTCTTTTACATCTTTCCATGTACATATTGTTGAAAATAATCCAAGGCTCCCAAGTCCGCAAGATTTTGATACATAGTGCCATGGATACCCATACAAAGTCATGCATGGTGCTTCAAGCCATTATTCATGGCTTTGGATGCCTATATGGTTTCTTTAGGGCAAAAAAGATGTTGTTCTTACCAAGAAAGTCATTCTTAGGCCCTAGGACATGCACATATTTCTCAAAATATCCTAATGGAATAGACATCATCAATCATTGGCTAATGATACCCTCAAGAGGACATGTGTTGTTGGTGGATGAAACCTTCTTATCCCTACATGGCTGTAAGATTCCTTTAGAGATCGAAGTTCATGTCTCCTCCATTAACTATGTACAAATCCCCAAGAACAAAAGAACCGGAAACATAGCACTATGGACACCCATGCAAAGTAATGTGGAGTGCTTTGAGGCCCTGACCATGGATTTGGTTACCTGAATGGTTTCTTTCAAGCCAAATTTATGATCTTCTTCCCCAAAATGTCATTCCCAAGGCCCTAGGGAACCTACATAATGCTCAAAACCACTTAATGGCACTAGCATCCTCAATCATAAGCCAATGACACCCTCAACAACACATGTGTTGGTTTTAGAGAAAGCCTACCTATCCCTAGATGGATAGAAGATTCATTTAGATCTTGAGGTTTAGGTTTCCTTCACTAATCATGACCAAGGCAACAAGATCAAGATACATAGTGCTATAGATACCCCTACAAAGTCATGCATGGTGATTTGAGGTAGTTTTCATGGCTTTGGATGCCTCAATGATTTGTTTAGGGATAAAAGGATGGTATTCTTCATTGGAACATGATTCACAACACTATAAGACACACAGTACCAGGTCAAAACCACCTAATGGAACCAACATCCCAAATCATAGGCCAATGATACACACATGAGACCATGTGTGTTTGGTGGAGGAAACCTCCTTAGCCTTGGATGGATAGAAGATTCCTTTAGGGCCCAAGGATTAGGTGTCCTCCATTGATGATGTCTAAGGCCCCATGACTAGAGACCTAGATACATAGTGTCATGGGAACCCCTATGAAGTTGTGCATGGATACTTGAGGCATTGTTCATAGCTATGGATAGCAAATCAATTTATTTAGTTCAAAAAAATGGTCTTCTTATTTATAGCGTTATTCCCAAGGCCTCCAGACACATAGACACTACTCAAAACCACCTAATGACACTATCAGCTTCAGTCATAAGCCAATGATACCCTCAAGAAGCCATATGTGGATGGTGGAGGAAATGTTCTTAGCCCTGGATCGATATAATATTCCTTTAGGATCCAAGGTTCAAGTCTTCTCCCTTGACCATAGCCAAGCCCCTAAGTCCCAAAGACTTGGATACATAGTGCCATGGATACCTTGCGAAGTGATGTGTGGTGCTTTGTGGCATTATTAATGGATTTGGATGCCTAAATGGTTTCTTAAGGATTAAAGGCATGGTATTCTTCCATAAGATGTATTTCCCAAGGCCTTGAGACATGTACGTATTGATCAAAACCACCCAATGTCAATGTCATCAACAATCATAGGCCAATGATACCATTAGGAGTCCATGTGTTATTGTATGTCGAAGGCATCAAGGCAACAAGACCTAGATACATAGCACCATGGATATCCTATGAACCCATAGGTGCACTTCAAGGAATCTTGCATGGCTTTGGATGCCTCAACAATTTATTGGTGACTAAAGGAATGGTCTTATTCCCTAGAATATCATTCTCGAGTCCCTCGGACATGTACATACTACTAAAAAACTTAATAGGATGAGCATTCTCAATCATAATCTAATGGTACTCTCAAGAGTCCATGTGTGGTTAGTGAAGGGAACTCTCTTATCCCTTGATGGCTAGAAGATTCCTTTAGATACCAAGTTGTATATCTCCCCGCATGATAATTTCCAAGCTACCAACTCCCCAAGAAATGGATACCTAGTGCCATAGATACCACTGTGAAGTCGTGCATGGTGCATTAAGGCATTGTTCATGGATTTGGATGATTCAGTGGTTTCTTTAGGGATAAAGGTATGATTTTTTCCCTAGAATTCCATTCCCAAGACCATGGGACATGTACATATTTCTCAAAAAATCTAATGGTACCACCATCCTCAATCATAGGCTAATGATACCCTTAGGGGGCATGCGTTGTTGGTGGAGGAAACGCTCTTGGACCTACATGGATAGAATAATTCTTTAGATCCTAAGGTTCAAGTCTCTTCAACTTACCATGTCCAAGGCCCCAAGGCCCCAACACCTAGATACATAGCACCATGGATAACCTTACAAACTCATGCATGATGCTTTGAAACATTATTCATGAATTAAAATTCCTTAATGGTTTTCTCAGGACCAAATGCATGATCCTCTTCCCTAGAGATACAGTCTCAATCCCTCGGGACATGTACATACTACTCAAAACGATGTAATGGCAATAATATCCTCAATCATACACCAATGATACCTTCAAGAGAGCATGTGTGGTTAGTCGGGGTAATTTTCGTAGTCTTTGATGGAAAGAATATTCCTTTAGGGCCAAAGGTTCAAGTCTTCTCCCCCAATCATGTCCAAGTCCCTAAGGCCCAAATACATGGATACATAGTGGCATGAATATCCCTATGAGGTCATGTATGATGCTTCGAGGCATTGTTAATGGCTCTTGATTCCTCAATGGTTTCTTTAGGACCAAACACATGGTCTTATTCCCTCGAATAGCATTCCTAAGGCTATGATACACATATATACTACTCAAAACCGCTTAATGTCATTAACATCCCCAATTTTTAGGCTAATGATACCCTTATAAGGCCATTAGTGGTTGGTGGAGGAAACCTTCATTTTTTTTATTGCTAGGATGTCTGTGACTTATGGCACTAGCATGTGGTCTAAGAAACCATGACCCAATGGCATTTAAGCTATCAAAATAACCCAGGGATTGCACCTAGTCTGGGCCACACCAACACTTATCATGGATTTATTTTTAGGTGTCTCCTCCCACTATCATGGATTTTCAAACCTTGGGACACCTAAAAATAGAACCCTTAGAATCCAATTACATTAGTAGTACGTCACTTGTTGGAGGAAAATTTATTATCCCTAGATGGATAGAATATTCCTTTAGGGCCCAAGGTTTAGTTCTCCTCCCTTGACAATGTCCAAGGTGCCAAGTACCCAAGACTTAAATGATAGAACCTTGGATACCATTGTGATGTTATGTGCAGTTCTTTGACGCATTATTTATGGCTCTAAATGCCTCAAGGGTTCCTTTAGTATGAAAGACATTGCCATCTTCCATAGAATACCATTCTCAAGGCCTTCATACACATATATACTACTCAAAACCACCTAATGGTATTAACATCCTCAACCATAGGCCAATGATACCCTTAGGAGGTCGTGTGTTGTTGGTGGAGGCAACCTTCTTAGCCATGGATAGCTAGAATATTCCTTACAGGACCAAGGCGCAAGTCTCCTCCACTGACCATGTTGAAGGCCCCAAGGACTCAACACCTAGATACATAGTAGCATGGATGACCAAAAGAAGTCATGTGTGGTTTTTCAAGCCATTTTTCATGGATTTCAATGTCTCAAAAATTTCTTGAGGGATAAAGGAATGGTAATCTTCCCTAAAATATCATTCGCAATGCCCTAAGGCATGTAGATACTACTCAAAACTACTTAATGACATCAACATTCTCAATCATAGGCTAATTGTAATCTGAAGATTCCATATGTGGTTGGTGGAGGAAACCTTCTATATATTTATGGATAGAATATTCCTTTAGGGACTAAGATTCAATTCTTCTCCTTCAAGGAATTGTTCACAAATTTGGATGAATCAATAGTTTCTTTAAGGTCAAAGACATGATATTCTTCCCTCGAATGTTATTCCCAAGTCCCTGGGACACCTACATAATCATCCTTCCTTCCTCTTATGACTCTAGTTATGGCCTTAAGACCCATCCCACTATTGAAGAGCTCTCGATGGTGCCCATATCCAACTTTTATGCCAAAGATCCAATTTAAAGCATGTATGCTATGGTTCATGGCCTTGATAATTTCCCATTACCTTAATGATTTTATGTTAGGGTATAATTTCCTTAATTTCTTCCCAAACTTTGGTTTGAAACCCATCCCTAGTGCACAAAATTGAATATTTTCATCCATATCGAACTTTAAGTGTAATGGTATCCTATACAATGCATAATCTTGCATGTGATACTTTGAGCCATGTCACTCTTAGCCTTGGATGCATAGAAAATTCCTTTAGGGACTAAGTACTATGATTTGTCTGATGACTATGTCTAAGGTTTTAGGACAAATACCCGGTGTGACTTATATCAATGCTCATATGCAAAGGATAACATTGGGAGTTTATAGGTGTGTTTCAAAGCTTCCATTATGGCCTAAGGCCCGTGTTTCTTCCTATAACATTATACAAAACTGTAATAGCCATAATTAGTAGAAAAAAACTCATAATTGTGTCGATGTCCCCACTTGGAGGTAGATAATACCCCCAATAAGAAATTTGTAGTGGTTCAAGGTGTTGTTTTTTTCCTTGGATGTTCACAATATTTTATTAGGCGCCAAGGCTTGGATTTACTCCTTCAAACATGTCAAGGGTCTTGACACCCATGTATAGTATTTAAAGCCTATTAGTTACATTTACACCCCCAATATTAGGCCATGGATACCTTTAAGAGCTCTCATGTGGTGGTTTAAGGTATAATTTCTAATTATTATATTCCTATAGGTTTCCTCTAATGTCTAAGTCCTACTTTCTGGTCTTAATCATGTACATGCCCCAGAAACCTATACATAGATTTATTTGCTTCAATTCCCCACTATATCCTTTTATAATGCCATGTGGATCCTTTCAAAAATTCAATTTCAATGGCTCAACACATCACTATCATCGCCACACACCTAGAAGCTTCATTTTGCCTAAGACTTAAATTTCTTCTCGTAACTATATCGAGAGGTAGTAAACCCATCTTTGGTAATCAAAACCTTAAAATGACATTAATGCCTACACATAGAGACTAAAAATATTCTCAACAAGATATGTGTGTTACTGTATCTTTTGGTCCTAGATTCCTAATATCTTATTTTAGGGTCCAAAGTAGATGTTTCCTCCCTCTATCATGTCCAAGGATTTAAGACCCATGCCTTGCTCTCAAAACCTAATAATGATACTAATACTTATTAAGAAATTTAATAAAATCAATAAAAAATAATGAAATTTCAATTCAAATCACTTTTATTAATATTTTATAATAATAATAAATTAAAAATGGTTGCTTTTAATTATTTGTCAATATTAAGAATCATATGTATTTATTTACTTAAATAATATTAAAAATGAATTAATGAATTATTTATAAAATAATTATTTTTGAACTTCTTGGGGTTGTGATGTATAGTTTCCTAAATGATGTGAATTTATTTGCTTAAATAGTTAAAAAAACAAATAATTGAATTTATGGTGACTATGGTGTAAAACCCTATAAATTAATTATGAGCATTTATTGAATGAAATAAAAATTGAATTAAGTTATTTACAAAATAATTATTTTTTTATGTTGTTGTGTTTGTGGTACAAATCATTATAATTAAATCTTATTTGTACATGTCCATGCCATAAATAAGCATTTAACACCACTATATGGTACTTCCCAAGATGATATTTATCTAGCTTTATTATTACTCATTAAAACTTTATAATAGTGTCATGCCCACATGTAGAGGCTAAGATTATTCTTAAGACGATCCGTGGTGACCTTTGAAGCATCTTTCCTGGTCCTAGGTTCTTGAAAGCTTCTTTATGGACAAACCTAGAGGTTTTCCCCTTGGACCATGTCCATGGATATGAGATCCATTATTTGTGCTAAAAACCTAATAATGACACTAATGTCCATCAATAAAATTAATGAGTTCAATGCATTTTTTCTTAATTGAATAATAAAATATCAATTCAAATAATTTTTATTACTACTTTATCATAATAATAAATTAACAATTGTTGTTTTTTATTACTTGCCAATGTTAAGAACCTTTATGTATGTATTTGTTTAAATAATATTAAAAGTTAAAATTGAATTGAAATATTTAGAAAATTGTGATGCAAAACCTCATAAATGAATCTTGATCACTTATTTGAATAAACAATAAAATAATGTAATTAAGTTATTTATCAAATAATTATGTTTTATGGTGCAAATCCTCATAATCAAATCCTACATGGACAAGTCCATGTGACAAATAATAACTTAGCACTATTTATGGTACTTGCCAACATGTCATTTCTCTTATGGAAAAACTCAATTTTTAATAATATTAACAAATATTAACACCATCTTAACACCACAAATTAGAAGTGGTGCTAATACCACCACCTTAACACCACAAAATGTAAGTGATGCTAATATCACCACTTTAACACCACAAAATTGTAACTAGTGCTAATACCACCATCTTAACACCATAAAATATTAGTAGTGCTAACTTGTGATACTACGACATGGTTTTTCTTGTTGTGTGAGTTGTTTCAAAATTCTATGATACTCGATAAAAATAGTTTTTCAGATGGATCAGATCCAGTATGAAAGCGACCGGGAATGTATATTGGAAACACTGAACGTGTTCTCCACCATTTGGTTTATGAAGTTTTGAACAATGCTATTGATGAGGCTCAAGCCGGAATTGTTACAGGCGTGGATAGTTTTGTTAGCATTAAAGATGATGGTGGAGGGATTCTCGTAGATTTATATCTCGTTATACATAAGTCTCCATTTTCTGTTGTTCTCAGCTACTAGCACTTGCTATCTTTATTTGTATGCTTGCATTAGTTGGAGTTTTCTATCCATACAACAAGGAGCCCTCAATATTTTTCATGTGATTATATATGCTCATACACATGGAATTGCAGGATACATTGCAGTTGCTATAACTTATAACGCAACTACTACATTTCCATTTGGAATGATTCTTGGGATTTTGCTTATCTCGAAGCTTGTGATCCCTCTTCTCATGTTGGGTGATATTTCTAGAAAAAGAAATAGGGCTGAGTTTCGGATTCCTTGTTACACTTCAAGTATCTCAGAAATATTCTACCTTCTTCCATGGTAGAGAGGGATAGTTACTCACATGAAAATGGTTGGGTTTTCATCCTTTAATGCCACATACATTGAGCTTAGTAGCGGAAGGATTATAATGAAGAATCAATGATAGTTCAATATTATCATTCTCTTTTATATTCTCAGCAAGAAGCCTGTGAAACAGAATGCAATACACACAGTAATAAAAGCTCAAATGCAAGGCTGCTAAATGCTAGCTATATGGAGAATAATCTAGATCACAACTGTTTCTTATACTGGAAGAATGTGGAGACCATGTTTAAAGAAATGATTATGGAGCTATCAAGCTGATATACAGAGCTACGATTATTTGAAATTTTCCACTACAAATAAATAATCAATATCGAGTATTTGCAAGTATAACATCTTGAAGCAATGACTCTAGTAAATAGTAATATAAAACTCAAGCCTGTAGATAACCTCAAGAAATCGTTGGAAGGTGGCAGAGCATCAAGATCATTCCAAATATCTTCAAATTTTAGTTGAGACCTTTTAAAGAAAATCGTTAATCCTAGATTTGATGGAGCAATGCACATGTCAAGCAAATATTTTGGGTCAAAAGAGTCGAACAATTCCATTTTTTCATTCAGAAAATCGACATTAACAATAGATTTTTTCGAGTTTAAATGTTATCAATTGAGCACTTCAAATATATCATTGGATTGAATGATTCATAACTCAAGGAAAATCAAAGCAATTTGTGGAGAGATTGTTACTTCTACATGTGGGAACCGAGGGCATATGACATCCATATTAGAAGGAGGATAAGGATCAAGAGAAAAGTTGAATCAATCCCACATTTCTAAGTCAGCAATCATAAAATCGCATCTAGATTTAGAAGGATCGATCCATATGTTGAGGAAGCAGTAGGAAAATTGAGGCACAAGATCAGCATCATATCAAAATTTCTTGGAAACTATTGAACATACAAATCAATTCTAAAAGACAGCATCGATAAATGCAAAAGTGGGGGAATTTTCTTCTTTTTTCGAAGGAAGAGGGTGTGTTGATTTTTTATGTGAATAACTTGCATACTTTTCTTTCTCTTGAGCTGTAAATACTTGATTACGAGAGTGTTTAATATCAAAGAGATTCATGTGCTAATAGCTTCAGATTCTGTGTCTTTCTCATGAGTTGTTAAATTCATGTGAATGCTTTATTTCCTTCTCATATTTGAATGAATTTGTTGTGAAGAGTCAGATTCAAAGAGCAGTTTAGATTATTCTGTTTGATGCCTCTAATTCACTTGTTCATTTAAATGTTTTTTTTTGGCTGAGAACTTTACCATGGGCATAATTCTTCTCAGAATGTAGGCTATGTTCACTGAGCTCCCTGCATATTCTATATTATCATTTTGTCCACTCTTTTAATCATCACAACATGGTATCAAAGCTTAAGTTTTCGACACTTGGACCTTATGGTCTCAACCATGCCACTGAAAATTTAAATGCAACTGATAAAATGCCATGCTTACAGGAAACATGTATATGATAGGACTATTATAGTAAGTTATAAACTAGTAGAATCTACAATTATGGAATAAGTGACAAGTCCACATGGGGTGGTAGATAGCACACATAAGGTATAGAATATGTTGATTGAATTGTTGATGTATATGTAACTTCGGAATGTATTTCATCTATATATTATATATATATTTATTGTACCCTTATAAGAGATGTGTTATTCCTCTATAAGGAAGTGTCGTCATGTGGATTGACAAGTGTCGCAAGTGTGTGTACTTGACGATGGGTTATTATACCACCTTATGGGGTCGGCCCTGATTAATATATAATATAATGTGGGTGTATCTAAGTAGACAAGTCGGCCCCAGTAAGTCACTGGGCAAAAAGGTGAGTATAAATAGAGATAGGAGATCTCTATTTTACTCACTCAGAAAAGTATCTATCTCTCTCTCTGAAAAGTAGCGCACTAGTGAGGAGGAGGAGGATCATCTGCTAGGAGACTATCTCAGTGTTATTTGGTTGTATTTTGGTTGAGCCATTGCTCTCTCTATCTCTGAGAAAGTTGTGGGGTTTTTCACCTTAGGGTTTTCCCCACGGAAACTCTGTGTCTCTTGTCTCTATGCTTTTGACTCTTGTGATGCTTGTCATATTATGATTGTCATGCATTGATATACTGTAGATGTTATTCTCTCAGCAAAGATCCTATAGTATTGTAATTTAATACTGAAAATTTAACATGGTATCAGAGCTTAACTGAGAAGAAGACATTTTGCAGTGACGGAAGCTTGTATTCCTTGTTTATTGGGTTTCTCTCCACATATTTTTGAAATTCAGTATAGTATATTGGATCTACTCATCAAGGCGCATCTTTCTGTCCAATCAGATTTCAGTTCCGAGCATTTTCAGTTTTGGCCCTAAAAATTAGGGTTTCCACAAAAATAGGAATTTCTAGAAACTGAAGGTACAGCTGGAAGCTCCTTGCAAATATCGAAGGTTTGAGCTTTGGATCGATATTTTTGGCTGGGTAGATCTCCGGGAAACTCAAACCCTAATTCAGGGCTCTCCCGAGTGAACCCGGGAGGACAAAAAGGCAATTCTGAAGGGCAAGACTTTGCTGATCTCAAATTCTGAATGTACTAGGCTGATCAGCTCTCCAAGGCGCATCTTTCTATCCTTTCGAAATTTTGAAATTCACATTTTGAATTTTTAGGGTTTCTCTGACAAACCCTAATCCGGGACCAGATCCAGTTTTCAGCACTTCAAGTGGTAAGTTCTAAATCTTTTCTATTTCCATTTGAAGTACTCTTAAAGATGTCTCTTCACACCAAGCTTGAGGATAAGCTTGAAGGGGCTGATAACTTCTGAGCCTGGAAGTATAGGATTGGGCTAATCCTGGAAGAGAATGAGTTGGACTCATATGTGAAAGAAGACATCCCTATCCCAGAGGATGAAGAAGCCAAGGTATTGCACAAGAAGAACTTGGTCAAGGCAAAGAGAATCATTGCTGATTCTATCAAAGATCATCTCATACCCCATGTGTCTTCTCTCAAGACACCCAAAGAGATGTTTGAATCTTTGACCAAGCTATTTGAAGGAAAGAACATAAATCGGAAGATGACCCTGCGGAACCAATTGAAAGCAGTAAAGTTTCAGAATGGAGAAACCATTCAATCTTACTTTTCAAGGGTCTCTCAGATCAAGGAACAATTAGAAGCAGTAGATGAAATGGTGGAGAATGGTGAGGTGGTGATGACTACTCTAAATGGCCTACCTAGGTCATGGGATTCCTTTATTCAAGGAATTTGTGCAAGGAAGAAATTGATCTCGTTCAACAGATTGAGGGAAGAATTCTCTCAAGAAGAAGCTAGACTTATAGCTCGTGAGGAAAAGATGGGAGGAGAAGATCAAGCTCTTGCAGCCCACACCAAAAGAAGCAAAACCAAGAAGGATCACCCTCACCCCAAAAGATTCCATCAAAAGAGTAAGAAGGACCTATGATGCTTCACATGCAATGAGAAGGGTCACTTTGCTTCAGATTGTCCCAAGAACAAAAGGGATAATAACAACAACTCTAGTAAGAAGAAGAAGGGCAGCAAAAGAAGGTTTCATGCTCATGCTGCCGAAGATGATGAACCTCCAAAGAAGAAGGCTAGGGCAGAAAGTAGTAGTGATGATGACTCATCAAGTGAAGAAGAATATGTTCTAATTTCTGCTCTTACATGTACCATCTCCCATGGATGTAATGATTGCTTGATTGATAGTGGGGCTTCCAAACACATGACTGGGTTTAAAGAATCCTTTGTGAACCTATCTGAACATGAATCACCCCATAAGGTGAAACTTGGGGATGATTATCAATACCCAATCAAAGGAAGTGGTGAAGCCTCCTACAACCTAGATTCTGGAAAATCATTGAAGATGAAGGAAGTAATTTATGTACCTGGGCTCAAGAAGAACTTACTCTCCATTTCTGCATTAGATGCAAAAGGTATGAGGGTTGAATTTGTGGATGGCCAAGTCCTAATGTGGCCAAAGGGAAAGACCATAGATAATGCAGTAGTGATTGGAAAGCAAGAGGGAGGTTTGTACAATTTGAAGAGACAACCTGAACATGCCATGGTGACATAAATACAAAGATTAATCCATAGTCATTGATCACATAGAGGTATGTATAATTTGTTTTTGCGAAAGTTAACTAATGAGTTATGCAGGTCATTGAAGAGAACAAGAACACATTGCTAGACATAACTAGCAAATATGGTGACCAGGTATGTGTTTCTTATATCATAGGATCTATCATATAAGTATGCATGGCATGATTGATGATGATTGTTCATAAAGTCATAAGTTTGAATAATCATGGGCATATGCATATTATGTGTCTTACCTTAATTAATAATATGACTAACCAGAAGAGTCATAGGTTTGAGTAATTACAGGTTTAGACATGTTATGTTTCTTATGATATGACTAATCATAAGAGTCCTATATAAACCTTGAATGCTAATGCTTATTATTTCTGTTTGAAATGATCATGACTATACATACTTGAGATTATTGTGTTTTAATGAATGTATGATTTTGTATGAGATCACAAGGATAACACAATCATGATACTAATAAGCATGCATAGGGACCAAGGATGAATATGAGTTCAAGAACAGGTAATCCAGGAAGCAAAGATCAAGAGGGAGCACACTCTAGTGGTTTCTGCAAGGGTGCAGATATTCAGAGGGAGTTGTCCATCTCTCTACATTCCACAACAAGAAGGTGTAGAAGGACTCCAGCAGCTCCTGCAAGGAAGAAAAGACTCAGAGGGAGTCCACCCAACAAACAAACAAAGATAAGTATTTTAATTTTCTTGCATATTTGTTTGCTTAAATAAAATTGTTCAATGATGTATATGCTCATGTTCCTAGACTTAGGATATGTATTGTGCATATTAGAATGATTGAATTAATGAACAGTATACTACTAATATGCATGTGTTGGGTAAGTGGCCTATGGCACTGTACAACATTCCATTGCTACTTATCTAGAATGAAACCTCTTTGCTGACATGTTGGGAGTTGTGCACACTCTTAACAATGTTCTGGTAGAGATTGGAAGGCATCTAGAAAGTTACGGGATATGGATAAATGTTGTATTGAAGCATTGGCTAAGATAATTGCATGATTGTATGACATATTTCTTCATGTGTAAGAATTTGTTCTGAAAATTATGAGATGTTTCTAATCATGCAATTTAACCTATTTTGTAGGAAAGACCGTATATCTTCACCTACAAAAGGACTACAACATTTGTTCCAGCAACAAAGATATCTATTGAAGATATTGAAGTTCCCAGGATCTGGGATGAAGAAATGGAATGCCATGATCCGTCGATCATGAAGAATGATGTTTGGGATGCGATCCCAAGAGCTAAAGGGAAGTCTGTTGTGACTTCCAAATAGAACTTTCAGATCAAGCATGTTGCAGATGGCAGCATAGAGAAATATAAAAGTGATGAAATAGAAGATACACCAGATGGATTCAAGACAACTTTCTTGAATGGTGTAGTTGAAGAAGAAGCAGCCACTTGGTTCTGAGACACATGATAGGAAATCATATATGTGCAGAACTTGGTATGGTGAAGATAGATTGATTGCCGACATGCAGCGGAAGCTTACTACCGATTTCGAGATGAAGAACTTGGGGATGATGCACTATTTGTTTTTGGCATGGAGGTGTGGCAGAATGCAGAAGGAATCTTCCTTGGACAAGGGAAGTATGCAGTAGAGATCCTGAAGAGGTTCGGGATGATGGATTGCAAGGCCATGGCCACACCTATGGCATCAAATCTAAAGCTTCTATGTGATGCTTCATCTGAGCCGGTTGATGTCTCTTTGTATCGTCAGATGATTGGATCCTTGATGTACCTGACGAACACGAGACCAGACATTTGCTTTGTTGTGAACACATTGAGCCAGTTCTTGACGGATCCGAGGAGTGTTCACCTGGTTGCTGTAAAGCATGTTCTGAGGTATCTGAAGGGTACATTGGATTATGGACTCAGGTATGAGGCGGATCAAAAGTTTAACCTACAGGGTTATGTTGATTCGGATTGGGTTGGCAGTGCTGCAGATAGGAAGAGCACATCTGGGTGTTGCTTCAGTATGGGATCAGGTGTGATCTCTTGGTTTAGCAGGAAGCAGTCCTGCGTAGCACTGAGTACAGCTGAGGCAGAGTATGTTGTAGCCTGTTCAACTAGTTGTGAGGCAGTATGGCTATGGAAGCTACTGACTGAGTTATTTGATCTCCCATTGGAGGCTACTGGTATCTTCTGTGATAACCAGAGTTGTGTGAAGCTGTCCGAGAACCCAGTGTTTCATGACAGGTCGAAACACATAGAGATCAAATATCACTATATCAGGGATATGGTGCAGAGAGGAGCTGTGAAGCTTCTGTATGTTGCGACGGACGAGCAAATTGCAGATGTGCTGACGAAGCCACTAGCCAGAGTGAAGTTCGAGTACTTCAGAGAGAGGCTTGGCGTTCTACAGATTGAGGACACTTCGAGGAAGAAGTGATGGACACATTTGCTGAAGCCATTCCAAGCATGTTGGAAGGAGGATCCTTCACATGGCTGTGGAAGTAAGCGCTGGAGAATGGGCATCAGGAAGATGTTCTGGTTTCTGCTTGGATATGATCAGTTGGATCATTTATGTATGTATGCATCATGTTGGATGCTGGATATGATCAGTTGGATCATTTATGTATGTATGCATCATGTTGGATGCTGGATATGATCAGGTGGATCATTTATGTATGTATGTGCATCATGTTGGATGCTTGGACCATGTATCTGTATATGTATCAGGTGGATACATTGTATGATCAGGTGGATCATGTATGGTGATATGTATCATGTATCAGGTAGATACTTGGTATGCATCAGGTGGATGCATTGATGATCAGGTGGATCATGTATGATGATATGTATCAGGTAGATACTTGGTATGCATCAGGTGGATGCATTGATGATCAGGATGATCATGGATGATGAGCTTCAGGATGTTGCTCCAGATGACATGCAGCAGGATGTTGCAGTGATGATCAGGATGATCATGGATGATGAGCTTCAGGATGTTGATCCAGATGACATGCAACAGGATGTTGCAGTGATGATCAGGATGATCATGGATGATGAGCTTCAGGATGTTGCTCCAGATGACATGCAGCAGGATGTTGCAGTGATGATCAGGATGATCATGGATGATGAGCTTCAGGATGTTGCTCCAGATGACATGCAGCAGGACGTTGCAGTGATGATGATCAGGACGATCATGAGTACATCAGGATGATGTATGGTGAGTATCAGGTTGATACTCTATGGCCGTGGATCAGGTTGTGCAGATGAGCATGTCTGGGAGATCCTATAGGTCGGAGTTGTGTACCCGTAACAGCCTGGGATGCTCTTTCGAGACATTGCTCTGGGAGGACATGTAATAGCGCCCTGGGAGATCTTAGGTCGGAGTTGTGTACCCGTAACATCCTGAGATGCTCTTGCGAGGTTTTGTCCTATGGCATGTAATTTGGGCCCTGGGAGATTTCAGGTCGGAGTTGTGTACCCGTAACATCCTGAGATGCTCTTGCGAGGTTTTGCCATGAACACATGTAATTTGTGCCCTGGGAGATTTCAGGTCAGAGTTGTGTACCCGTAACATCCTGAGATGCTCTTGCTAGGTTTTGTGGTGGACCACATGTAATTTGTGCCCTGGGAGATTTCAGGTCGGAGTTGTGTACCCGTAACATCCTGAGATGCTCTTGCGAGGTTTTGCCATGACCACATGTAATTTGTGCCCTGGGAGATTTCAGGTCAGAGTTGTGTACCCGTAACATCCTGAGATGCTCTTGCTAGGTTTTGTGGTGGACCACATGTAATTTGTGCCCTGGGAGATTTCAGGTCGGAGTTGTGTACCCGTAACATCCTGAGATGCTCTTTCGAGGTTTTGTGGTGGGGTCACATGTAATAGCACCCTGGGAGATCCTACAGGTTGGAGTTGTGTACCCGTAATATCCTGGGATGCTCTTTCGAGGTTTTGTGACGCACGTAATAAGTCCTGAGGATTCCACAGTATGGCCAGTGATGACGAAGACCTGCAGGTGGTGGGCCTACATCCAGTATGAAAAAGGACTGGCTCTGTAGAACTTCCTATGACGAGTAGAGTCAGAGATTGGTTGAGATAGTAGCAGCAGTGACGATGATGATGACGATGATCCAGAGAAGAAGACTTGTCTAGCAGATCTGTGTCGAGAAATACCTTCCTAGTTAAGAGGGAGTGTTGATGTATATGTAACTTCGGAATGTATTTCATCTATATATTATATATATATTTATTGTACCCTTATAAGAGATGTATTATTCCTCTATAAGGAAGTGTCGTCATGTGGATTGACAAGTGTCGCAAGTGTGTGTACTTGCCGATGGGTTATTAGACCACCTTATGGGGTCGGACCTGATTAATATATAATATAATGTGGGTGTATCTAAGTAGACAAGTCGGCCCCAGTAAGTCACTGGGCAAAAAGGTGAGTATAAATAGAGATAGGAGATCTCTATTTTACTCACTCGGAAAAGTATCTATCTCTCTCTCTGAAAAGTAGCGCACTAGTGAGGAGGAGGAGGATCATCTGCTAGGAGACTATCTCAGTGTTATTTGGTTGTATTTTGGTTGAGCCATTGCTCTCTCTATCTCTGAGAAAGTTGTGGGGTTTTTCACCTTAGGGTTTTCCCCACGGAAACTCTGTGTCTCTTGTCTCTATGCTTTTGACTCTTGTGATGCTTGTGATGCTTTTCATATTATGATTGTCATGCATTGATATACTGTAGATGTTATTCTCTCAGCAAAAATCCTATAGTATTGTAATTTAATACTGAAAATTTAACATGAATTAGATACAAATCATAAGACATCAACTCCATCGGAAATGATGGAAATGGAAAGAATCCTACAGGAAGAATTACAAAGTTTCAAGGATGACAATGTCAAATCATTGGAGGAACTGTTGGAATGTGGCAACCAATTGACGGTTTAGGTCATGTTGGTTCACGGTGGTTTCACCAACGGTATAATCATTTATGTGTAACTGAAGGTTTGCTTAAATATGTGGCCCATTGAGGCAGATATTGAGCTAGGGCTTTAAGCCCTCTCCCGGATAGTTTGTAAACTATTGTAGATGATGAATAAAGACCGCGTGCCCTTGTCCCATGGATGTATCCCACATTCAGTGGGTGAACCACGTAAATTTCTATGTCTCTTGTGTGATTGTTTTTCTGTGTAAATATGCTATACAGTCTTGTTTTCTGTAGTTACATATTTATAATATATGTGGACTTAATGCCCAATAACTGGTATCAGAGCCGAAAGGTGTAACTGGATCTAGAGAGTGAGCCCGAGAGGACCATCATCTTTTTCGGAGGTGGAGAGTCCCATTTAAGAGCCTGTCACTAGAAGAGGAGTAACCTTGCCATCCAAGAGCCGCTGAGCCCGAGAGGAGTCCACAGAATAAAGGGTGCCAGCTGCATGTGTAGGGAGTAGAAGGAATGCATAGACGTGAGAAGGCAGGCACCTTGCTCTGGAAAAATGCATGTTGTTTTGGCATGAGGGATGATGAAGAGTATGAATCGACGCCTGCATGTTCTGCTACATTCCAGGAAGTAGTGTAAAGCCACCCTTGAAGCTCGGTTGGCACACTTCCTAGGACATTTTTTGATTGGATATCCTAAGACTAAGAGTCAAGCCATGGTGAAGAGATCAGATACATAGTCTGGTGGAGGTTGCGAACTAGGTTGCTCAATCTATCCTTTGACAAGTCATTTGTGCATGGAGTCGATACTCTACAAGATTACGTTGGTTTGGTGCCATGAATTAAACCTATTTTTTTGTCGGCTCCATGGAATACCAATGTCGGTGCTTTCATTAGAGAAGGGTATGACTCAATGATCTCAACTGCATGGGATACTGTGGGCTTAACAAGTGAGCTCTGTGTGTCAAGAACCACATGTAGGTTGTTGGAAGCACGCCTGCCCCTTTGCTTGAGCCATGGAAATCGTGGAGGTCACTGCATATTTCTTTGCAGATGGTTGGTGCTCCTCTATACTAAGATTGCAGATATCACTTGGTGGGTGCAGATGTCATATAGAATATGAGTTGAAGATCGAGGGTTTGAAAGAATCCATAAGGGTGCAGGAGTATGCCAGGATACAGAGCGTGATCATTCACAGTTATCCTACTCTGGAAGTGCAGCAGAAGTGTGGTGAGCCAGTGAAAGAAGCTGTGCAGGAGGTGAAGATCAAAACTATCAATGGGTGTCTGCAGCGCAAAGGAGGTGAAGATCGAAACTATCAATGGGTGTCTACATCGCAAAGGTATTTTTTTGGTTTACTAATATTTTGTAAAGACTTTGCAATATTTTGGAAGAAAGTGATGGTAACATTTGTAAGGGTAGGGTAAAAAATAAAAAATAGAGCAATGGTAGAAAAATTATTATTATTTTTGGAGTTGTAAAATTTAGTTTTTTAAATGTAATTGGGCATATGACTGTAAGACCTGGAATGGCATGCATACCCGTCTAGGTTGTTGTTGGGTTGATTGTTGCATCCATATGTTTTTTTCCCATGAGATTACATGTAATGAAGCCTATTTTAAAGTCTTGGTTAACTCCATTGTAAATAGACCTAAAGTGAGCGGTGAAGGCTCATTTGTTTGTCTTGGCTGGATTTGGCTAAGGTCTTCGGATGCAAAGTTTGAGGTGGAGCATAGAAGGTACTCAGGATTTCATAGGAATATTTGTTTGCAAGCTCAAAGTAATCATTGTATGGCCTTAAGCAGTCTCTCAGGCGTGTGGTACAAGATGTTGGATTACTTCATGGTGAGCCAAGGTTGGCGTTATGGTTGAGCTAGGACAAGCATGGTTTGAGATCAATAGGTTGGCTAAGGTTGTTGGACATTCTATATGAAGGATCTGAGAGCTGCAAAACAATCTTGAGCGTGAATGTACAAGAGACGGATTGATGGTAATTTTTGGTTATCACAACAAGAGTACATGGTAATGATACTCAAGAAATGTGAAACTGGTAAACATCATAAGCTTTCTTTAGGTTGATGTCCATGTAATATAGAAAAGGGTTATATGTCTCATGTATGGTACCTTAGTGTGATGTATGCGATGTGATGTTTTCACATGCGGTTTGTGTTGTTGGTGGATACATGACAAATATAGGTGAAGCAGTGAAGTGGGTGCTTTGGTATTTAGAAGCACAAATGGACAAGGGAAGGGAATCACATAAATTGTTTTCAAGGTGGAGATTGTTGGAATGTGACAACCAATTAATGGTTTAGGTCAAGTTGGTTCACAGTGGTTTCACCAACGGTATAATCATTTATGTGTAACTAAAGGTTTGCTTAAATATGTGGCCCATTGAGGTAGATATTGAGCTGGGGCTTTAAGCCCTCTCCTGGATAGTTTGTAAACTATTGTATATGATGAATAAAGACTTCGTGCCCTTGTCCCGTGGATGTAGCCCACATTCAGTGGGTGAACCATGTAAATTGCTGTGTCTCTTGTGTGATTGTTGTTCTGCGTAAATCTGCTATACATTCTTGTTTTCTGTAGTTACATATTCATAATATATGTGGGCTTAATGCCCAATAAGAACAATGTGAAATAAACACAATTTTATTATTGAATCTCATTGAAATCAGAAACAATGTACAACCTTCTCACACCTCCAGTAATGTAGGAAAGATGTTATCCATAGAAAAATTCTTTGGGTCAAGTAACCAAAGTTTAAATTCTAGCCTATTGCGGAAAACAATTCATCGGATCAAGTAACCAAAGTTTAAATTCTGGCCTTTTGCGGAAAACAATTCATGTAGTACTAAAGAAGCTACCTATGACATCTCGAAAAGTGATAGTACAATTATTTCACCTCCTAAGAAGAAATGTAAACAACATATTTCAAGTGAATTGGAAGGGGAATTTAAGCAAGTTAAACCACCTACCCTCAACGATGAGGTCAAGACAAGTGAGGAAGTTGAATCCTAACTTCTGGGAATGAAGAAATAATATAAAATATATAATTATGACAACATTATGAAATCCGTGTTGGTTGTATTCAATATTAACACAAAAGAATCCATTTGGTGGAAGGACTTGAAAGTGTCCAAGGATATCAAAGAAAAGAAATTCATATGGGAGGAGTCTAAGGAGCTGTCCAAAAACAAGTACTCGTCAGAAAGATTTTATGAAAGGAAGATAAAGGACTTTCATGAGCTCAATATGAGTGAGATGACTATATACAATCGAATTAATAAGTTCTTAGAATTGTTGCACTGTTTTCAGTATAGTAAGGAAGACAATATCAAGATTCAAAGATTCCTATGTTGCTTACTTCAATATTTTCAGGATAAACTCAAGTTTGATTGTCCCAAGGATTTGGAAGAAAACTTCCAAAAGGAAATACTATGTTATGAATGGAGTCAACATGGGTATGGAAACTTGAATATCATATAGGAAAATAAGAGGTAGAAATCTAAACACCAAAAGAAAGGGTTTAATCCCTCTTCATTAAAAAATCAGGCCAGGTCCTTTTAGAATAGTAAAAGTTATGCAAAAGGTAAACATCAGTGGTATCTTCTAGTTGAATGTAGAAGTGAACTTGTTGGAGTTACAAGGAATAAACCAGAAGGGACAACTCTAGGACCGTTACAATGTTTGGGATATGGTGAAAATCATTGACTCATAGATTGCCATCATAAAAGAAAGACTACCAAGACAAGCCATAACATTCAAGAAGCTTCTACTATTAACTATATTGCCAAAATCCCAAGAATTTATGCATCCTAGGACAATCCAAAGGCTAAAAATTGATTGTCTATCATGGAATTTCAAGGTAAATTTTCAGAAAAAACCAATCTTTGTTCTTATTGATCCTAATTATTGCAAAATATATGTTCCCTTGTTGGAAACAGGTGACAACTAGTTCTCCCGGTGACTGTGTAACTGTCTAACCGAGTAACTAAGTTTGGTCAGTTATGAGTAACCGTGTAAGAAATATATTTATTTCTTGTATTCTCATAGGAGAATAATTATGAGTTGAGAGCTATTGTAAAACTTCATGTTCTGAATAATAAGAGGACCGATACCATTTCTCTATGGATTTTTCCCTCTCGAGGGTTTTACCACGTAAATATCTGTGTATATTTTATGTGTTCTATTATTTTCTTTCTAGTTTTATATCATCTGCTCTATATTATTTTTATGTGGCCGTTTGATCCAACATCCCTTAAGAATTGTTTATCAATGTGCATTAAAGAAGAGTAAATACAAGTAGTCTTGGATAATATTGTTTTCTATAAGAACTAAAAGGACAGTATATAAATTGATTGAAAGATGTCCTATAGAATTCAACGAGATTCCTACGATGATAGAAGTAAATGTTTTACCATTAAGATCCTATGACTTGCTCATAGGAATGGATTGGTTGGAGAAGTGCAAGGTCAACTTAAATTGATTTACGAAGACATTTACATGTGAGGACAACAAGAGAAATGTGAGAACAATAAATGGAAAAACCCATAGAGTATCAATTAGGAAAATTTCATCCTTACAATTAAAACAATGTGCTAGGAAAGGCTGCAAGATGTACGTTGTTCAAATAAAAAACTATGAAAAATAATATAATTCCAAGATAGAAGACTTCTCTATATTTTTGAACTTCAAAGACATATTTCCTGAAGAGAATCATACCTAGTATGCCTCCAAAGAGGGGCCTCGATTCTACGATTTCCCTAGTACCTAGAGCTATTCTTGTCTAAAGGGCACCTTATGGAATGAGTACACCATAGTTAGTGGAACTTAAAATGCAGTTTTAGGAACTGATGGAGAAGGACTATATAAGATATAGTGTTTCCCGTGGGGAGATCCAACTTTGTTTGTTTGAAAGAAACATGGAACCTTTATGCTATGCATTGATTATCAATAGTTGAGCAACGTTACTATTAAAAATAAATACCATGTTCCCAAGATTACCAATATATTTGATTAGGTTAGGGGAGCGAAGGTGTTCTGAAGGATCGAATTGAGGTTAAGATATCACCAAATAAGAATTGAGGATTAATACATTCACAAGACTACTTCCTTAAGTCCATATGGATATTACAAATTCATTGTTGTACCTTTCATCTTAATCAACACATCAATGACATTCATGTGTCATATGAATAGTATCTTTAGCAAGTATCTTGAGAAGTTTGTACTTGTCTTCAGATAATATGGCATAGTCATCTATTTGAAGATGAAGGAAGGATGTGAGGAACATTTCAGATAGTCCTACAATTCCTACCAGAGTACCATCTATACACAAAGTTTAGTAAATTTGATTTATATAAGGACCAGATCCATTTCTTAGGACATGTGATATCATAACACGAAATTGCAGCTGATCCAGAAAAAATAAAGGTGATAATGGAGTGTCCCACTCCTAAAAATGTGGTTGACATACGATCATTACAGATCCTTTCTAGATACTACAAAATATTCATCAAATATTTTTCAAAGATTTCCTATATACTATAAATTTTCTTTAGAAGAAAGAAATAAAGTTTATTTTGGACAGAAAAGTGTGAGTTGAGATTTCAGAAACTTATGCACGTGTTAACCACCACTCCTATTATGAAGATTGCATATTCATTCAAATATTTTTTGGTATGTACAAATGCTTACATATTCCCATTTCTCTAAATATTTTCAACTACTTAAATAGAAATCTCCCACACATTCCTAATACCGTCAACCTGTAGACCTTTCTATTTAAGTGCATCTCACCTAAACCACAAGTATTATTATCCTTTGCGACGTCTTCCCACATTATTGTAGTACCCATACCCTATGAGGTTGATACAAAATGGATATGAACAAACAACTCGTTGTAAGACTTAGTAGCTAGAACTATAATTCAACATTAATGAAGTATTTCTAGGTACGAAGCCAATGCATACGGTTAACCTCCTGAAATTGCGAGATTGAAAATTTGAAGGGAAGTGTTGTCTCCTAATTAGTTGGTTATTTTCACTATTTGAAGCAAAAGAGTTATGGTCTAAGGTATGGAGGGGTTCCTATTCCTCATTTGGTTTTGATAATTGGGTCGATGGTTTCTAAGGATGAATGAGGAGGTGTTTTATAATGAAATGCACTTGGTAATTTATTATAGTTATGATGATGTCTTCATCCTTATCTTGAGCCAAATATTTTTTCAACTTGTTAACTTAAATAAATCTTATATGATATCGTTCAAAATTACTCATATTTTATACATTTGTTTTGTTGTAGCTAATCAATTCATATATAGTAGAATAGTAGATATGAGATACTGGTGCAAGAACAATGTTCAGTGAATCTTCATAATTGTTCTTTTGTGAGCAAACAAAGATTGTGTTTTTTTCATCCAAACATGAATTGAGAACAAGAATATTCAGTTGATTTCGAGGTGCATAGAGAAAGAGGTCCTAGAATATGTCTCGAAGAGAGATTCGTCATGAAAAAAATTAGCAATGGAGATTTTTGTTTATTGTCCTAACTATTTCTTGCTTGTATCCCTTCTTCGTAAGAATCACAAAGAAACTAACTAAAAATATTATTTATTTTTCTCTTTATTGTTGGTGTGATAGTTGGTTGTTATATGTAAGTTGAACATAGGATATATATTTTTGAAATAGTATTTATGTTGGTGAAGGGAGTGGGCTATGTAATTATGTCATTTATAGATTATTGTTTGAGCTCATTGACCTTTCTAAAAATAAAAATCAACCATATAGATACATCTATTGACCTAGAATCCATCCCTCAAACTTTCAACTTCTCACGTCCATATCTTAACTTACCCAATAATAGGATATTAGGATATTGTATTTTTCTATCTCAATTGAGCAACCTACTAACTTTTCCAAACCATTTGTGTATTATGTCATAAGCATACCTGAAAATGCTCTAACATTGTTGAACTCTCCAATATTAACAGTGTGACCATTTTTCACATCTCTCCATCTCATCTACCAATACCTATGATCCATTGGGGGTTCACTAGGGAGCAAATGTTATCACATGTGAGTTCTTATGGGGTGATTTAATACTCAAAGAAATGGAAGCAATATATTTCTTACTATATAAGGATAAAGGGGTATTTTTAATATATTACAAACATATAGATATTACGTGGGTTTATAGTTATGTATCTAGGGGCTTGAATAGGGTATTGAGGGTTTTTAATTGGTATTATTTGCTTAAAGTTGTTGTGAATCTAACTATATGTGAAGTTATATTAGTGTTTGAATAAGTGTGATCTATGCGTGGAGTTGGAGTGAACCCAATTTCCTTTTAAGTTAGAGTGGTGTTTGAAAATGTATTATTTATGAGTGAATGTGGTGTGAATTCATTTGGAAGGAAAATATATGAAGTTGACCTATGTTCAGGGGGTTGTTCCCTATCTGTAAATATTTTCTTTCACTAAGATTTCATATTTCACCATGCCAAGGTTTCTAGGGGTTACAAGAGTTGTTCCATGTCACCATAGTAAGGGTAAAAATAAAAAGGGGTATACAAATTTGATGGAAAAATGGATACCGAGGATATCTAGTGAAAATAATGTTTTTTTTTTTTTAAATTGGAAACATGTATTAAGAGGGGGTTTAAAAAAATGTTTTTTCAAGGCATTCCTTAATATCTAGTGAAATTAAGGGCATCCTTTAATATCCTACAATCACACATGTTATACCATAGATTCACAAAATGAACCCCTTAAGCTATGGCCAATGCAAAATAAAAAAATTTCCACAACATAGCCACATTATGAATGTATCCTCACATAGTTTAGACATCATTCCCACATATATTCAATGATATTTGTGCACAAACACCTGACGTAACAAGGGCCATTATAGTTTGAACAATTAGAGATGATGATTACCACACTCTTGTACCTACAACAACTTTTCAAACAAAAATAACATCGACTTTTGGTCACAATGATTCGCCTCTATAAGAAAATATCATATATTAGGTTCCAACATTGGTAGATATTCATAGGTGTAATTCAACAACCAACACTAGCACTACTCCCCATACATCCTTACCTAATTTTGCAATACATTTCTTAACTTGGATAATTTCCTTCATCATTTCCCTCTCCCTATATCCATTACTAAAGTATGAGGCGTGAGAATTTCGATTTAAACAAGGAGGAGCTAATACAAAATATGGATATTCCAACTAGTTTAGTCTCCTAGGAGCACCCCTTCTATGAGGCTGTAACTATACTCTTCATTATTTTTGGCCCAACAATAACATGTATGTGAAACCAATTAGTTAGTTAGAGGCATATATTTATAACCTTCTTGCTACCTGCATTTGCATTGTTTAACATTTATCATAGCCTTAAATTTTTGTGTTCTCTTAGTTTGTATTCCTACAGTTTCATACTTAACTAAAATAAACGTATTAAAATATTATAAGTAAAACTTTTGGTCTAGTTAATAATCAAATAGTCTCTTCTAAGTGTTTCACTTAAGTTTTTAGGGATTATGCGAGTATTATTTTGTCTTCATAAGTAGGACACATTTGTTCCTTATCATATACACCAATGGTTTTAATTATAAAGTTATATAAATAAAGAGGAAGTAAAACGTTGTATTTATCTTTATTTGGAGACTCACTTGGCTAATTCTGCACTTGGTTGGAAGATGGCAGTTTAAGGGTTTTATGGATAACTAAAGTTGACCCATCTTTTTCATATGAGGAGACATCCTTTTTATATGAAAAGACATATGAAGTTATTGAGATAAACTTGTATTACATATAAGTAAATCCTTAATAATTGAGATTCTACTTATTATTTTATAAGAATAAACCAAAATTTAAAAGTATCTATGGGATCATATCTTCAATATGCCAATAGATTTTGAGAACCTTTACGATAAGATATACCTTGACGTAAAAGAGTAAGATACATTATGATATTAATCAAACAAAAAATACATCACTCACTAGTTATGCAATAAACGCATCATGAGGTCCAAGGAGTGTAGTTTAATTGGTGATAGAGTGTATTGTTTAGGAATTTTTTCTGTTCTTACAGGAGCTAACTCATACCTATTTTTAGAGATTGTGTAGATCCACCTAGGAGTATAGTGGTAGTAGAAGGGAATAAACACTGTGTCACATAAGTACAAGCTTTGCTCTAATTCAAATCGCGTAAATAATAATATAACTTTGATTTCAATACAAAGAACAAAACTATGAACAAAACTGTGAGAAACACGATAGTTGTTTCTATGTTAAAGGGTGGTGAGACGTAAGTTAGACAATGCTTATACAAAGTGCCTTTGAATTTTGAAATTGACTACCTTTTCCAACTCAATAGTGCTTGCATTGAGTAGTGTATTTAATTATTGGGCTCAAACATCATAAAGAAATTGTGGATTCACAATAATATCGATTTAAGAAAATTGAGTATATACAAATATTTTCTTCTCCCACTCGGGAACTACGAGATGAGTCATGAATGGGAGGAGTATAGGAGATATTTCATCTCCTATTTATTGATTAGCATATCTTTGCTTCATAATATTTAACATTGAGTTTTGATATAAATTTTTTATTTTATTTTAAATACGAGGGGATGTATAAATTTTTTATTTTATTTTAAATACGAGGGGATGTATAGTATTAATTTTTCTAACTGGAGGAGATAAACAATATGATTTGTGAATAAATTTATTTTTTATGAATATATTTTACCATTAAAGTGTTCTATTGTTAGAAGACATTACTTGTGGAAAATATTCATTAAATTCAAAAACTATTTTATAATAAGATTTAGGTAGAGAAGCTTAAAATAGAACACTAAGTTGTAATGCCGAATAAATCATAATAAATAGATTTAAATTAAATGATAAATCATATCTAAATGAGATGGATCTAGCTCCTCCTTCCTATTTGTTTTGCACGTGTCCATGGTTTAGCTACAAATTGTTATTTATGTACATATAATATGGTCTTCACCTTAGATATATGCACAACAACTAACAAACTTACAACAAACAAAAATGTATAATGTTGGGGAATATTTCATTTTTAACAAGTTAAACTTAGCATATTATCTCTAGTAACTACCATGAATCTTGTTGATAACTAAATTTATTATGATTTTTTTTCCATTATTTATCCTGAGTTTTTTAAACTATTTTAGGGAACCTTTAAGGATTTTATGAAACTATACATATTATTATGTATCACAATTGTTAAAAATGCGTGATTCTATGTTTGGTACCAATGGATTCTGTGGTATTTGATTTCTACCTTTCCATAGGGTTCTATGGGGAAATTTTTTGATGTGTCACTAATGATTTATTCAATATTTCACTAACTAAGTCTATAGCGTATGTAAATAGATACCTCCTATTGTATGCTATATGTCTTCTTCAACACCAGTGTCTTAGTTTTATTCACAAACTTATTGAAGTATTTTGTTATCCTTATAATATATGTTATATGGTGTTATCATATGTCATGTATCAATATTAATCTGTTTTGTAACTTCCCCACTATACATGTTATTGGTCATTATCATACCTCCTCTAGCTTAATATTCTTATTCTTTTATTGCATTTACCAATAAATAATTATTAGATCTTCCCAAGAAATGTTTTATGGGTCACATGGATGAGAACACCATAAAACTTATCTCTTCATGTTTAATATTTTAAAGATTCTTGTAAAGAAATTGAAGCTAATTTTATAAAGGAGAGGAAATAAATAAGTATTCACGATAAAGGAAAATAGTAGAAACCATAATTTGTTACCTACTTTGACTTACTCGTTCAAAAAATCTAGTTCGATAAGCATCCTCATTCTAAGCAAAATATATGGACACCCACTAGTACAAAATGAGATACAAGTGACAAAAAAAATGACCAAAATCCGCATATAAATGACCACTTTTGATTTGGCCATCATTGGTTGCTAATTTCCGGTCTCTTATCACGAAACCAAAAATGTGGTCATATCTAGTTTAGTCATTTATAGTTTGTCTTGGAGTCATTAATTTGGTCCTATATTTGGTCACTAATTTGGTCATATATTTGGTCATTAATTATGACAATTAATGATCAAATATATTACCAAATTAGTGACCAAATATACGACCAAATTAATGACCACAATACAAGCTATAAATGACCAAACTAGATATGACCACATTTTTGTCGTGTGATAAGAGACCCGAAATTAGCTACCAAAACTGCCATTTGGTCGTTTATATGCTAATTTGGTCTTTTTTTGGTTGCTTATATCTCATTTTTTGGTCACTTATGTCTCTTTTTTGGCCACTAATTTGGTCATTTTTATTCATTTTATATGTAAATATTCACTCATTTTTGTATGAAGGGTATGGAGGAATCAAACCACCAACCTCTTGCATGTAAGGCAGTTGCTCTTTCATTGAGCTAGTATCCTTTAAGTCTCATTAATGATTAAACTATTTGTGATCCATTCCTTAGATATATGATTAAACTTGTTTATAATGGTCCAACTACTTTCAATGCTAGTCAGCGTAGGAATAAAACTACAATTTTACTTCTAATAAAATTGGGCATTGAGGGTGAATAATTGTCAAATTTACTAGCAAAGGAGCCATCACAACTCCAGGGGAAAAATTTATGGAGTCATTTACAAAGGTCGGGGATTTGGGGTTTACGAAGGGATCAAAGGTCCTTGTAGCATATATAGTATGTGCCCCTCTATCATCTATCCATCCAAACTGACTCACAACCATGGAAATGGTATAGAAACTATAGGTGGGGACACAAGTACAAAATGAGATATAAATGACCAAAAAAACGACCAAAATCCACATATAAATGACCACTTTTGAGTTGGTGACCACTAGTAGCAAATTAGCGGTCATTTATCACGCGACCAAAAATGTGGTCGTATTTAGCTTAGTCATTTATAGCTTATCTTGTGGTCATATATTTGGTTGTAGATTTGGTCATATATTTGATCATTAATTGTGACAATTAATGACCACATTTTTTGTCACGTGATAAATGACCGCTAATTTGCTACCAGCAATCACCAACTCAAAATTGGTCATTTATATGCATATTTTGGTCATTTTTTGGGTCACTTATCTCACATGTTATACTGGTCGTCGTTTATATCAAAATTTTGATATTTTTTTAGTCATTTATCTCTTTTTAGTGGTTTCAGAATATATATAGGGCACAGAGGAATTGAACCACCAACCTCCTACCTATAAGGCGAGTGCTCTACCATTGAGCTAGCACCTTTAAATAGAATTCCTTATGGATTGATATGAGAATAAAATTTCTAACAGTGAACAACATCTTGCCAAATTCTTGAAAAGGGTCACATACCTAGGTAAGAAAAAAACATTACCCAATAGTCACCAAAAAGGGTCATGTTAATGATAACCTTCTTTTTCCAAAATATCTCAAAAATCAAGAATGTAGTTGTAAAGTAAGTTCAATTCAACAATGTACCTTTGAATTGTGATTTTTCCTGTTAAAACTTTCAAATAAGATAAATTTATCTTGTACATCATAGGCATAATCATTGTTGGGGCAAGCAATGTATCAATCTTGTTGATGTTCAACAATAGAGTCTTGCACTAGATACTTCTACAATCGAACCCTCTTCATGGAAGTATCCTCAAAGGGCAGTTCATGCTAGTATGTCTACCTTCTTTGGCGTAATTGAATTCTAGTAACCTCTGATGAGAAAAGAAATGTTTCACCTATTTCAATTTTATTGAATCATTATATACTAACTAAATTATGAATGTAATATTCACTATATATGTACAAATGTATGTGGTTTTAAATGATGTAGTCCTCTGCACCATCCTTGTATCTCATCCCTTGTCCATAAACCTTGGTGGAACTTAAATTAATGAAGGCATCAAGAAGCATCAAGAACTAATATTCAAATCGAGCATTGAACTAACAACTCGTGCAAGTCGGATATAAGGTATACAAAATATGATGTTTGACAAACCTCGCATACAAAATATCAATCACAACAAACGAGGTTCTCTGCAAAATGCATAAATACACCATTTGATTTATATGCAATGCAATGGAGGTTAACTATGCTTCCTCATGTCCTTGGAGTCGTCGTGTTATTCAGATCATGGTTACAACAGAATGAAATAGTTTTAAATTTGGAGTCATGTTTTATAATTTGTGTTGAATCAATTAGTATTTTGAAGATGCTTTCATAGCCAGCTTTTGAAGTTGCCAATTTCTAATTTATTTTGAAACTTGGCATGCCATGCACAGATCAAAGGCCGTTTTAATTTTTCTTGTCACAAATTAATGGTAGAAATAATTCTCTGAAGGGGTATGTTGATTGGTCTACAAGTGATATACATGGCCAATATGTAGATTTGTTACGGCTGTTTGAGTATGGTGGCTATCCACCATTAGAAAACTATTTGTTTCTAGGGGATTATGTAGATTGTGGAAAGTAGAGCATAGAGACAATATTCCTTCTTCTGGAATACAAAATAAAATACCCTGAAAACTCCTTTCTCTTGAGGGGAAACCATGAATGTGCTTCAATCAAACAAATTTATGGTTTCTATGATGAATGTAAGCGATGGTTTAATGTTCGACTGTGGAAGGTTTTCATAGAATGTTTCAATTGTTTTCCTATTGCTACTCTTATACATGAAAAAAGTATATGTATGCATGGAGGTCTATCTCCTGATTTGAAAAACTTGGATCATATTAGGAATATGGCTTGACTTGCAGATGGACCAGATCAAGGTCTCTTGTGCGATCTTATTTGGGAAGATCCAGATAAGGATATTGAAGTCTAGGGTGAGAACGAAATAGGTGTCTCATAGACCTTTAGAGCTGATAAGGTTACTTAATTTCTAAAAAATCATTATCTAGACCTTATATGTCGTGCTCACCAGGTTATTCTATTAAACTTTCAATGTCTTCCTGATTTCTATCATTTTATCATGATTCATGTCCTTTACTCTGGAGGATACTATTATGCTTTTAACAGGTGGTGGAAGATGGCTATGAATTCTTTTCCAAAAGGAAACTTGTTGCTATCTTCTCATCTCCTAATTATTGTGGAGAATTCAATAATGTTGGTGCTATGATAAGCGTTGATGAAATCTTGATGTGTTCTTTCCAAATTTTGAATCCAACTTTGAAAAAGAGAAAGCCTAGATATGGTAGTATTAGCATACCACTGCAAGCCACACCACCTCGCAAGGTGAGCTACTATAGAAGCTAGTTATTATTGGGGATGATACTTTTGTTCGTCGGTATTGAACAAATGTTTTCCCAAATTTTGATTGATTATGTTTATGTTATATATTGGGTGTAAGCTCGATGCATATGAGTTATTTATGATATACTTATATTTGGGTAGGGACCTTGACTGATGCAGATTAATTGTCATGATATTGGGTAGAAACCTTATTATACTAAGAGGATCTTTGTTATATATACTGTGCAGAGTTCCTGTATGCATGACGGACTTTTGATGATGTGTTGAGCGTAGGATCTGGAGCACATGGATGACCTATGTGTTGGGCATAAGCCCCGATGCACAAGGATGCCCTGTGTGTTGGGCGTAAGCCCCGATGTACAAGGATGCCCTATGTGTTGGGCGTAAGCCCTGAGATACATAGATGATGTTTATTATGTGCATGGCGTAATCCCCGAGGTACATAGAGTGTTGAGCATAAGCCCTGGAGCACTCCAAGCTTAAAAAACGAATGCTGGATCCAAGGCCACTTAAATATTCTAGATGTGCCTCACAACCACATTCTAGCACTAGTGTTGAGCGGAGACTCTGGAATTGCACTGGCGTAACGCCCATGTGAGGGTGTTGAGTTAAAAGGCTCTGAAGAGCACTCGGGGTTACTAGATCTCAAGTGTTGAGTCAAAGGACTCTGAATAACACTTCTCTGTTGCATCACAATTATTCAAAATGACTAAATGAATCTTCTTCTATCTATCATCAAGTACTGCAGGAACTACCATGTTAAACGAGGGAATCCGACATGCAAAGAGAGAGACTAGAGGTGCATAACCAAGCCTACCAAGACCGTCCAAAGAATTGGACTTTGTCCTTAAAAGATAAAGAAATAAATATTAGGTGAAGTTACATAAAAGATAACATTACCACTTAAACCATGAGTTAACTACTAGTAGTCTTCTAGGGTTAACATGCATAAAAATCTCAAGCTATTAGTATTCATAACTATATTAATGATGTTGTTATATTTTATTTATAAAGTACATTATTTTATATAGTATATACATTAATTTAATAAATTAGTAATGTATTAATAATTGGATCAGAATGTTAATATTGATCACAAGTCTAGAAAGGCTTAGGTCAAAAACACTTTAATCAAACAAAGTTGAGAAGTCCTAGTTCCAAAGGAACTAGTAGTTAAGTAAACAAATACTCTTTTATAAATTAAATTATTTTAAAGAAACCAGTAAACTCCAATAGTCCTAATTCAATATTTTCCTACTTAAGGAGGACAAACCCCAAATTTTGGGGGATCCTTTTCTTTTGGGGAGATATCATTCTCTTATGGTGTCAAGAGAAACTCTCTCTTCCAAGAAGTGAACCCTTCCCACATCAATTCTCCAGATCTGAATCAGCTACAAATCTAGGACCTCTAACTCTCAGTTTGCATGTCAAAACCAGCTCGGGGGGATTCATACTAAACTAGGAACGGTTGTGGAATCATGGTTGGGAGGAACGTGGTAGTCCCAAAGTTATCCATTCCAAGATCAATGGACAGGTCAGTTAAAAGTTCAGTGGTTTTTCATTAATCATTTGGCTGAGTGTGCAGGTAACTAGAAGCGGGAGCAATCTATAGAATCAAGCAGGTATGTAAAACTACAAGACCGTCAAACTAATTATTTTCAGAATGCAATGTTAGAGTAAGTATTGTTCTCCTTATCAGTAATCCAAGATTCTGCTCAAGAATACAGTGGCATTGCATAGAAAGTCTAGCCAGCTAGCCTGTGCTAGTCAATCGAATTTCTAAAGTTTCAGGAATCATTAAGTACTATTTTTTCTTATGTGTTGTTCTATTTTAATTCTCTTATCTGTCGATTAATTCCTCTTTTTCAAATACAAAGCATTATTTTAGTCACTGAAATCAATATGTATCTTTCTTAGAATAAGCATCGATTTTCCTTTCTACCATTCAACACTTTATGAAAACAACTTTACACAAAACTTTATAAAAAAGAATGCAGTCATTACAGAGACAAGGAAAAACGAACCTGTAGGGTTTAGTCCAGTCACCACTCTCTATCATATATATATATATATATATATATATATATATTCTTCTTTAAACAAAATATTACAGAGTTACAGAGTACTTTTTCTAATCTAAACCTTTTATTCGAATCTGAAACATTTTGCCAGAAACCAAACCAAATAGACGAATTACAGAAAAATGGAATTTAGTAATACAGAGGGAACTTTTAACCTTTCACATTTAGCCTCATTATTTATAAACCAAAGTATAGATACAGGAGTCAAACCCCACTATCATTTTTTTACCAAGAAAACGCATCCAAGCATAGTTGCAAGCTACAGGATCCCACCCCGTGGATCAAGCACTTTGGGCGTAGATAGCAAACATACAAAATCTAAAGTAAATAATTACCTACAAAATAATTACAGCAAGACAGTCATACACATAGGATGCCATCTGGGCGTTATTGTTTGCCTCTTTTAAACCCCCACTGAAGAATTTTTAGAGCAACCATTGCGCATTCGAGTCCAATAAAAACACTTCTAGGGTTCCTTGAATTCCTAGTTACTGTATAGGAGTAGTTTCATTTATGAAAAACAGACGCATGCAGTTACATTTTCCATCAAAACGTAAATGAATAGTAGAGAAATCGAAAACAAGGAGTTACATTCTTTTTTCTTACAAAACCCATAAATTTAAACATTCGATGGTCCAGCCATTAAAGTGACCCTTCCAGGCTTCCAAAAGAACCAGTGAGTCAAAGAATCAGGGAAGCCCCCTTAAAAACCAAGTGAAATACACAAGTACACTACCATGGTTGCTAGAGACAGAGCAGTGTGAATGACTGGACTTACCACGGTCATTTCTATAGCCACGATAGCTCAGAGTACCCACCACGACCATGCTAGACTCCTATGTCAACCTGCAGTACATTACAAGATCGAACCTGTCATTCTTTTGATAGACCATCATTTAGTAAAAGAAGGGTTTTAACATAGCTTAAGGGGGGGCAACGATTACCTGAAACCAAGCTGGGAGTCCACCTCGTCCCAGCAGAACAAATGCAAACAACCCTGACCATGAGCGATGCTCAGGTCAGGGATTGGAGACACACAATAAACGCAGTCTAGGGTAGAGACAGACCACCATACAAATGCAGAACTCTAGAGAAATGAGGATAAAAACCCAGTCGTGTTTTCATAAACCTCTCTTCCAGCCTGTCACCCACTACGTACGGCGCATTTAAGTCTTCACCAACCTCACTCTAGTGGAGTGGAAATATTTCATACAAGACTATAGTATTGAGTCGCATGGACACTACCACGACTCACTTATATAAACATTTAAATATTACAAAGTTTTCCACCATAGAATGATTTTATCACCATACCCTTAATTAGTAATAGTAAGACCCTAGACTACAAAGTTAGGGTTACAACCTGCAAGTTTAAACCGTTACCTTGCACATGATTTTGATTACGGTACAGATAAAGTTGCTAGGACACAGCGGGCCCTGGGAGAATTTATACCTGCAACACAAATAGGAGTTACTAAGTTATCAAAATTGCTAAGTAAGTCCAAAAAACATCCACGAGTACTCTTACCTCTCAGCAACCCCGTTGGAGTACTTCCATTTCCTTGATTGTTATCAATGTCCCACTATGGACTCAACCTTTCATCAACAAGGGTCCAAGCACCTGAAGGTGTCATTTAGACATTCACAAATTCAATCACATAAATTCTTGAGATAGTAAGAAGTGTTGTTTCTACCCTTGTACTAGTAATTGCAACTGTAATTTAAAACATTCCATCAATGGTTTCGTATCGTTTCCACAGGATTAAGCTTTTACAATATTTCGGGCAAGTATGAATACTTTAATTGTGTTAGAATTAAACTATGAATTCTTCTCCTTTAATTAAACGGTTATTGCAGGAAAGGAAAAAATTTAAATTTTATGATATTTTCGGGACATTACAATATGGTAGTATTAGCATACCACTGCAAGCCACACCACCTTGCAAGGTGAGCTACTGTAGAAGCTAGTTATTCTTGGGGATGATACTTTTGTTCATTGGTACTGAACAAATGTTTTCTTTACAAGAAAAATTTTATACGATGAAGTATGCTTTACTTCCATCGTACCTTTTGGATGTCCCTATAAGTTGGAAGATTACATTCCGAATATGGATTTTATGTTATAATTTATGAATGTGCATACATACGTGTTGAAATATTGTAACTTCAAAGAATATTATATTTGTATATTATTTATTCCGGAGATGTTCCATACCTCCGATGTGATTATACTATAAATCCGGAGATGTTTATTCCTCCGAGTTGGGTGTGGTAACTAGGGTTATTAGACCCACCATGTGGGGGTCGGCCCAGTCAGTTATAATGGGGTATTTAACCTAATGGTTAAATACGAGCCTACATGTACTTGTGTAAAATACATATCAGAGTAGTGTATAAATAGAGGAGGTGTGTTCCTCATTTGATACACTCACACACTTGAGGATAGCGCACTTGTGGAGGAGGGGTCTGCTATTATGGAGGAGGAGATCATGTCTCAGGGTTTCATCTTTGTATATTGCTGGTCATCTATATTGAGGAAGCTTTGCTGGGTTTTCTACCCCATGAGGGTTTCCCAGGATAAATCTCTGTCTCTTGTGTTTATGCTGTGCTTGTTGTTTCTTCAGTGATAATGTATATGCTATTATTGTGAAATGGAATGTAATGCTGCTATTTTTTGTCTTAGCATATTGAATTTTAACATGGTATCAGAGCTAACCTGAAGGAAGACAAGGTATGGCACTGAAGACACTTGCTTTACTTACGACAATTTGAAGGTTAGGGTTTTACATAGCAAAAACCAGTCATCGTATCACTTTCGCTATAAATCCGTTTTTCCGAAGTTTTAGGATCTGAAATTGTTACAGGACGAAGACTAAATCTCCAGGTACCTTGTTTCCAAAGGAAAACCTCTAATTCATTGTACTTTGTGATTTATAATCTGTATAATATAGGGTTTCTGCCTCTTCCAGATCTGAGTCAAAATCAGGTGACCTTGGGAAAAAAGTCATATCTTGGGCTAGGAAGCTCCAAATGAAAGTTCGTAAAAAGTGATAGGTAGTACACAGTATGTACTATCTCAGAAAACGTTTTCAGAGGCCGAAGTTGAACCAGTGACACGTGGAACTCCGTACAAGTTCGCCCTCCTGTATTATCCCATAAAAAGGTCATGTTGCGACACTTGGCATAACTCTCTCTCAGAGAGTCCAATTGAGGTCAGACCTGTCAGGATGGAAATATAACAGGCCGAGATACCTCAGAAAAGTTTTTCAGAGGCCGAAGTTCAAACAGTGACACGTGGAACGCCGTACAAGTTCGCTCTTCTGTTTTATCCCAAAACAGGTCACGTTGCGACATTTGACATAACTCTCTCTCAGAGAATCCAATTGAGGTCAGACCTATTAGGATGGAAAGATAACAGGTCAGGATATCTTAGAAAACTTTTTCAGACCCTGTGGATTGAAAAGTTTGGAGTTACACCAGAAACAATTAGGTACATATTTCTATCAAAACATAATTATTTTTGAATACCTTCATTCATGGCTTCCGGAATTTAGGGCTTTGAAGAAAGTTGGAATTTTTGTAAACAGAGACCATGGCTGAATGATACTCATCAAAATAGAAATTTAGAGACCAAGATCATATTTTTTGGTTGGGCAGAAGGCCGGGCTTGATCAAACCCTAGTTCGGGACTTTGATCAGAAAAGTGGAAAATTAGGGCTTCTGTAAAAATGGGAATTTTTTAAATCTGTGACCATGGCTGGAAGCTCCTCAGAAAAATAGAAGCTTAGAGATTTGGATCAAAAATTTTGATTGGGCAGAAGAGTGGGATTCACCAAACCCCAGTTCAGGGTCACGTCCAGTGAATCCGGAAGTTTCAAAGGCAAAATGGAGGAGTGAAACTTTGCAGTTTTCAAATTCTGAATATATCAGTTTGATCAGCTCATCAAGCTCCAGGTCCAGTTCTTGCAAATCAAGTGGATAGGGTTAATCCTAGAAGAAGATGGATTGTTCACCTGCATAAGTGAAGGAGTTACTGTTTCAGAGGGAGATGAGGCTAAGGCTTTACATAAGGAGATTACAAGCGATCTCGACAGGTATGACTCATCGAGGTATGTTTTGAGATTTGTTCATGATTAAGTTTATGGTATGTTTGTCTTCATGTTATTACGGTTAGTACAATCTTGATTTTAGATTTGTTGTATCACCTTAACAAAATTATGAATGCATGATAGAAGATATTCATTGGTTAGGGTGTTGATACTTATGATTGTACTAATGCATTATGATGTTGTGTGAGGTTGATGTTGTCTACTAACAAGATACAGGTACATCACAAAAGACAAATCAGGCTCCATGACCATGAAAACATGAAGACAAAGACTCATCCATAATCTTTGTTCTACTTACGAGGTATGTATGACTTTGTTATATTATGCTTAACCTATGAGACATGCAGGTTCTAGCTCAGGATCTCTAAATCATTGAAGAGATTGTTTAGGTATGTTGTACATAACCAAGTAGGTATACTAATCCAGGTATGTTTCCCATGAATCTTACCTTGTGTTAGGATCCCTTATATAAGTATACTTGGAATGATTGGTTATGCTTATTCATAAAGTTAGTAATCAAGGGATTATGCATATTATATCTTTTATCGTGATTGATGATATGCATGAGTAAAAGAAGACTTCCCTGAAATCTTGAATACTAATGTTTATTAACTATAATCATGACTATACATTTTCAAGATTATTTAGTACTATAATGTTTTGATAGCATTTAGAATATACTAATGAGTGTATGTTTGTGTATGAGATCATGAGGATGACTCTTGAGCATGCACAGTGGTACAGAATGAATAGAAGTTCAAAAGACATACAGAAGATCAAGTGGGAGGCAGCCACACAAACATAAAAGATAAGTATTTGAGTTGTTATTTGAAATAGTAATGATATTGCCTGTAATAGGTTGTATGCATATTTGTATTCCTATAATATATCATGCTGAGTGTAAATATTCATAGAACATTGAACAGTATACTACTAATATGCATATGATTGGTAAGTTGGACAAACATTCCATTGTTGCTTGTCTAGAATGAAACCTCTTTGCTGACATGCTGAGAGTTGTGCACACTCTCAATAGTATGTTCTGGTAGAGATGGAAGGCATCTAGATAGCCACTGTATGCATACAGGATATGGGAAAGTGTTGTGCCAAAGTATTGGTCAAAATAGTTGCATCACTATGTAAATGATATCTGTATGCATAATAGGTTATCATGTCAATATGATTTGATGATTATGAAGTATTACTAATCATGTACTTAATTTTGATTTGTAGGAAAGGTCATGAAGAATGATGGACACCGTACAAGTGGTGGATGTTCAAACAAGAAGATTTACAAATCAAACAAAATAATAGAAGGCTCATGGCTAGAAGATTCTCTTAGAAAGGGGAAGAGAATCATGACAAGATGTTTGCTCCAAGTATGGTGTAATTAAAGAAGAAGTGTGAATCAGGTTCTGTATAGGTACCTAGGATCGATAATAAATTGATAAGCTTAATGATCACCATGGGTGATGTGGATCTCAACCTTTGCTACAAGGTTGAATATGATTTCTATACACAAATGACATGGATGCAAGAAGGAACTCACCACAGAGTTCGAATGATATTAAGGCTCATATTAGTAGACCCATCTAACGAGAGATGGCACTGATAGATATGCAGAAGATCACAATGCAGAAATGAAAATGAAAGATCTCAAATTGACACTTTACTTCCTAGGTCTGGAAGTATGGCAAGGCTCAGAAGGAATATTTCTCAACCAGGGAAAGTATGATGAGAAATATGACTTGAGGTGTTGGAATGGCCACTCTTATGGTTTCCAACTTGAAGCTGTTAGGGGATAACTCATCAGAGTTAGTGGATATAACTCTGTACAGTCAAATTATTGGGTCATTGATGTTTCTAACATATACTAGATTAGATATATGCTTTGTTGTGAATACCTTGAGTCAGTATCTAGTGGAAACTAGATGTTTTCACCTGATAGTTGCAAAGCATGTGATGAGGCACCTAAAGGATACGATAGACTTTGATCTGTGCTATCTTGGAGATCATGACTTCAGATGGCTACTCAGATGTTGATTGGGAAGAAAGTGTATCAGACAAGAAGAACACATCAAGAGGATGTTATTGTCTAGGATTAGCCATGATCTCGTGGTTTAGCTGGAAGCAGTCTAGTGTGGCTCTCAGCACAAGCAGAATATATGGCTGTTTGCTCTGGTAGTTGTGAAGAAGTTTGGCTTCAAGATTGTTTGACTTAGAGATAGAACCAACTGTGATCCTATGTGACAAATAGAGTTGTATCAAGATGACATAGAATCCAGTGTTCCATGATAAGTCAAAGATCATAGGGATCTAACAAGATATGACACAGAAAGGAACTATAAAGTTTGAATTCGTAACAGGTTACCGATGTACTAACCAAACCTCTACCTCGAGTGAAGAAGTTACCAACATACTAACCAAGCCTCTGTCTCGAGTGAAATTTGAATACTTTCGAGACAAGATTGGTGTAGCTCAAAAGGACCCTCCTCGAAAGGGGGAGTAGTATAGTCACTGATGATGAGATTGTCTCATCGAACAACAAGGTCGATGATGAGGTAACCTGTTCTCTACACCTAGATACTTAGAAATATTTAGATTTAGGACTCGTATACTTAGAATACTTAGTTTTACTTATACATGCTTTTGATGTTATATGTATTAGTAAGAATACATGCTTTTGATGATAGATGTATTGATGAGAAGACAGGTGGGGATTGTATCATCCCTGGACTTCGGTCCCTGAATAGATCCATAGACGTATGGTCTCTGAAAATGAAGTCCTTACTGGACAGGTAGGGATTGTATCATCCCTGAACTTTGGTCCCTGAATAGATCCGTAGACGTATGGTCTCCGAAAATGAAGTCCTTAGTGGACAGGTAGGGATTGTATCATCCCTGGACTTCGGTCCCTGAATAGATCCGTAGACGTATGGTCTCCGAAAATGAAGTCCTTAGTGGACAGGTAGGGGATTGGATCATCCCTGGACTTTCAGTCCTAAAGAGAGCCGTAGACATGAGGTCTCCGAGAATGAAGTCCTTAGTGGACAGTTGAGGGGATTGGATCATCCGTGGACTTTCAGTCCTAAAGAGAGCCGTAGACGTGAGGTCTCCGAGAATGAAGTCCTTAGTGGACAGTTGAGGGGATTGGATCATCCCTGGACTTTCAGTCCTAAAGAGAGCCGTAGACGTGAGGTCTCCGAGAATGAAGTCCTTAGTGGACAGTTGAGGGGATTGGATCATCCCTGGACTTTTAGTCCTAAAGAGAGCCGTCGACGTGAGGTCTCCGAGAATGAAGTCCTTAGTGGACAGTTGAGGGGATTGGATCATCCCTGGACTTTCAGTCCTAAAGAGAGCCGTAGACGTATGGTCTCCGAAAAGTGGGGATTGTATCATCCCCGGACTTAGGTCCCTGAATTGATCTGTAGACGTGAGGTCTCTGAGAAGTGGGGATTGTATCATCCTCGGACTTAGGTCCCTGAATTGATCCGTAGATGTGAGGTCTCCGAGAAGTGGGGATTGTATCATCCCCGGACTTAGGTCCCTGAATTGAGCCGTAGATGTGAGGTCTCCGAGAAGTGGGGATTGTATGATCCCCGGACTTAGGTCCCTGAATTGATCTGTAGATGTGAGGTCTCCGAGAAGTGGGGATTGTATCATCCCTGGACTTAGGTCCCTGAATTGATCCATAGACGTGAGGTCTCCGAGAAGTGGGGATTGTATCATCCCCGGACTTAGGTCCCTGAATTGATCCGTAGACGTGAGGTCTCCGAGAAGTGGGGATTGTATCATCCCCGGACTGCGGTCCTTGAATTGATCCGTAGACGTATGGTCTCCGAGAAGTGGGAATTGTATCATCCCCGGACTTCGGTCCCTGAATTGATCCGTAGACGTATGGTCTCCGAGAAAGTGATTTTTGATGTGGTTACTTGTATCGGTAGGATACTTGTATTGATGATGTGGTTACTTGTATTGGTAGGATACTTGTATTGATGATGTGGTTACTTGTATCGGTAGGATACTTGTATTGATGATGTGGTTACTTGTATCGGTAGGATACTTGTATTGATGATGTGGTTACTTGTATCGGTAGGATACTTGTATTGATGATGTGGTTACTTGTATCGGTAGGATACTAGTATTGATGATGTGGTTACTTGTATCAGTATGGATACTTGTATTGATGATGTGGTTACTTGTATCGGTAGGATACATGTATTGATGACATGATTACTTGTATCAGTATGGATACTTGTATTGATGATATGTATACTTGTATTGGCATGAATACTTGTACTAATGATGTGGATACTTGTATTGTTATGGATACCTGTGTTGATGACGATGCTGACGATCGTGTGATGACGATACGGATGATCGTGTGATGACGATGCTGATGATCGTGAGATGACGATGCTGATGATCGTGTGATGACGATGCTGATGATCGTGAGATGACGATGCTGATGATCGTGTGATGACGATGCTGATGATCGTGTGATGACGATGCTGATGATCGTGTGATGACGATACTAATGATCGTGAGATGACGATACTGATGATCATGAGGATCCAGATGTTGATGTTCTTGTAGTTGTTCGAGTGCTGCAGAAGATAAAGACTTAGTACTGAAGATGTTGATGTTCCAGTAACTGCTTGAGTTACTGATGATATTGAGAAAGCTTCCAATGATTTATAGATGTATCATGTATGATGTTGATGACTCCTTGCTCGTGCAGATACTGTTATAATATCCTTCTCGTTAAGGGGGAGTGTTGAAATATTGTAACTTCAAAGAATATTATATTTGTATATTATTTATTCCGGAGATGTTCCATACCTCCGATGTGATTATACTATAAATCCGGAGATGTTTATTCCTCCGAGTTGGGTGTGGTAACTAGGGTTATTAGACCCACCATGTGGGGGTCGGCCCAGTCAGTTATAATGGGGTATTTAACCTAATGGTTAAATACGAGCCTACATGTACTTGTGTAAACTACATATCAGAGTAGTGTATAAATAGAGGAGGTGTGTTCCTCATTTGATACACTCACACACTTGAGGATAGCGCACTTGTGGAGGAGAGGTCTGCTATTGTGGAGGAGGAGATCATGTCTCAGGGTTTCATCTTTGTATATTGCTGGTCATCTATATTGAGGAAGCTTTGCTGGGTTTTCTACCCCATGAGGGTTTCCCAGGATAAATCTCTGTCTCTTGTGTTTATGATGTGCTTGTTGTTTCTTTAGTGATCCTGTATATGCTATTATTGTGAAATGGAATGTAATGCTGCTATTTTCTGTCTTAGCATATTGAATTTTAACAATACGATCAATGTGTACAACTTTAAGAATAAACTTATGCATTGACACTGTATCAGGTGTGACAAATACACGAGGTCTTGTCTAAGTTACTCAAAAGCTGCTTGCAACCTCATATATTGAGAAAAATTGAAATGAGTAATTTAAAATATGTATTAATATGCTAGATGAATTTGGAACTCATACAAATTGGTGTTTCTAGAACAATGGTAATGTGCAAGTATTTATAAGAGGTGAAAATTTTCATTCTTAACTTTATTTTCTACTATATTTCCTAATTTATAGTTTTGGTCCATCCATGCTTCAAACAAGGATAGACATTTTGAACTTCCTTGAAAATGTGTTTTAGGTGTTAACTTGCAGTAGAGAACTGATATTTTAATCTTCCATATTTATTTATGAGACATGTTTGCAATTTAGGGGCCCAAAGGTTAGAAGACGAGAGTGTCACTCCTGTATGGGTGCAATGACTATGGATTTGGCTCATCAATAGAGCCATGGATTTGGGTGCATGCATATCCAATTGATCTAGTGATGTCAAGAATACAAAATTTGAGAATTTGTGTTTATTGATCAGAGGCTTGAAAATAGGTTCTTATGAAGCAGTCTTCAATGTGCAATATGGAAAATATACAAGGTTTGGCATATGGAGATTTAGGATATAAGAAGTGTATTGGAGAACTGGAAGAAACAATGGATGCATGAATGCTGAAATTCAAATGTACTATATTTAGCGCAAGCTTGGCTTTTAAGAAGGCATTCCATGAGGCCATGTTTGTAAAAGTGGGTTTCCATCACAAGTTATATTGTGCCACAGATATTTCCTATGCCTACTGGATTTTTCTTTCTTAAATTATAGTTTTGAAGATTCTAGTCAAATTATCCTTGGGTGTTGTTTAATGGAATTTTGCTTCTAGAATTTCTTTTGACTTCCATATATTTGCCATACTTCGTTCTATGGTGGTTGGTCTCCAACCACATGATACGAGAGCTACAAATGTTAATGCCTTGAACTAAGTGGATTTAATGTAAATCTTCGGATGTTTTTGAAGGCTTACAAGTTGGTACATAGTCGAGAATCTTTTCAAAATCGTATGCATAATGATATGTAAAAGATGTAAATTTCATTTGTAGAGATTGATTTCAAAATTCTATTAATATGGTCGAGTATGTACATAGAATAACATTTTTTACAGGAAACGTTGGCTGCACCAGGAGTCGTAGCACAAACTTGGGGATGTTAAATGCCACATTAACTCACCATCGGATTACCATATTCAAAACCATAAAATCTCAGTGCCACGTGGTGCAAGAAATGAAGTTAATATGTCCAGAAATTTGTTATTGCCATCCTCATAGGTTTACAAATAAAAATTATAATCACCCAAAAAATTAATAAAAGTCAAGGTGATGTGGTTATCAATACAGTGGCCATCATCCTTGTCATTGTTTGGCATCCCTCAATTTTGAATCAGTAGGTTGGGTTTAAGGGCATTAGAATCTCGACTTTTAAGGTCTTCAGATGTTATGCCTTCATTCAGTAAGCTATTTATTTGCAAAAGTTATCTTCTATAAACCCCTTTGTAAGCAAGTGTTTTTAAGGTTTCTTCCCATTTAGTGTAGTGTTGGAAACGCATTTTGTTAATCTCAAAATCCGTAGGGAATGCTAAGGAGAAAGGAGAGCAACAATATAAATCTTATGGAGAAAAGCATTTCCAAGACTTTGAGATCCACCAATACCACTGGTACTATTGTGTGTTTTCTGTGCTCATGTTTTCTTCTATGTGTCTATTTATCATGTTCCCACACTCCCTTTTCATCCAATTTGGGAGACGGATGGGGCATGTCGAGTCCAGAAGCACCTAGTGCAAGGCCAATCTGAGCCCCACTATATGAGTCTTATCTTAGGTTCCATTTAGGAAGGACATATGAAAGTATCTTGGAATGCGCAATTTGGGATCAATTTAGATTGGATTATAATCTATCATGGGGCCATTTTCCATTACAATTGTGCTTTCATTTCAATAAAATCTAAGTGGATAGATGTTTGGTGTGCAAATTTCATATTATATAAATATGTGAAGTTATAATTGATTTTTATGCAAATGCCTTTCTACTTTAGTGGTTTCATCACTGAGATAAAAGAAATTTGTGTCAATGATCTAATAGACTAATTGAGATAAAAGAACTATGGAGGTGTCCAAAATATTGGAAGAATCTATAGTAGACAAGAATATGCAGTAGAAAAGAAACTCTGAATTAATCCAGAAAATAACAGATTGATCAATTTGAGGAATATATATTTTGCAAACAATTTGAATACACTTTCTCAAATTCCACCATAAAACCAACCAGAACAATAAATTTGTCAATAAAATTTGCAGCATATACAATATATATACCACTCTCATAGCAAATTGAATTCACAATCAAAACTTATATCACTTCAAGTTTTCTACCCATGTCGAATATTGCATGTTTTAGACTCTCCATGTGTCTTGTTCTCTCTGTAAATGGCGACATGGTACGATTATATACAAATATGGATGTATAACAGGATAAACATATGGAGAGACCAAAGAAGAATGACTTAGACATTTAAGAAAACACTCACGGAGGTTTAATATTATAAGAAAACTAAAAAGCATCATTAATTTTTATGTAAAGATATCCTTGAACTATATAAAGTACACACTCACCATCAGTCAACATAAAACCATCATAATAAATATATCTATATATCTATATATAATCTAACCATGAACTGGAACATCATATTTGACTGAAACATGAACTCTGAATATGGCATATATCATTGATATTAGTATAGAAAGAACTAGACCAATACTAGTGTTCGTTTCATATGTATGTAATACAAATGGAATTACCTTTACTCATATAGGGGATACATATAGAGAAGAGATAAGGTATGGGATTACTTATATTTATTGTATATACATGGTTAATGATATAGGAACCAAACTAATGGGAATAGCTAGAACTCAGATCAATGGGAATCACACTATTCATGGGATTTTATAAGTCTAACCTACTATTTGTTTTGCGTAAGTGTTGTATAGATAGGCTTAGTTATAGTATGGGTTACGTGGTAAATTAGAGATAATGAGCAGCTTGGTTCAACTCCATAATATTATAAGTTGGCTATGTTCTAGGATTTAATGTGCTTCACCATTTACTGACGCTATTTGCATTTGGATTTTAACATATATTCGATTTTACCTTGCTATGACACTCTCATGACCGTCGATCAATGAAGGGGAAACATGATATATGAGACAAAGTGTTAAAAATGGGATCCAGGTAAATTGGAATGTATGAAACAAGTAATTTGTTCAAGTTATCCGGGAATGATCACCAACACAAGTATACTCTGTTCCTTCATTCAAAGAAAATCCCAAGTGAATAAAATCGTTCACAGGTCAGGAAGACTAGGATGGGATTTAATTATATAGATGATGGATTAGCTATGTGATGAGGTGTTTTGCTTAGATGATGTGCGATAAATGGTTATGGTTACTGATGGGAGATGCTTATAGAGTTGGCTAGACTGAGTTGCTCTTTCCTGTATCGATATTTGTAATTCAAAAAGGATCTATCCTTCAACTTGTCCACATAAGCTGATCCATTAGCTTGGTACCAAACTAGAATTATTAAGGATTTAGGCAGTCGAACACTATTAACAACTAAATCACCTAAACACCTTACACTTTATTTACTTGGATTGTTAGTTGGTCTTTATCATAATTTCTATGTCCAAAGCGTTTTCTTGTGCTAGTATCCACACGATGGAAAAAAGTTGTTCCATTAACGAAACTAAATGACACAGAAGTGAGATAGTTCCTGGAGAATCCCATCATCACAAGGTTCTCTTTGTAGGTAGGGGGCTATCTTGCGCTCAAATGGAATCATCATAAAGCATGGAATCATCTCATAGCATCACCATGGCACATATAATAAAACTGAAAGTAAATCTCTGAACCACTGAAATCACATCATAGCACTAGCATAGGAATATAGCACATGTCATGGTATCTCATAATACAACCTAAGCATAGCCTCGGTCATCAATATCATAAAAAAATAGATAAAAACCATAGGGCTTATGTTATTTTGTACCTTCAAATTCACCCAAAAAACAAAATACATTCAACACTTACCTAGTCAAAGTTGCATCACAGTCTGTCTCAGATTTGTAATTAAAGGCATCATCAAAACCAAATTCTTCTTTCAGCAGCTTAACCTAGGCTCACATTTGCATACAGTCAAAATCTGTAAGAGAAACGGGATATAATAAATTTTTAATAGGTTAGATCATATTTTTGGGACAAAGGCCTAAAATTCAAGAGAAGAGAGGAAAACAGTGAGGAGGAAGCACCTTCTGGTTTCTATCGGTGCTACTAACAATGTGGCAACCTTTGATTTTGGCAAGCTACCCATTAAGTATTCCCACTGATCCTATTGCTGCCGATACAAATACTTCATCCCCAAGATTAGGGTTCCAACACAACAACCTTTGATTTTGGAAAGCTCCCAACAAGAATTCCCACTGAGCCTGCTACTACCGAGACAAATACTTCATCCCCGGGATTACGGTTTCCAACGATCGTGAAACCAGCTCATGCAGTCAAGGCATGCATCCCTATCTCAATAAAATTTCCCACATCATGAGAAATTAAATTCACATTACTTTACTACAATGGCTTCAAAAATAACAAGTGAAAAGCTTGATTTTCCCAAAATAAATAGTCGCCATTAGCGGAGCCCAAAATAAATAGCCTCCATTACTCGAGTTGCAAAAGACTCTTTTCTATAGATGCTCTCAACTTTTTTTTAGGGTTTTGTTAGGTTTGGAAAATTTTACAGGTGAGGAGTTTAGGGAGGACATATGTATTTTAAATGGGTGCTTGTCAGTCATTTGGAATGTGGCGTACTAAAAATCCGCCTCTGCCATCCCTAAGTAAGTTACTGGATGGAAAAGAGATGAAGCTGGTTTGGGGACACCTCATAAGGAATTTGCATTACCTAAGGAACAAAATATTTATATAATCCTTGTGTGTGAGGATGAGATCCCCATAGGAATTTTTCACTCTAGATACCAGGCAAAGTTATCTATAGTTAAATGGCATGCATATAGCCGATGCAATATTGTTAAATTCATGTGTCTGCAATGGTGTTTTATTATGCCTTAGATTCACATATAGAGTAAAGGAGAAAACGCTATCCCCTCAGACCCATTTCTGAAAAGCATTGTGCTCATATTATGCCTTTGTGGAACCGACCGGATTCTGGGGGTTTAGGTTCTTATTTTTACTATCCACACTATCAAAATTAACCAATTAAGAAGTGCATAAATACAATGGAAGAAAATAGATAAGGGTAGGAATTGTTACCTGAAGCATATTGTGCTGCAGTAGTTGAGCTAGCTTCTTGTGCACAATTCGTGGAGATCACATGGAGATCCTTGCAACCATATCGAGAATTTTTTTTTCTCTCAGCAACTATTTTCTTTTATTTTCCCTCTCAATCTAGTTTCTAATTTACTACTCATTCACTTTTTACTTTTATTTTTATTTTCCCTCTATCTATTTTCTAATTTACCGCTCATTCACTTTTCACTTTTTTTGAGTTTCCCTCTATATGTTACATTTGTTTTGTTTATATTCTTCTTTTTCTTAATTTGTTAATACTAGGTACATCATATATTAATTATATAAATATATATATAATAACTATACAATATATTAATATTATATATGGGTGAAAAGAGACATGGAAAAAAGGATTTTGATAATTTATGTATTTTATATGTGAAAGGAGAAGGGGTTAGCTGAGATTACAGGGGTATTATTATTATTATTATTCAAGGAGATGGGAAAAAATGGATTTTTACAAAAAGGGAGGAATTATTTTTTCTTCAAAATGAAGGATATGGGCTATTTCTTGTAAGGTAGGGACCGACGGGGACTTTAAAGATTTTCAAACTCAGGTGCAAACAGAACCATGGTGAATTAATGCATATGGATAATTAATGGAGGTTGTGAAATTGACAATTTTTTAGCTAACATGACACAAAAACAATGAACTTGTCGAAACTTTAATTGACTGCCGAGATGGTCAAACAATGATGGTTTTGTTAAAAAAAATATGAACAAAACCAGTACAACAAGCTGAATGGAGTGACACTAACTTCAAGACATAACAATTCCAAAATGGAAAGACGAAAAATATCTAAGACTATACTCAACCACATGTACTAGAAGAACTCATCTATCACTTGATAAACTATATGCAAGAAATGATGTATTATCTAGATATCAACTCACCACACCCAAATCATTAATTAGTAGAGAAACCCCTAAATGAGAATCTCAATGATTCTCCTATCATCTAACACAATAGGTATCAGGATGGACTCAAATAAATGATGCCTTAGAAGACATGTATTGAAAAATAATCCAAGTTGTGTACTATTAATGTTACAATTTACTAAATTTTAACACTGGAGATTAAAATTTAGTAAATTGTACAAATTAATTATAAAAATTATAATTTTCCTTTGCTAGAATGACACAACTAAAAATGACCAATTGTTATGTGGTCATTTTTAGTTTAGTTCATATCTCCTGACCAAATTTGTCATTTGTCTTCGTCATTTTTAGTTTAGTTCTTATCCCATAACCAAATTGGTCATTTTTAGTCAGTTCACTTAAAATTTCTCAATTTTGGTCATTTATCACTTGAAAGAGCTGTAGTGACCAATTTTTTTGGTTTCCTGGTCACTTATGTAACATACCCATTTTTTTCGTTTAATATTTGTAAGGATTGAGGTGTAAATTTTTTTTCTCGACATCAATAGTCAAGGCATTAGTCATGTTATTTATAAGAACATACTTGTACTTCAATCATGAGTAGTATTACATATAAACACCTGTGCAATCACCACCTTTTTCTCAATCCATAAAGCCTATACGTTAAACATGATTAGCCATACTTGCATAAAGATTACTTTAATCCAACCCATGGCTCATTCCCTTCTAACCATTTGTATATTTGTACACATTAAAAACAAAGAGCTAAACCCTAAATAATCCTCATGATCATTACATCATCAAACATCTAACATAACATCTTAAATATAAACTTGTATATTAGACATTTAACATTCTTTAGTGAGGCAACTTACCATTTTATATCACAAATATCAAGAAGGACGAAACACATAAGCAAGATACCAGTATATGTGGTTCACCCATATCTATGGGCTACGTCCACCAAGAAATGTCTCATATTTATTTATCAAATAGACGAAATACATTCTGCGACAGTGTGTGTGTGCAATATTTTCCACTTTCTCAAAGCCTCTCACAGAGACAATTTTCTAAAACATTCAACCATCTATCTCAGAGGCATTACAAGGAATGTCTCCCAGGATGATCACAACCATATCATTATAATAACTAAAAAGGAGAGACCTTTCCTTCCCCAAGGGATTATATGACATAAATATAACATAAACAAGGAATATGCGGAAGGTATGCCCTACCCGGACTAGCATATATTTATATACACAATTGATTGCATTCCATGTAGAAAGGGTTTCCATACCCCAACCAACATACACCTACACATACTAGATAAAAAGAGGTGTATCTATGATATACACAAGGAATCTTTCCCAACTCTGTGCATCAACCAAAGGTAGCATGCCACATACAATATGAAGCCAATATCATTAAGGGATTCTCCCAATCTCTGCACCAGCCATTACAAATGACACTCAACATGCCAACATATAATTAATATGAAATAATAAGTAAATAGGGATAAAAGATATATTATACATGGACCAATCTCCCAATTATCTGCATAGTGCACAAAAGCATGAAGATATAATAGAGCAATTAATATATATGGGGATTCTTCCCTACCCGACTCTGCGCAATATGTAAGGACACTCAACAAATAAACACAAGAAGTATCTGGGGATCAAAATATATATTACACAGGGAGAAATCTCCCAATGTATGCGCAATATCCAAATGAAACTGAACAAATATATCAGTAAGCAAGCTTCAAGGAGATTTCCCAAGCTATATGTAGTAACAAAATAAGCATGCATAAGACATTCATCCTGCAATATATACTTAGTATATGAAAAAGGAAGGTATACAAGTAATCAACATATCTATAGTAATAGATCATTCTGAATACTAAACATGGATCTACTTCCAATCAATTTATCAAGCTAACAATTGAATGTTACAGGGATCCTATCCCCAAATCTATGTCAAAGACATTAACGAATATAGTAAGGAATGTATACACTAATATACTATAGGGATTTCATCCCAGCTTTGTCCAATCAGTAATTAAACATAGACAAAATGAAAATGTATCAGATGTGACCCTACAGCGATTTCATTCTGGACTCTGCGCAATTAGTAAACATAGCGTTTATCATTAATAATAGGATCATTGAATAACATTGAATATATATATTTAATATATCTATGAGAGGCATACGGGATCAAGCTTCCATCCTGTGCGCAGTATCAAGTAAGGTAGGGATTCATTTCCCCTCTCTCTACGCATGCAACCAAAACATAATCATCAATAAATACACAAATGTGGGATAGATTTCCCCAAAATGGGAATCGCCCAGCTTCTTATGGAACCGAGGAATTCTATCTTCCCCATAGCTCCGCACAACATGTCAAAGATATTTAACATGTAGGATAGAATATATATATATATATACAAAAATGGAGCATACAAGGATCCTCCTCAAGGTTTTGTGCAATCAGCCAATAGCCATATCATGCAACATTAAATTATCAAGTTATTAATTTCCCCATTCTGTAGTGGGTAATATGACTCTGCATGCTAAAGGCAATCCCAAAAAAGTATTTAATGAAGCATAAAAAAATGCAAGAGTTCAGATCTTCACACAGTGGGTAGCAAGCTACATCCAATCCCAAAAACATTTTTATAAACAAATGGAAGAGTTCAGATCCACAAAAGCATTTTTATAAGAAGCATAAATAAATGGAAGAGTTCATATCTTCACACAGTGGGCAGCAGGCTACATCCATTCCCAAAAACGTTTTCATAAACAAATGGAAGAGTTCAGATACCCAAAAACGTTTTTATAAAAAGCATAAATAAAGGGAAGAGTTCAGATCTTCACACAGTGGGTAGCAGGCTACAGCCAATCCCAAAAACGTTTTTATAAAAAAATGGAAGAGTTCAGATACCCAAAAATGTTTTTATAAGAAGCATAAATAAATGGAAGAGTTTAGATCTTCACACAGTGGGTAGCAGGCTACAACCAATCCCAAAAATGTTTTTATAAGCAAATGGAAGAGTTCAAATACCCAAAAACGTTTTTATAAGAAGCATAAATAAATGGAAGAATTCAAATCTTCACACAGTGGGTAGCATGCTACAGCCAATCCCAAAAACGTTTTTATAAACAAATGGAAGAGTTCAGATACCCAAAAACGTTTTTATATGAATCATAAATAAATGGAAGAGCTCAGATCTCCACACGATGGGTAGCAAGCTACAACCAATCCCAAAAAAAATTTTATAAACAAATGGAAGAGTTCAGATACCCAAATTTTTTTTTATAAGAAGCATAAATAAATGGAAGAGTTCAGATCTTCACAAAGTGGGTAGCAATCTACAACCAATCCCAAAAACGTTTTTTTAAACAAATGGACATTCAAGATGTAAAAAGAAAGAATTATGAAATAGAAAAAATCTTTCAGCGGATGAAGAAAATCACAAAGTGAACAAAGGAAGCCTCCTCTCCCAAACGAGCATGGTTTCTTATAACTGCTAGCCTCCCTCCCAATGGGTAGACATCTCGCATAAGGAGTTTATAGAAAGAGACGATTAGTAGTCCACAAATGTACATGGCCCTTTTAGGGTTTATCTCAGATTTAATTACAATAATTTAATTAAATCTTTACTTACTACTTGAATAGTTATAATACCATCTTAATAATTTCATTTGATAGGGTTTAAGTGCTTATCTCATATTTTATAATAATTAGTATTACTCACCACTTAATAAAAGGTACCCAACTATAAAGGCGTCTTTATAACATATTACCAATTTATTGCAACTTAATAATATCTCATATCCTAGCATGGATTTTGTGCTACGATTGCCAAAGACGCAGCAAGGAAACAATTCAATATTTGTTGTAGTCAACAGATTTTCAAAGATGGCACACTTTATTCCGTGTCAGAGTACAAGTGACGTCACCAACATTGTTGTACTATTCTTCAAGGAGATAGTTAGATTGTATGGGTTTTCGAATATTATAACGTCGGACAGAGATACCAAGTTTATGGGGCATTTCTAAAGAACCTTATGGAAGAAGCTGGACAAGAAGTTGTAGTTTAGGTCGGCATATCATCCGCAGACAGATGGACAGAACAAAGTAGTAAAAAGAAGTTTGGGAAACCTTCTGAGATGTTTGACGACAGACAAACCCAAGTAGTGGGAGAATGTGTTGGCCCAAGCGAAGTTCACATACAACAATTCTGTGAATCGGTCGACAGGTATGATCCCATTCCAGATTGTTCAAGGACGAATCCCACATGGAGTGGTATATTTGATTGAGATACCCACATAAATCAGGAAAAGCGTAGATGCAGAAACATTCACATAGCATATGAAAGAAGTGCATCATGATGTGTGAAAGTGCATTGAAAGCAGCAATGTGACATATAAGTTGAGAGCTAACAGAAAGAAGAGGATAGAATCGTTCAATGAGGGAGACTTATTCTATATGCACTTGAGGAAGGAGAGGTTTTCAACGGGAATGTATAACAATCTGAAGGTGAAGAAGATTGGACCATGCAAGATCTTGAAGAAGATTTCAGACAATGCTTATGTGTTGGCGATGTTGAAAGACTTGAGCATTTCACCCATGTTCAATGTCTCATAGCTGTAGAAGTTTGAAGAATGTTCAACTAGCCACAGTGCATATTCCATATCGATATGACAAGGAGGAAATTGCCAAAGTGTTGGAGGAACGCGAAGTCAGATGCATGCAAAGTAAGAATATTTGGTCTGATGGAGAGATGATGAATTGCAGAAGACGACATGGATTTTTGAAGAGGAATTCAGGATACTAACGGAGCAGTTGAGTTCTTTTTCACCCTGGAAGTCTAATGCAGGAGCATCGACACCTAGGAAAATTAGTCGAAGTCAATCGACATAAGGAGGCCGACCAGAGGGAGTGTCATTGACCACTGGTGCAGAAGTTAAGACTAGTTGTCAAAGCCAAGCAGTCGAGCAAAAGCTGTCGATATGCGGTGGACAGGAGTAAGAGGTCGAGAGTCAAAAAGTTGAAGGTCGGCAAATGAAAGGAAGCAGCGAAGGCGAAGAAGTTCGACATGTGGTTGAACGACAACATTGACCGAAGCGACAAAGGGACAAGCGAGGAGGACGGGGCAGGCTGGAAACTGTGGAAGCAGAGTAAAACCAACAAGACAGGTTATGTCAAAGGTTACGAAGTGCAGTATGGTCGAGGTAGGGCATGGAATGACAAATGTCACAGAGTTAGAGAAGTGTAGAAGTCAAAGTAGAGTACTTAGCAGCGATTCGAGGTTGTTGAGGAAGTTATGAGAAGCTATGTAGGTGGTTGAGGATCATGACAAATGTCACCACAGGAAGAGGTTGTACAACACGGACGTAGGGCACGGAAAACTACATGTTTGCGAGATCTGGGGGATTCAGCAGAAAAATGAAGAGTGTCTCGGGGAACAGAGTAGACCTCGGTAAGAGCAGTAGTAGAACAGGGTAGAAGATCAATGCGAAGACACAAAGAGGGGGATCCAATGCATAGCTCATTGTTCAGCAGAGAACCAGGAGAGGGAGAAAATTGCACATAGCCGAGAACACACCAGAGACATATTTTCACTCTGTATATTGTAAAGGCTAAGGCCGACCAGATTAGTTTACTTGGTATTTATCCATTGTAACTGATTCAGTTTAATATAAGGAATCCTACTTCTGGCATTCAGTTCATGACCATATTTGTGAGAATTGTGTCTATTTTTTGTGTATTTTTAAGCAAGAAGGTCCGACCAACCTAGCTTGCGCCAATTAAGTATAGATCAGAAGACAACAACTCCATCATAAATGATGGAAATGGCAAGAATCCTATAGGAAGAATTTCAAATTTTCAAGGAAGACAATATCAATTCATTGGAGGAACAACGTGAAATAAACACAATTTTATTACAAAATCTCACTGAAATAAGAAACAAAGTACAACCTTCTCACATATTTAGTAATGAAGGAAAGAATTCATCCAAAGAAATATCTTTGGGAGCAAGGAACCAAAGTTTAAATTCCATCCTATTGCAGAAAACAATCCATCTACATCTGAAGAAGCTACCTATGACAACTTGGAAAGTGATAATAAAATGAGTTCAGCTCCTAAGAAGAAGTGTAAACAACATATTTATGAATTGACAGGTGAATTTAATAAATTTAAACCACCCAGCTTCAACGGTGAGGTAAAGATAAGAGAGGAATTTGACGCTTCGCTTCTAGGAACGAGGAAATACTCTCAAATATATAATTATGACAACAAAATTAAAGTCTTGTTTGTTGTATTCAATCTTACCACAAAAGAATCCATTTGGTGGCAAGACTTGAAACTAGTCAATGGAATCAAAGAAAATAAATTCAAATTGAAGGATTTTAAGGAGCTATCCAAAAAGAAGTACTTGTCAAAGATATTTTATGACAAGAAGATAAAGGACTTTCATGAGCTCAATATGGGTGAGATGACTATATACAATATAATTAATAAGTCCCTAGAATTGTTGCGATATGTTCCATATAGTAAGGAAGACAAGATCAAGATTAAAAAATTTCTAAGTTGCTTACTTAAATATCTCCAAGATAAACTTGAGTTTGATTATCCCAAGGATTTGGAAGAAACATTGCAAAAAGAAAGACTATGTTATGAATGGAGTCAACATAGGAATGTAAACTTGAAGATCATACAAGAAAAGAAGAGGTAGAAATATAAACAACAAAAGAAATGTTTTAAGCACTCTTCATTTATAAATTAGGCCAAGACCTTTCATATTAGTAACACTTATGGAAAACGTAAACTTAAGTAGAATCTTCTAGCTCAATGTAGAAATCAGTCTATTGGAGTTATGAGAAAGAAACCCAAAGGGACAACTCCAGTACCATTACAATTTTGGGGATATGGTGAAAATCATTGACTCGTAGACTTCCCTCATAAAAGAAAGACTACCACGACAATCCAAAACATTCAAGAAGCCGCTATTGTTAATGATATTTCCAAAATCTCAAGAATTTGGGTATCCTTGGACAATTGGCATGCTGAAAATCAACCGTCTATTGTGGAAGTTAAAGGTAATTTTTTAGAAAAACTAATATCTAGGTTTGTTGATCTTGATTCTTGCAAAATCTATGTTTCCCTGAGAATTGTTGATCAATGTGCATTAAAGAATATTAAATATAAGCAAGACTACCTGATACAATTTTCTGTAAGAAATAAAAAGACAGTATCTAAATTGATTCAAATATGTACTAGTATAGAATTGGATCATGAGCTTCCTACAATGGAATAACTAAATATTTTACCTTTAGGATCCTATGACCTGCTCATAGGAATGGATTGGTTGGAGAAGCACAAGATCATGTTAAACCTATTTATGAAGATATTTACTTGTTAGGACGATAAGATAAATGTCAAAACAATAAAGGGCATACCCCGTAGAGTCTCAGTAAGAAATTTTTCAGCCTTGCAGTTGAAACAAAGTGCTAGGAAAGGTTGCAAGATGTATGTTGTTAAAGTAAAAAATTATGAAAAAGAAGATAAGTCTAAGATAGAAGAATTCCCTATATTCTTAACTTCAAAGACATATTTCCTAAAGAGATACCATGTTTTCCTCCAAAGAGGTGCCTCAATTCTACTATTGACCTAGTACCTAGAGCTATTCCTGTCTCAAGGGAACCCTATCAAATGAGTATGCCATAGTCAGTGAAACTTAAACTGCGTTTTAAGGAACTGCTAGAGAAACACTATATTAGATCTAGTTTTTCCCAATGGGTAGCCCCAGTTTTGTTTGTTTGAAAGAAATATGGAACCTTTAGGATATGCATTGATTATCAGTAGCTAAACAATGTTACTATTAAAAATAAATACTCTTTTCCCAAAATTGACGATCTGTTCGATCAAGTCATGGGAGCCAAGGTGTTTCGAAATATTAGATTGAGGTTCGGTTATCACCGAATAATAATTAAGGATTAATACATTAACAAGACTTCTTTCAGAGCTCAGTCTCGACAAGACGTGTTTATGGTTCTTCCTTTCATCCTAACCAACAACCCAACAACATTCATGTGTCATATGAATAGTATATTCAATAAGTATACTGACAAGATTGTACTATCTTAATAGATGACATACCCATCTATTTGAAGAAGAAGGAATCATGTGAGGAACATCTGGGATAGTCCTACAAGTCCTACTAGATCACAAACTATACAGAAAGATTAGTAAATTTGATTTATATAAGGACTAGATCTAGTACTTAGGACATGTGATATCAGAACAAGGAATTACAGTTGATCTAGACAAAATAAAGGAAATAATGGAGTGGCCTACTCCTGAAAATGTGGTTGATATAAGATCATTCATGGGCCTTTCTAGGTACTACAGAAGATTCATTCAATATTTTTTGAAGATATCCTATCCTATAACTTTTCTTCGAAAGAAAAAAAACAAACTTTATTTGGACAGAAAAGTGTGAGTAAAGTTTTTGGAAAATTAAGCACCTATTGACCACCACTCCTATTCTGAAGATTGCATATTCATTCAAATATTTTTTGGTATTCGAAAAAAGAAGCAAAGTTTATTTGGACATAAAAGTGTGAGTAAATGTTTTGAAAACTTAAGCACCTATTGACCACCACTCCTATTCTGAATATTTCATATTCATTCAAATATTTTGTGCTATGCGGAAATGCTTACATCTTCCCCTTTATCTACAGATTGTCAAGTACTTAACTAGAAATCCCCCACATGTTCCTAACACTCTCAACATATATAGCTCTCTCTTTAAATGTATCTCACCTAAACCATGAGTATTGTTACCTTCATGTATTACCCAGTCCCTATAAGGTTGATCCAAAATGGATATGAACAAACAAGTGGTTGTAAGACTTAGTGGCTACAATTGTAATTCAACATTAATGAAATGTTTTTGGGTAGGAATCTAATGCATATGGTTAACCTCTTGAAATTGGGAGATTTAAAATTTGAAGGAAATTTTTGTCTCCTAATTAGTTGGTTATTTACACTATTTGAAGTAGAAGAGTTATGGTCAAAGGTATGTAAGGATTCCTATTCCTTATTTGGTTTTGATAACTGGGTCGATGGGTTCTAAAAAATAATGAGGAGGTATTTTATAATGAATTGCAGTTGGTAATTTATGATAGTTGTGTTGATATCTTCATTAGTATCTTGAGCCAAATATTTTTACAACTTGGTAAATAAAATAACTCTTATATCATATCCTTTGAAATTAACGATAGTTTATCCATGTGTTTGGTTGTAGCTAATCCATTCATATATAGTAGAATTGTAGCTATGATATAGTGATGCAAGAACAACGCTCAATGCATCTTCATAATTTTTCTCTTGTGAGTAAACAAAGATTGTGTCTTGGGTAATGGAGAGAGTTGGTTCTATTTGTGAACAAACCACACTTTTCGATCCAACTTGAATAGAGAACAGGAATCTTCAATTCATTTCAAGGTGCATAAAGAAAGAGGTGCTAGAATATGTCATGGAGATAGATTCCTCATAAAAAAATTAGCAATGGAATTTTTTGTTTATTGTTCTAACCATTTCTCGCTTCTACCCCTTATTGGTAAGAATCACAAAGAAACTAACTTAAAATACTATTAGTATTATTTGATGTGTGGTTGGTTGTTTGTGTAGGTTCAACATAAGCTATATATTTTTGACATAGTATTTATGTTGGTGAATGGACAGGGCTATAATTCCATCATATATGGATTAATATTCCACCTCATTCACCTTTGTAAAAAAAACTCAACCATATAGATACATCTATTGACCTAGAATCCATCCCTCAAACTATCAACTTCTCTCCTCCATATCTTATCTAACCCAATAATAGGATATTGTATTTTTGTGAATCAACTCGGCAACCCCCTAACTTTTCCAATCCATTGGTGTATTCCCTCATCAACACAACAAAAAATTCTCTAACACCGTTGAACTCTCCAATATTAACCTTGCACCCATTTTTCACATCACTCCATCTCTTCTACCAACACCCGTGACCCATTGGGAGTTCACTAGGTAGCAAATGTTATAGCATGTGAGTTTGTATTGGGCGATTTAATACTCGAAAAAATGGAAGCACTAGATTTGATATTATATAAGGGTCAAGGCGTCTTTTTAATATATTAAAAACATATAGATATTAGGAAGGTTTATAATTATGTACATCTAGGGACATGAATAGGGTGTTGGGGGATTTTAATTGGTGTGTGAATCTAACTATGTGTGAAGTTAGATTAGTGTTTGAATAAGTATGATCTATTTGTGGAGTTGGAGTGAACCCAATTGCATTTTATGTTAGAGTGGTGTTTGAAAATGTATTATTTGTGAGTGAATGTGTTGAGAAGTCATTTGGAACGAATATATATGAATTTGATCTATGTCCAGGGGGTTATTTCCAATCTTGAAATATTTGCTTTCACTAATATTTCATATTTCACCATGCGAAGGTTTCTAGGGGTTATAAGAATGATGTCATGTCACCATAGTAAGGGTAAGAATGTTGGAATATTCACCAATATTGAGAGGGGGGGTGAATAGGTATTGAACACTTTTTACTAGTTTTAACCTTAAGGGAATCATGTACCTTTAAACATTAACAATGTCGATCATCATCACATAAATTATACACAATGCATAAGATAATTTTATGTGGAAACCCAAACAAGAGAAACCACATAATGCTTTTATTATATAATAACAAGATTACATTCAATTGTTTTACTAGCACCAATTGGAAGGAAGCACCAACTCCTTAATTTTTCTAGCACCAATTAGAAGGAGGTTACAACCCCCTAGATTTACTAGTAACAACTAGAAGGAGGCACCAACCCCCTTTGTGAGCACCAACTCACACTTTTAAGGAACCAACCTAAAAGAGAATTCGATCTCATGTCCTTTCCCCGTCATGCCACCCTGGTTGTCTACCACCAACTCCTTGAAATCATAGGCAACAACATGTGCTAACACCACCCTTACACCCTGATATGAATAAGAGTATAAACCTATCACTATCACTGTCACTATCACTTTCACTATCCTTGTCTCTATCACCGTCTTCACACTATGGTTGGATTCACATAGTTACTATCATTGTGGTGTCATTGTCATTTTCCCTATCAATGTCTTCATATTGTCACATTCTCACATTGTCACTATCACTATCACTGTCATTGTTACTACCACTATAACTGCCACTATCATTGTCACTATCACTATCAACATGTCAAGCTATACATGCCTCAGATCTTTCGTCCAAACCTGCAAACAACTTCTTCGAAGATAGTCTTCAAAAATGCAACAAAACCATCTTTTGCAATAGCGAACTATGCTTCCACATATTCATAAACAAGGATAAAATGTGTCCTTCAGATATGCAATTAAATCTTTCATGAAGAATACCAAAACATGTCTACAATATGACCTTCAAATCTACAGCAAACTAGCCATTCAAATCTGCAATAAAACCTTCATAAATAGGACCAAAACATGTCTTCCAAATATGCAATAAAACCATCATAAAGAGGACCAAAACATATCTTTCAAATATGTAATAAAACCTTCATGAAGAGGACCAAAACATATCTTCTAAATCTACAATATAGCCTTCATGAAGCAATCAGTCATAGACTTCATTTGCTTGCTTCTTCAAATCCTTACCGCCAACATCATCACCTTCAAACCCTAGTTCATTCCAAGAGAGGAACCTAGGGTAATTTTTAGGGGTGACATTTCGCCAATTGGCTATTTTTTGTTTTTTTTTTTCAAAAAATAGATTCTTTATTTGGTCATTTTTAGTCTCTAATATCGCATATATTTACATAAAATGTATTTTTTTATCATAATATTCGCCAAAATTTACACGTTTAAGTAGTAAATTGTATGTTTCATATTTAATATTCGTCTACCTATCTATATACATGTTTTTTTCTATCCAAAATAATCGCCTAGGATACTATACTTAAGTATAATATTAGAATCCTTAAAAAATACCCTGGAGGAACCCTAGTTCATGACAATAACATCACCATATTCCATAAGAATATCATCACAATAATATTTGGCAATATCATCACCATAATCCATGCTAATATCACGATGATCTATGCCAATATCATCACCATAACATATCCAATATCACCATAATCTATGCAAATATGACCTTGAGCTATGCCAAGATAGTCACCATAATCTATGCCAATATGACCATAATCAATGACAATAACATCATCATAATCTATCTAAGATCTTCACCATGACTCACCGAAAGAAAAACCCTAATACATATTCAAGATACATAAATTTGCCAAGACCACAAGATCAAGAAACAAGAGATAAACCATATCCATGTACCATGTCCTTCACCAAAAGAAACCTTAGATCATTTCATCACATAGACCTTACAACAAGCTTTCAAACAAGCTAAGAAGTTCACGATTCCTTTATCATTTGATAAAGTTATGCAAGTTTCCGACAAAATAAAGAATTAAGAGAAAAACCTTAAATCATCTTTCAAACTCTTCAAAAGATCCTTCTCTAAATTTCTCTCTACATGTTCTTGAAAGTGCACATGAGATAAGAACATGGATTATAAAAATGAAATGATCTAACTTGTATTTATACCTTTCCAAGTTACTTTTTGAATCACTTTAGGGTAGGTCGGCCCTAACTTATTTTAATTTTTGTCTTCCACGTTTTAGGGGTTTCTTCAATCGGTCAATGACAACTACATGGATTCATCAAGGGGATTCTTTACCACTTCATTATTATGTGGACATATCATCATTACTTTAAAGGGATTATTTACACTTCACATGGTCATGTGGACACATCATAGTCACTTTAGGGGATTTTTTACACTTCTCATCACCATGGTCTTGTTAACACATAATCATCTCTTTATGGGATTCTTTACACTTCACATGGTCATGTGGTCACATCATCATCACTTTAGGGGAATCTTCACACTTCTCATCATAACGGTCTTGTGGACACATCATCATTGCTTTGGGGGCATCTTCAATGGCTTTAGGGTTTTGCTCCATTTTTGTACCACTCAAAGTGGGCTTGTGGGAGCATACACATGTTATATCATCCCATGAAGTCCATGCTTAACAAATATTCCATAAAAAGGCCACTTTGAAGTTATATACACTTATGTTGAAAGGCTCATTCAATGCTCTTCAATGATTTTTCAAGAGGACACATCATTACTACTCTAGTGGATTCTTCGAACAATCTTACTCTATTACTACCATATCATCATCATCATCATCATTACCATTTCCATATTCCTCTATTACTTCCATATCATCATCATTATTGACACATCATCATTACCAATGCCACATCATCACCACCAGTACCACTTTGACATCAATGAAAACATCACTTGACAATCTCATAATCTTAGGATGTAAATGACACAAATCTCTTCATCCTATTAACATCAATGGCAACTTCTTCCAACAATCTTCCCATTTATCATTTATGGTAACAACTAAAACTCTCTCCCCCTTTGACATTAATGAAAAGGGGTAAAGCAACTTTGTCCACCTGGTCCCCCTCAAATTTTGTTGGCTCCCCTATCATTATGCTTGTTTTTGTGACTATGTTTTGCTAAATATTCTCTCCCCCTTTGCAAAGGTTAACTTTACTTGACCGAGAATTCCTTCTAGGAATATATTTCCTTGTTAACAATGCTCCCCCTTTGATTGTGCTAATTGTCCCTTAGTATGGGCCATTTCTATAATCTGTATGAAGTAACTACCCTTGTGTTCATGTATGATTTACTACATCATTGTCTTCTGGTTTGTGCTGTCCTTAACCTGCTATCCTTTCTTTGGTCTTCCTTGCCTACTACTTAGCATCCCCCTCAATATTATACAGGATCCTGGGAGTCTCTTTGCCAAATTGTTTAGAACAATATATAATTTTTTCTTCTACAGGATTATCAAATGTAATCCTAACACCTTCCTTTTTACTTGTTGATTTATTTTTATTACTTGACTTAGAAACAGTTGTGGGTATCTCTTCTGAGAATTCTCCATTGACCTGCTTTTCCTGTTTTCCCTCACATCTTCAACATGTAATACCAATTCCTTTTTATCTTTGATAGTGGGTCTATTTCTACTTTTATTCATTATGATTCCCAAACTCAAGATAAGATGATTGATTTGATTTCATGTATCAACCTTTGAACATCCTTAATCACCTATATAAAGAACTAATCTAGAAGTTTCTTCCTTTTGTGCTTATGACTTCTTCTTCCATACTTTCTTAGATCTGATATGAGTATTTTCTTTCATGAAAGACTCCATCATGCTCCTACAATCACGAGCTATATGTCTATATTTTTGGCATTTGTAACATTCAACATTGTTTTTCATGTGGACACCTCCATTTCTTGTTTGAGCATTTCCTCCATAAGCTTTGCAATCTCTATCCCTATGTCCAGAATTGCTACATGAAGAATAATAAGAAGAAAAGAATATTTGGTTCCTAGAAGCAAAGGGTCTTCTCTATGATGTAACTTTGATGTATCCATTCTTCGTTGAAACTTGATTAGCATGAACTCTTACTTTGTAATATTTTCCTTGATGGGATGTTCTGGCAATATCTACATAACTCCTAGCCTTTTATTACTTTCCTTTTATGGTAGCTTGGAGCTTTCACTTTCCTCAATGTTCTTCTATTCATCCAAATTGGTATTATCATATGGTGATATTTGACAACTAAGGATGTCATCTAATATCATAGTTTTCTTCTCAAACTTTTAACTTGTATTCAACTATCCAACTTCATTGTCCAAATATACTTTTAGTGCAAGGATCACAAACTCTTTCTTTTGACAAATTTCTTTCTTCTCTTGAAGTTGACTTGTTAGATTTTCTTCAATTTTCTTGGCCTCTTCTATTTGGTTTTTTATACCAGCAATGGTCTTTCTGTAACATCCTCTTTTGTACCATATTTATTTTTAGTTTTAAATGTAAATTGCAACTTACTTCTGGTGAGGAGCTCAAGGCCAAGGCCCCACCAGAAGACCTTGCGAGCTATGTGGTAAATACCTTAAGGGAGAAGGTAATCATTCTAAGTTTAGGATAAACGGCTAATCGCCGCATGAGAATAATTGATTTTGTTGTCACTAGTATTAGAAAATTCATAAATGCAAGAGGAGTGACGGGAAACACCTTAATAGGGCTTTAAGTGGAAAAGAAGCCAAAAAGTGTGACTAGCTTAATATTACCAATAGTATTAATTAAATATGGATAGGAAGTGGAGAGTAGGAATTTAATACATATATGGGATATATGTATTAAAATTATGTACTCCTAAAGGTACTTAAGACCATCGAGTACTACCTAACTTAATTAAATAAGCTGTCATTTTGGAACGGACTTATACACATGTTAAATAACCTATACCTATATGCAATAGAGAGTGGTTATATACCTACTCCATCAAAAGACGACCCACATAATATCCCAAGGGAAAATTGTATGTATAATTGATATACTATTATTTAACTAAGCCTCACTCGCTATTTACTATAAATAGTACAAGAGCAACGTGTCGTCGAGGGAGTACTGAGATTGGCGCAAGCTGTCTCATTAATGGGATGTCATTTGCTTATAAGGCGGCCACTTGCCATCGTTTTTGGGTGCTGGGATTCCTGTTGTACCAGGTGTCACTCGCTCGGGGAAGGGGCGGATTTTCCCATGGGATCCCTGTTCGTTCTGCGAGGGAGGGGGAATTCAACCTCTTCATTAAGAGGGGGATTGCACATCTATTGAGGGGATAAGACTCCTGTGCGGAAAGGAGAAACCTTTTTTTTTTTATTTGCTTCTACAATGGGAAAAGGGGGAATCTCTACGATGGCTTAGCCTCTGCGATGGGAGAGGCAAGCGAAGGATACGAATAGGTCTCGATTCTTCAAGAAAAGCAACCTTTGGACCCTTGCGATCTAAGTAGGTAAGAGTTATCACCCCACCGATTCATCACATCAGTTGATGCGGCCTCCTTTTGAGTGTAAGATTTCATTGTATGCAGCCTCTAGATTGAGATCCCTGCCTTATACTCTATGAAGCCATCGCAGCCATTAGGATGAGATCTATGCATTATTTTATTTGCGCCATCGCAGCCACTAAATTAAGATCTCTGCATGATGATTCCAAAAATTTATTAAATCTCTGTAATTACTACTCCTCATCATTTCGAGATTGAATTTCTTACTTTTGAAATGAGCGACTCCAGATGGAAATTCTATAATTTGGGGATTATGAATAATATAATCAATATAGATCTGTTCCCATACTACATCGAGGGTTGAATTTTTGTCAACAGAAAATCCTCATACTCTGTTCAAATATCGTTGGCTTATAACAACGTGGTTGTATTTCTATCAGTAGATATCTTCACCTCTGTTCGAATTTCGTTGGCTTATGGTGAATGAAGATCTGTTTAGTGGATCCATTCCTATATTACGCTCAGAGCTATACTTCTGTCAATAGAAGTCCTAATACTCTGTTCGAATTGACGAATCTGGTAGATTTATCTCATAATATAGTCCTAGTTATATTTCTGGTGTTGGATATTCTAATGCTCTGTTTGGATTGCTAAATCTGGTGAATCGATTCTCATATTATTATTATTTTTAGTTAAAATTCCAGTATATGAAATCATAGACATGGAATTGTATTGGTACGTTTCAACAAGATAAAGGAGATTATATTTATAGGGTGTTATTTTGATACCTCTGTAACCTTTATCCGTGACAGTAAACTTGAATAATATAGATCTGATTATTTAAACATTGTTAAAAACAGCACTGCGTTAGTTTCCTGTCTGATATATATACCAAACTTCTCGTTGTGATATCAATGGGGAAGGGAAGGCTTACGAAATCCCGATCCCTGGAAAGATAGCAATTAGCTGTGCTTTTATTTGGTTTTCCTGTTAAAATTTTGGTGATTGTGTTCATCTTATGCTCCCTTTGAAAAAACGTAGGGTCTGTATGACCTCTGAACGGTTTCGCTTTCAATAGTTTTGTTGTTGTGCTGACTTAAGTGCCGCCATAGACTTGGTATGGTTCTCACAATCGTTGGACTGTATGTTTAATCTCCGCTTTTGGTTGTCGAAGTGTTTTCGATCTTTACAATGCCGGAGAAGGATTAATCTCTTGATGTACATATGCCTGCGACTTTTGTTGGGAATGGGTTTTACTATCTGATCTTGCTGCATAGATCAATATTGGAGTTAGATTGTGTTTTCTTATTGAAGTTAGTTTCTTGTTCATAGTGACTGCGTCTTCATTCTCCAGTTGATGCATTCATTCCGGGTCCTAGTTTCGATATGTATGTATAATTTGTGCCAGTTATAATTGTGCAATGTGTGACTGCGTTCCCAATCTCTAGTGGCATGCGTTGAATTCAGATTTGAGATTTGGACTGTATCTTAATCTCTTCCTTTGGTTGTCGAAGTGTTTTCGATCTCTACAATGCCGGAGAATCATGGTCTTAACATTGTGTTTAAAATCTGCAGGTTCTTTGCTTTTGAAATGGTAATTACTGAAAATCGTATTTCATATGAATTGATTTCTTGCCTAGTCGAGAATGTAAATTTTATTTGGTATTTGATGGGAACATATCCCAATTAATATGTTAAGCGATAGATGTAACTATTTAAAAAAATGATTAGGTATTCCGTGGAATGCCCCATTTTATTATTACTGGAATGGAAATTCCTTGTTAGGTCAGTTATACTTACGGTTGTAAAGACCCTTTATAAGTTATATGGATGGAAAGGAAGAGTAAGTGATAGTAGTGAACGCTGCGATCTTTTTGTAAAGTTAACTGGATAGGAATATGTGATAAAGGTGATCACTAGATTTTTATTTAGTCAAATTAAATTGTCCTTTACATAGGAACTTATTGAAGGGAAAAATATTGCACCTTTGTTCATGAGATATTATGCAGGAAGAAAAATTGAAGTGAAAATTGTTTCAGATAGCTAGAAGGGCTTGGAATGTTGGAAGTTGAAGAATGCAACAGTTGGTTGCAGATGTAAAACCCCCCTTCTCGTTGAGTAATAAAAGAAATGACCTTCCTTTGTGGACGTAGCCCAATAGGGGTGAACCACCTGAAATTGTTCTCTTCTTATGTGTATGTGTGTTATTGTGGTTGATATGTATTGGTTATGGGAATTGCTTGATGTTATGAGATTAAAATGTATGGTTGAAAGCTGCAATGGTAATACTTAATAATATAAGTAAATTGACCTTTATACGAATCTCAAGTGTAGGCACAAGCATTAATTACATGTTGGTTGTTTTCTTAAAATGTTTTATTGTGAAGATCTTTAAGGGAAGAAGTTTTTTCTACATTTTAATTTTCACCAACATACTAACTCGCAAATCTTGGAGATGTTACACTTTCCAACTACTTCAATATTGTCTTCCATCCACCTTTTTGAATTCTGATCATCCTCAAGACATTTTTGCAGCTAGCCGTTTACTAACTGGTTCTTCGTTCTGAGTTATGAGAGTTCCACTTTAGTTTCCATATTTTCCCAACTTAACTTCTCCAATTCTTTCTTTAAGGAGCCAGTTTGAACTTCTTGTTCTTGACAAGTATTTTCTTTTTCTTTATATGTTGTGTCATTCTCTTTTGGTTGATTTTATAATGTTTCTTCAGTCTTCTTAGCCTCTTCAATTTGTGCTTTTAAACCAACGACAATCTTTTTAGTCTGACTTGTCTTCTCTTCTAACAATGCATTATTTTCATCTTGTTCTTATTTATTTCTTTCTTCAAATCATTTAGAGCACCAATCACTTCCCCTTTAAGGTCTACTTTACCTTCTACTTCATCATTCTCTTCTTCTTCTTGGGTATTTCTTTTGTTCTCAATGGCTTGATCATGTACTTCAAAATGTTCTTCATTTTCTGTATCTGACCTTTCCTTTTTATTTTATGGACATTCCTACATTGCTTCATTTGTGTATATTTCTTGTAGTTTGTCCCATATCTCTTTAGCTGATATGCATTGTCCTATTTTTACTTTCACAAGATTAGATATTCCATCCAAGATGGTATCCATTTCCATTGTATCGTTCTTTCTTAACTCCTTCTTAGTTGCAGTTTTTGGTGGTCTTTTGGGGGGCGATGTAACCATTCAAAATAGATTCCCAAATGCTACAACCTTGTGCATGTAAATATAATCTCATCATTATGCCTCAATAATCATAATTTGAAGCATCAAATAGTGGAGCTTCATTGGTAGAGACGATATTTTCATATTCCTCCATGTATGCTCCAAATATCGTCCTTCCATCTATTAGAATGTTTTGAAGGAACAATTTCTGATACCAATTGTTGGAATATTCACCAATACTGAGAGGGGGGGTGAATCAATATTGAGCACTTTTTACTAGATTTAACCTTAAGAACATCATGTAACATTAACCATTAAAAATATCATTCATCATCACATAAAATCATACATAGTGCACAAGGTATTTTTACATGGAAACCCAAACAGGATAAGACTAGAGAAAGTTTTTCTTATATAATAACAAGATTCCATTCAATTTTTTTACCAGCACCAACTAGAATGAAGCACTCAATCCCTAATATATCTAGAACTGACTAGAAGGAGGATACAACCCCTTGAATTTACCAGCACCAAATGGAAGGAGTCACCAACCCCCTGATTTTTCTAGCACCAACTAGAAGGAGGAACCAACCCCCTTTTTGAGCATCAACTCACACTTTTCACGAACCAACCTGAAAAAGAATTTGATCTCATGTCATTGCCCCATCATACCACCCTAGATCTCCATCACCAACTATAAGGAAGCACCAACTCCTTGATATCACATCCAACAACCCACCCTAGCACCATCGTTCCACCTTGATATGAATAAGAGTATCAACCTGTCATTGTCTTCACACTATCACTGTCACTATACTATCACTATCACTATCACTATCAATTTCATTGTCACTATAAATACCACTATCACTGTCATTGTCATTGTCAACATCTCAACCTGCACATGTCTCAAATTTGTCCTCCAAATCTACAGGAAACTTCTTCCAAGATAGTCTCAAATCTATAGCAAAACCCTCTTGTGCAAGACCAAAATATGTCTTCCAGATATTCATAAACAAGGCTAAAACATGTCCTTCAAATATGTGATTAAATCCTGCATGAAGAATACCAAAACATGTCTACGATATGACCTTCAAATATGCATCAAAATAACCCTTCAAATCTATAATAAAACCTTCATAAAGAAGACTGAAACATGTCTTCCAAACCTGCAATAATTCCTTCATAAAGAGCACCAAAAAATGTCTTCTAAATAGGTAATAAAACCTTCATGAAGAGGACCAAAATATATCTTCTAATGCAATATAACCTTCATGAAGCAATCATCCATAGACTTCACTTGTTTGCTTCTTCAAACCCTTACCATCATCATCATCTTCAAACCCTATGTCATTCCAATAGAGGAGCCCTATATCATGACAATAACATCACCATAGTCCATACCAATAAGATCACAATTATCTATGGCAATAACATCACCATAATCTATGCCAATATCACCATGATCTATGCTAAGATCATCACCATAATCTATGCCAATATCACCATGATCTATGTAAGTATCACCATGATCTATGCCAAGATCATCACCATAAGCTATGCCAATATCACCATAATCTATGCCAAGAACATCATCATAATGTATGCAATATCTTTAACATGATTCACCAAGAGAGAAACCCTAATACATATGCAAGATCCATACCTTTGCCAAGATCACAAGATGAAGAAACAATAGAGAAACCCTAATGATGCACCATTTCCTTAACCAAAAGAAACCCTAGATCATGTCATCACATTGGCCTTACAACAAGATTTTCAATGAGCTATAAGTTTGTGATTCTGATACCATATGAGAAAGTTATGCAAGATTCCCTCAAGATAAATAATTAAGAGAAAAACCCTAGATCGTCCTTCAAACTTCATAAGATCCTCCTCCAAATTTTGTTCTAGTCCCTTTTTAAAGTGTGCATGAGAGAAGAACTTGGATGATAAAAATGAAATGATCTAACCTGTATTTATACCTTTTAAAGTTCTTTTTTAAATTACTTTAGGGTAGGTTGGCCTAACTTATTTTTATTTTTTTCTTCCACATTTTAGGGGATTCTTCAATGGGTCAATGACCACATCATGACTTCATCAAGGGGTTTCTTGACCACTTCATGATTATATGGAATATCATCATTACTTTAGGGGATTCTTTACATTTCACATGGTCATGTAGACACATCATCATCACTTTAGGGGCTTCTTCACACTTCTTGTCATCATGGTCTTGTTCACACATAATCATCTCTTTAGGGGCTTCTTTACATTTCACATGGTCATGTGGGCACATCATCATTGCTTTAGTGGCTTATTCACACTTCTCATCGTCATGGTCTCCTGGACACATCATCATGTCTTTGGTAGCATCTTCAATGGATTTAGGGGCTTGCTCCAATTGTGTACCACTCAAAGTGGGAATGTGGAAACATACACATGCTATCTCATCCCATGAGGGCCATGCTTAACAACTAGGTCATAAGGGGACCAATTTCGAGTTATATACACTTATGTTAAGGCTCTTCAGGGATTCTTTAAGAGGACATGTGATTACTTCTCTAGGGGCTTCTTCAAACAATCTTCCTCCATTACTGCCGTATCATCATCATCATTACCATTTCAACATTGTCATCATCACTACAACTTTGACATCAATGACAACATCACTAAACAATTGCCTAAGATCATGATGTAAATGACACAGATCTCTTCACCATGTTGACATCAATGACAACTTCTTCGAACAAAAAAAAGTAGTATACAAATTTAATGGAGAAATGGATACCTAGGATATCTAATGAAAATAGTGTTTTTTGTTTTTAATTGGAAAGGTGTATTGGGAGGTGGGTTCAAAAAATTGTTTTTCAAGGAATTCCTTAATATCTATTGAAATTAGGGGTATTCTTTAATATCCTACTGTAATGTCCCTAAAAAAATACACTCTAATTTTTTTTTGTATGGGTCTTGTTTGTTTATAACTGTCACAATGGTTTGTTTAAATTAACTTCAGTACTGAGAAGTGAGTCGGTGAATTCTACTAGTTTATGATCTTCCTATCATGGATGTTTTCTTGTTGGAAGTAATCTGGTCCTTTGCTTTTACTTGTCTGATGTTTATGATAAGTTTTAATCATGTAATTGATGACTTTATGACTGGTTGTTTTTAAGAAGTGTTTTGAGTATCGCATGCATTTCTTTTTATGCTGAGATATATTTCCCTATGATTGAAAACCTACTCTTCGGATGATCCTATCTTAGTTAGCCGTAAAAGCTAATGCATTGTTGTTATTAATTCTTTGCAGGTCCTAAATGCTTGGCTCATTCTAATGTGTGCAAGCCCTAAGTGCTAAGCCAAGGGGTAAGATTTGGATTTGTGCTTTCTACAAGTTTATAATGGTCCTAAAGGGGGCTTGTAATAAATACCATGGTGTTCTTATGTGATAAACCCTACACATTCCATGACTTTCCTATGGGATAAATCTTATACTTCTACGCTAATGAACTATACTATACCCTATGCTAAGTGAAGGTTTTGATTTAGTGAAGCACTGGTATTTGGAGGTTGGTGAAGCATTAATGGCTTCCATATGATGGTCACAATTTATTTGGGTCCACGTAGGTTGGGCACTTTCTTTGGTCACTTCAATATGGTAGGGATTCATTTTTGGAGTTATTCTAGTCACATTACTTTGGTTTGGAGGAGTGGGAAGCCAAGGGATTCCCCTCTGCACTTTCTTTACATAACACTTGTTGAGGTATGGCAATCGCTTGTTGTCTTGATTGAGTTCGCTTTCACTGGTTGTGGGTTCCATCATGTAAAACTCAGGTGATGATGGAGCAAAACGTGTATTGTTACCTTCTGCATTTGCTTGGTTTGATGGAAGTCGCATTCGCTTGTTGGAGGTGACATTGTTAAATGCTTAGGTATTGTTTGGGAAAATCGTATGCTATTTCTCTTGTATTCATTTTACCCTATATTAATTTGTTGATATCTAATGAATTTCCTTGTTGGTGTTTGATGTACGTACAAGAGGCAGAGTGCTTGGAGCCATACTGTGTGTTCCACGCAAAGCTCGATTCCATGGTAAGCTTGTTGTTGTAATCCCAAGGTTCATAAGGTTATCATGGATACACTATAAAATATAAGCAAGCATATACAAAGATACAGATACAAGAGACGAGATAGAGAGAGAGACAAGCCTTTATATTAACCAGCAATAACAGAATACAATCATAGAACCAATCTTCTATATTACATCAGCTCACTAGCCTAGATATATATATATACAAATATAGTTACATAACCCTCTGTCGGTTTATCCAACAGACCCAACCTATACTAGTTGACGTGACCTATCGACATGTGATGCATAGTGGTCGGGTGGAGGGCCTAGTCGACAGGCCAACCTAGGCCCCTCCAACATCTCCCCCACCTCAAAATCTTTCTTCGTCCCGAAGAAATGGAGAGATCAAAATTTCGAAAAGAGTTATATAGACGGTTATGATAGAGGAATGCTGGAATCAATAGTGTCAGGTGTCTGGAGACAGGATTTGATGATAACTTCAGCAGAGAAAGAGAGGTGGTGCTGGAATTCTTCCCAAGTGCAAAGAAGATTCTAGATGTCTACGGTCAGAGTTGTGAGTTTCGACAGATTTTCCATTTTTTCATGGGTGGATGTAGCCTGCAAGTGGATCATGTCGGGACCAAATGTGTTGATTGTATTTTCGGCAGTAGCAAGTAACTGATGATTTCGAGGCTGAATTTCTCCAAGTTTATGTAGGCCTCCTCGGCATTGTGACATCCACTGTACTTCTTATTTCTCTAACTTATCCAATTTCTTGTTTTCCAGGATGATCTGGTTATCAAGTTGTTCGATAAGGGCTTCATCTGCAATCAAGTGCTATTGCTGAAGCTTGTTTAGCAATGCTCTTGTTTTTTGAAGATATTTGTAGATGTCGCCATAATAAATATACCAATTATTCAAAACTGTGGTAAGTTTTTCTGCTTGATTAGCATACTGCTTGAGTACTTTGAAGGCTTCTGAAAAGGCTGTAAATTGATTTGTCATGAGCGAAGCTACCTCAGTAGCTTGATCTTGTTGTTTCTTGAGAAGCTCAGATTGTAGCATCGACACAACAGATTCCAATAACTAGTATGCCCTGTCTAGAGGTGGTGTCATGTCGGAACTAGCTGGAAGCGGAACAACTTGCTGAGATAAGGTTCATAAGGTTATCATGGATACACTATAAAATATAAGCAAGCACATACAAATATATAGATATAAGAGACGAGATAGAGAGAGAGACAAGCCTTTATATTAACAAGCAATAGCAGAATACAGTTATCGAACCAATCTTCTCTATTACATCATCTCACAAGCGTATATATATATATGTAAATACAGTTACATAACCGTATGTCGGTTTATCCAACCGACCTAACCTATACTAGTCGACGCGACTTGTCGACATGTGCTGTAGAGTGGTCGGATGGAGGGCCTAGTTTATAGGCCGACCTAGGCCCCTCCAACAATCGTGCTCTCTGAAGACTTTGTTTTCTCTAGTGGAGGAGTGGATATGCTTTTCCTTTAGTTGGGTTGTATAGGAAATGGGATTTGGTTTTTTGCCTCTATGGAGTGACAAGGGTTTGGGCATTTTTTACATAGTCTCTCATACTCTCTTGAATGACTCTGTTTTATAAGAAATACCATGTAATTTTTATCTCAGGGTTTGTTTCCCTTTCTAATTCATGGTTGTAAAGGATCTTTAAGCCCGTGAAAGAGATTTACATGGTTAAGGTTTATTGTATAAAAGCAGTGACAATCTTCTTGCCCTCTGGTCTATATAAATATTTGGTTTTGTGTTTCTATACTAACTTTGGATTTCTAGTGTAATGGATGTTTAATTGAGTTCTTGGTTGAAATGTATTTCTCTGTCTTCTCAGCATACTATAGGCTCTATGTTGTTTTACATTTTAGTGTGGGTACTCTTTTCCTGAGTATGATATTTTTTGGTTGGAAATACTATGGTTCTGGGTTTGGTTTATTTGGGCATTTTTCCTGCAGTCAATTTCCTCTCCTATCCGTTTTTCCTGTCAGAGTTGTGGCAATAGCAAAACTCTACTAAAAAAGAATCCCTCACCGGATTCAATCCTTGGTTGGGTGAATTATAACTTGGGAAATAATAATATATATTGAGATGTTTTTCTTTCTAGGAAATCCCTAAGTCGATCACGTCTTCTATAAGGTATTCATTTAAAAGTGATGGTTGGAAATATTTTATGCTATGAAATATAGAGACCTTCGGTCTATAGTAGCGTTGATGACTTGCAAATTCAAAGTGAGATGTGGTTCTAGCTTAGTCATGAAATTTGTGGTTTTCTTGGAGTGTTATGATAATTGGGCGTGTTTGAAATATGAATTGAGGGTTCTGTTGGGGTTTTGCTAGGAAGGTAGCATTTAAGATTAAATGTGCTAATTTGGAAAATAAATTATTTTTGTCACGGTAATTTCGATGTCCTTTTTATGTGTAAAAATTTAGCATGTCAATGCATATTTAATTTATAAAATGAGCAAGCTAGTTTGGGGTTTGAAAGGAGGGTTTGTGGTAAACCTACATTTCTAAAGCAGAATTATATATGAGCTTATGAGACCCCATATGTCATGACTCCTGTCGGTGACCATATCCAGAATATAAGAAATACGGTATGCCTCCTGATAATAAAATTTACACAATGAAATCATTCATGAATGTTACCATAATAATTTTATCCACATTTCGACACCAGTTTCTTCATAAATAATAATGGAAAATACTACCTACATAATCCTCATGAGATAGAATGTATAGACGCGATCAATGCATAGTAAAACACTTGTTTATCATAAAATAATAAAATACTTATCGGTCCTTTTTTTTATTTATCCGACTAACTAGGAGACTGCCATGTTCCTCCCAACCGTAGATCTCGAACCGTTCCTGGTTCGTTTTCTAGATCACCCCTGAGACGAATCGAGCATGCAACGAGACAAGAAGGCCTAGGGAAATGTAACATCCCCAATAATCTTGGTTAGTAATTTGGAGCATTTTCAAAGGTTTCTTCACATTAAAAATCCCACCAATAAAATTCACTAGGTTTAAGGACATAAATTCTATTATCTTTCCATTGATAAAAGGTGATTAGTTCATAGAAATTATATAAGTCACATAACACATTAGTGCATAATAATTTAATAACATCATTACCTTGGTCGTCTTCATGAAATTCTTATCCATTAGTGATAACATACATATGCCAAAAATAAACATAAAGTACATTTCCTGGTCAATATGGAACAACAATGAATTAGACATTTGTCAACATATACTTATGGGATGACATAGTTGACAAGGCTATCTTAAGTATCCAAGGGAATTAACACACATGAGGGGCACATAAAAGAGGGACCAAAATAACATGGTTCACCCAATCTAGGGCTATTGTTGATGTATTTGTAACTTCGAAAGATATTCACTTGCATATTGTTTGTATTACATTTATACTTTATTTGTATCCCCAACGGAGATGTATTATTCCTCCAATTGGAAGTGTCGTCATTTGTATTTGCAAGTGTCGCAAGTATTATTGTAAGTGTCGCAACTTATATTTGATAGGGTATTATACCACCTTGGTGGGGTCAACCCTGTATGAGTTGTGTGGGTTAAATAGTTATTAGAACACCCTAGTTGGGTCGACCCAGTCAGCATTATGTTAAGTGGTTAAGTTGGAGCCAACCTAATTAGAGTTAAAAGTCAAGTGAAGTAAAGTATAAATAGAGAGTGTGACTCTCTCATTTATTCATTCACACACTCACTCACTTCACATTAGTGAGAGAGAGGAGGTGTGCGCACAAGTGGAGGAGGAGTAGCTAATGTAGACATTTATCTTTTGGGGCTTCATCTTTGTGATCCTTGTATTGGTGCTTATTCTATCTCTAAGGAAGTTGCGGGGTTTTTCACCTTATTGGTTTTCCCCGGTGAAATGCTTTGTGTCTCTCGTCTCTTGTGTTTGATATGTTGTACATGTTTTTCTCTCAGTTAAGATCCTAGATCAGATTGAATTAAATGCTGAAAAATTAACATGGTATCAGAGCTATCCTGAAGGAAGGAATTGTATGGAATTTATGACACTTGTTGCAATTGCAACAAATTTGTGGTGCACTTGCAACAAATTGGAAGTGAGGGATTGGTATAGTAAAAACCAGTCATCGTGGAACTTTCTCTATAAATTAATTTTGACGAAGTTTCCAGATCTGAAACTTCTACAGATCGAAGATGAAATGTCCATGTATCTTGTGTCCGAACGATGGCCTCATATTCGTTTTACTTTGTGAGATATGATCCATACAAGTTAGGGTTTCTGCCTCTTCCAGAATGTAGTCCTAAACATGTAACCTAGCCATAGAAGTCATATCTCAGGCTAGGAATTAACACACATGAGGGGCACATAAAAGAGGGACCAAAATAACATGGTTCACCCAATCTAGGGCTACGTCCACAAAATGTCCCATCATATATTAATTTTTCAAATAGAGATTACATCTTGCGACACAATTGTCACCATACTTATTCTCCTCTTTCTAGCCACCACTCTCATTGAGAGTATTTTCACAGCATTCGAAGTATACATCAAAATCATTACAAGGATCTTCATGAAAGGTAAGCGTCTAAGTATCATCATACTTGCCCTTTAACATTTCCACTTTAATATGTTCAACTCTACATAATATATGGTTATATTCGTATTTAGTATATGTACACAGGGTAACCTACCCTTTTTAATCTATGCATTAGAATGACTAAACTACTCTCCTACTTTCCTATAATAAATCTTCTCAACATAATATGCATTTATACCTTTATTTAGTAATTGGACAAAGGTAAACATAACCCTTTCTTGTTTAAATTATATTTAACTTTATACGTCCCTTCCCAATAAGTAACACAACATTGTTACATCACTACTGTGCAGTATCTTACTAAAAAGGAAAACCCTTTAATTAACTATGTTCGGACCACTATAGGGAGGGTTCACCAAAATGAATAGTAAGGATCGATAAAGGTTAACCTTGTCAAGAAAATGTGCAGGGATCATAGAATGTATCAATCCCGAAATTGATAATTAAGCAGAGATCAACTTCAGCGATAACTCTGTTGTCTACCAGGTTTAGAACCCAGCAAATCCCAAATTGATATAATTAAATAGAGATTGACTTCAATGAACCCTCAACACTCCAACAAGAACCCTCTATCTCTTCGATCTAGTACCAAATTTAGCTCTAAGATTGGAATGGTGAAACTACTACGCAGGGGTAAATATATATCAGTTTCATAATTAATAAACTAAACACTTCCACAGAAGCCATCGATCTCTTGGGTCAGATGTAGAGAGTGGCTCTATGTTCAACTCGTGGGTGTGCTACTCAAGCAAAGGTAAAATACAAGATTTACAAATTCAATATAAAATTATGCATCAACAAATGCCCCCGATCTCTTGGATTTGATACAACGAAGGTTAACCCTGCTATCATTTTGTGGGTAAAGTATTTCTATACAGAAGTAAAATATTAATTTATTCTTTTAATAAAGTGAAAATGCATCCACCAGAACCACTATTGGTCGCTATCTGCGACGTGTCTTAGAAATTGACCCTTCTATCACCTTAGGGGTAAAGTACATTGCATAGGGTAAATAACCAACAAATCTATAAACCTTTTAGCAGAGGTAAAACCTTAGATCTGATAAACGTATAGCAGAGGTAAAACTCAACATTTTAGTAGGGGTAAAACTTCAGCGTTTTAGCATATCCACTAACGCAGATATGATAGAATAACATTTTTAGCATATAAAACTAACCCAGATCCAACGTTTTATCATAGAAACTAACTCAGATTTGAAAAGCATAATGTTTTTGCAGGTATAAAGCACATGTCCATTTTAATCAGATCATGCTATCAACAAGTAGAAAAATACACATTGTTTAAGGAGTTGATCTCCTAACCTTTGATCAACAATCACATACAGAAGGGCAGAGGTCAATCTAAGGCCTCAGCATAGATACAATAAATCCACCATGTAATGCAGAAGTGCAAGGTTGATCTAGCATCTCAGCATATATAAAACAAATCAACCATTCACGCAGAGGGAAGATGTTGAGAGGCAGAGGCATTTAGAAAACTTACAGGAAACAATATTCAGGTAGTTGTTTTAGCTAAACAGAATGCTAGCTCGATTCATTCCAAACCTTCGCATAGAGAGAGTTTCTCTTCGTCGAGATATTCATCTTTCCAAAATTTCCTATCGCAGAGTCTTCTGCCATTTCTTCCCTCTTGTGACTCCCCCATCCCCTCTCTAAATTCATTGATCTTAAAGTTTCCTTGGGGAGTCCGCCAAGTTTGGTGTGTTGATGTATATGTAACTTCAAAATGTATTTCACCCATGTATTTCATCTATGTATATTGTACTCCTATAGAGATGTTATTATTCGTCTATACAAAAGTGTCGTCATTTGAATTGACAAGTGTCGCAAGTGTCGCAACTTGCCGATGGGTTACTAGACCACCATGTGTGGGGTTGGCCCTAATTAAGTTAACATTGGGTTATTGTACTAAGATAGACAAGTCGGCCCCATAAGTTTATTGGGCAATCAGGACAAGTATAAATAGAGATCTCCCAATCTCTATTCAGAACACTTCAGAACTCACTCTTCCATCACTCGGAAAGTGGCGCACATGTGAGGAGGAGGATCAACTGCTAGGAGGAGTCTATCTCTGTGTACTTTGGTTGTATTATTGCTCTATCTATCTCTGAGGAAGTTGTGGGGTTTTTCATCTTAGGGTTTTCCCCATCGAAACTCTGTGTGTCTATTGTCTCTTATGTTTGCATCTTGTGATGATTGATATGATTGATATGATTGATATGCATTGATATAGAGTACATATTATTCTCTAAGTAAAGATCCTGAAGTATATTCAATTAATGCTTGAAAATTTAACATGGTATCAGAGCTAACCGAAGAAGAAGACATTGTGCAGTGGCGGAAACCAAGGTTTCTTGTTTATTGGGTTTCTCTCCATAGATTTTGGAAAAGAAATATGATAGATTGACTCTCCTCATCAAGGTGAATCTTTCTGTCCAATCAGAATTCAATTCTAAGCACTTTCCATTTTGGCCCTAAAAATTAGGGTTTCCACAAAAATAGGAATTTCTGAAATCTGAAGACATAGCTGGAAGCTCCTTGGAAAAATCGAAGTTTAGAGCTTTGGATCGATATTTTTGGCTGGGTAAATCTCTGGGAAACTGAAACGCTAATTCGGGGTCCTTCCTAGTGAATCCAGGAAGACTGAAAGGCATTTCTGAAGGGTAAAAATTTGTAGATTTCAAATTCTAAATACATCAGGATGATTAGATCATCAAGGAACATATTTCTATCCTTTCAGAAAGTTGAAATTCACATTTTCAATTTTTAGGGTTTCTCTAACAAACCCTAATCCGAGACGAGATCCAGTTTTTAGCAAATCAAGTGGTAAGACCTAAATCTTTTCTATTTCCATTTGAAGTACTCTTTAAGATGTCTCACCACACCAAGCTCGAGAATAAGCTTGAAGGGGCTTATAACTTCCAAGCATGGAAGTATAGGATTGGGTTAATCCTCGAAGAAAATGAGTTGGACTCTTACATAAGGGAAGAGGTCCCTGTCGCATAGGAAGAAGAGGCTAAAGCCCTCCACAAGAAGAACTTGGTCAAGGAAAAGATAATCATTGCTGATTCTATCAAGGACCATCTCATCGCACATGTGTCATCTCTAAAGACACCCAAAGAGATGTTTGATTCCCTAACCAAGCTATTTGAAGGGAAGAACATAAATCGGAAGATGACCTTGTGGAACCAATTGAAAGGAGTAAAGTTTTAGAATGGAGAAACCCTTCAATCTTATTTTTCTAGGGTCTCTCAGATCAAGGAACAACTAGAAGTGGTGGAGAATGGTGAAGTTGCCATGACCACTCTGAATGGCCTACCCAGGTCATGGGATTCCTTTATTCAAGGAATTTGTGCAAGAAGGATGTTAATCTCCTTCAACAGACTGTGGGAAGAATGTTCACAAGAAGAAGCAAGGCTTGTGGCCCGATAAGAAAAGATGGGAAGTGAAGATCAAGCTCTCACAGCACACACCAAGAAGGGAAGGTCAAAGAGGGAGCATTCTCATGCCAAGAAATATTCACACTATCATCAACATAAAGATAAGAAAGATCTCGGATGCTTCACATGTAATGAGAAGGGTCATTTTGCTTTAGAATGTGATAAGAACAAAAAGAACAACAACAACAATTTCAACAAAAAGAAGAAGGGTAGCAGGAAGAGATATCATGCTCATGCTGCTGAAGATGATGAACCACCCAAGAAGAAGGCTAGAGCAGAAAGTTATGATGATGACTCATCAAGCGAAGAAGAGTATGTTCTAATCTTTGCTCTCACAGGTACTATCTCTCATGATAGTGATGATTGGCTTATTGACAATGGGGCTTCAAAGCATGTGACTGGGTTTGAAGAATCCTTTGCTAATCTATCTGAACATGAGTCGCCCCATAAAGTGAAAATTGGGGATGACTACCAATACCCTATCAAAGGAAGTGGTGAGGCCTCCTACAATCTAGACTCTGGGAAGTCTTTGAAGATGAAAGATGTTTTGTATGTAGCTAGGCTCAAGAAAAACTTACTATCAATATCTACATTGATGCAAAAGGCATGCGGGTTGCATTTGTAGATGGCCAAGTCCTAATGTGGCCAAAAGGTAAAACTATTGATGATGCAGTAGTGATTGGAGAGCAAGAGGGAGGATTGTATAAACTAAAGGGACAACCTGAACATGCCATGGTACATGAATCCATGGAGCCAAGTGAACTCTGGCATAGAAGGATCGCACATGTGCACTTTAGGGCACTACCAATTGCAAGTAAAGTAGTAGAGGGTCTTCCTGAAATCAAGACCAAGCATGAAGGTGTTTGCAAAGGTTGTGCAAAAGGAAACAACATAAAGAAGGCATTTCCAAGCAGTGAAAGCAAGGCAAAAGGAATCTTGGAAATCATCCACTCTGATGTATGCAGTTCGATGTCATCCAGTTCTCTAAGTGGGTATGTTTACTATGTCTCTTTCATTGATGATTTCTCTAGGAAGACTTGGGTTTACTTCTTAAAAGGTCAGGATGAAGTGTTTGATAAATTCAAGGAATTCAAAACCTTGATGGAGAATCAAACCGATAAGAATATCAAGACATTCAGATTCGATAATGGCGGAGAATTCACTTCAGGATATTTCAAGAAGTTATGCAGTAATTCGGGGATTAAGAGGGAGTTGACTACTCCTTGCACTCCACAACAGAATGGAGTTGTAGAAAGGAAGAATAGAATAAACATGGAAGCAGCATGGGAAATGCCGCATGACCAGGATCTACCCATGCATCTATGGGCAGAAGCAGCTAGGACAGCTGTATATGTGTAGAACAGAACAACCCACAAGATATTGGACAACAAGACAGCAGGAGAGGTCTTCTCTGGTAAGAAACCTTAAGTCAGTGATCTCAGAATATTTGGTTGTCCAGTATATACACATGTTCCAAAGGAAAGAAGGGTATCTTTGTGGGTGACAGTGAAAGCTTGAAGGCTTACAGAATATATTTTCCAAGGTTCAAGAAGATTGATGTCAGCAGGGATGTAACATGTGATGAAAACTCAACATTCATCAAATCAAGGAAGACACCTATTGAAGATCATGAAGAACCAAAGGAATCCAGATTTCAAGACACTACTATGACTAAAGCAATTCCAGATGTTGATCGTGGAATTGAAGATCTGCAAGAACCTGTAGATCCACCTCGTGAGAAGGACTCTCACAAGAGGAAACCTACATGGGCTAGAGAGCTCATTCAAGATGCAGAAATATATGGCATTCCAGAAGAACACAGAGCAAAGAAGAGAACTAGATCTCATACCAGCTATGTTTCTTTACTCTGTGATATTATGAACAAAGAACCTTCCAGTTATGAAGAAGCAGCGGAAAAGAGAGAATGGAATGATGCCATGGTCGAAGAAGACCGATGAATAATGAAAAATGATGTTTGGGATGTAGTCCCAAGACCTGAAGGGAAGTATGTGGTGACTTCCAAATGGATCTACAAGATCAACCATGCTGCAAATGGAAGCATAGAGAAATACAAGGCAAGATTCATAGCTCGTGGCTTCTCTCACAAAGAGGGAATAGATTATGAAGAAAATTTTGCTCCTATAGCCAAGTACACTTCCATTAGATCAGTAGTTGCTCTGGCTACAGTGATGAAATCGAAGATACACTAGATGGATGTCAAGACTACTTTCTTCAATGGTGTAGTTGAAGAGGAAGTGTATGTGGAGCAGCCACTCGGTTTTGAAACACATGACAGGGAGTCATATGTGTGCAGATTGAAGAAAGCCTTGTATGGCTTGAAGCAATCTCCTAGGACTTGGTATGGTAGGATGGACAGTTTCCTATCTAGTTTGGGATTTACCAAGAGCAAAGTAGATTCCAACCTTTACTACAAGGTTGAGGAAGGCAATCCTGTGATACTACTCCTGTATGTGGATGACCTATTTGTTACAGGTAATGATAGTTTGATTGTTGATACCAAGAGGAAGCTTGCTACCAAGTTTGAGATGAAGGACTTGTGGATGATGCACTATTTTCTAGGTATGGAGGTGTGGCCGAGTGCAGATGGAATCTTCCTTGGACAAGGGAAGTATGCAGTAGAGATCCTGAAGAGGTTCGGGATGATGGACTGCAAGGCCATGGCCACACCTATGGCATTAGACCTGAAGCTTCTATGTGATGCTTCATATGAGCCGGTTGATGTCACTATGTATCATCAGATGATTGGGTCCTTGCTGTACCTGACGAACATGAGACCAGATATTTGCTTTGCAGTGAACGCATTGAGCCAGTTCCTGACGGATCTGAGGAGTGTTCACCTGGTTGCTGTAAAGCATATTCTGAGGTACCTAAAGGGTACAGTTGATTATGGGCTCAAGTATGATGGAAATCAAAAGTTTAACCTACAGGGTTATGTTGATTCAGATTGGGTAGGCAGTGTTACAGATAGAAAGAGCACTTCTGGGTGTTGCTTTAGTATGGGATCAGGTGTGATCTCTTGGTTTAGCAGGAAGTAGTCTTGCGTAGCACTGAGTACAGCCAAGGAAGAGTATGTTGCAGCCTATTTGGCTAGTTGTGAGGCAGTATGGCTTCGAAAGATACTGTTTGAGTTATTTGATCTACCGCTGGAGGCTACTGGTATATTTTGTTATAACTAGAGTTGTGTGAAGCTATCTGAGAGCTTGGTGTTCCACTACAGGTCGAAACACATAGAGATCAAATATCACTATATCAGGGATACGGAGCAGAGGGGAGCAGTGAAGCTCCTGTATGTTGTAATAGATGAGCAAATTGTAGATGTGTTGATGAAGCCACTAGCCAGAGTAAAGTTCGAGTACTTCAGATAGAGGCTTGGTGTTCTTCAGATTGACGATACTTCGAGGAACAAGTGATGGAGACATTTGCTGGAGCCATTCCAAGCATGGTGAGAGGAGGATCCTTCCATGGCTATGGATATAAGCGTTGGATGATGAGCATCAAGACGATGCTCCAGTTACCACTATGTATGTATGCATCATGTTGGATGATGGATATGATCAGTTGGATCATTTATATGTATATGTATGTACGCATCATGTTGGATGCTGGATATGATCAGCTGGATCATTTATATGTATATGTATGTATGCATCATGTTAGATGTTGGATATGATCAGTTGGATCATGTGTATGTATCTGTAGATGTATCAGGTGGATACATTGTATGATCAGGTAGATCATGTATTTGTATATATATCAGGTGGATACATTGTGTGATCAGGTAGATCATGTATGATGATATGTATCAGGTAGATACTATGTATGCATTGTATGATCAAGATGATCATGGATGACGAGCTTCAGGATGTTGCTCCAGATATGCATCAGGATAATTCAGTGATGAGTGTCAGGACGATACTCTAGATGATATGCATCAGGATGATGCTATGATGATGATCAGGATGATCATATGTATTAGGTGGATACATTACATAATCAGTTGGATTATGTGTGATGAGTTCCGAAGACACAGATGCACAAAGCCTTTCCGACATGGTGGTAGATGTGTTCTCCCATGTGCGTTGATGTGAGTGCAGAGCCTTTCCGACATGGTGGTAGATGTCTTCTCCCATGTGCGTTTATGTAAGTGCAAAGCCTTTCCAACATGGTGGTAGATGTCTTCTCCCATGTGTGTTGATGTAAGTGCAAAGCCTTTTTGACATGGTGGTAGATGTGTTCTCCCATGTGCGTTGATGTAAGTGCATAGCCTTTCCGACATGGTGGTAGATGTGTTCTCCCATGTGCATTGATGTAAGTGCAGAGTCTTTCCGACATGGTGGTAGATGTGTTCTCCCATGTGCGTTGATGTGAGTGTTGAGCCCTTCCCGGATGGTTAGAGGAAAGTCCTTCCATGTCGATGAGTGTAAGTGTTGTATTGTGTGCATCTGGACTGTGCTTCATGAACGATGTTATGATCAAGTATGATCATGAGTATCAGGATGATACTTTGTGGTCATGGACAGGTTGTGCAGTGACATGTAAAAGATCCTGGGAGATCTGATAGGTTGGGTTGTGTGCCCATAATAAGTCCTGGTTTGCTCTTGCAAGGTTTTCTGACACACGTAATAAGTCCTAAGGATTCCACAGTATGGCCAGTGATGATGAACACCTGCGGGTGGTGGGCCTACATCCAGTATGCAAAAGGACTGGCTCTATAGAACTTCTTATGACGAGTAGATTCAGATATTGATTAAGATAGCAGCAGCCGCGACGACGACAATGATTCATGGATGATGATTTGATGATGATGATCCATAGAAGAAGACTTGTGCTAGCAAATATGTGTCGAGAAATACCTTTCTAGTTAAGAGGGAGTGTTGATGTATATGTAACTTTGGAATGTATTTCACCCATGTATTTAATCTATGTATATTGTACTCCTATAGAGATGTTATTATTCCTCTATACAGAAGTGTCGTCATTTGAATTGACAAGTGTCGCAAGTGTCGTAACTTGTCGATGGGTTATTAGACCACCATGTGTAGGGTCGGCCCTGATTAAGTTAACATTGGGTTATTGTACTAAGCTAGACAAGTCAGCCCCATAAGTTTATTGGGCAATTAGAACAAGTATAAATAGAGATCTCCCGATCTCTATTCGAAATACTTCAGAACTCGCTCTTCCATCACTCGGAAAGTGGTGCACATGTGAGGAGGAGGATCAGCTGCTAGGAGGAGTCTATCTTTGTGTACTTTGGTTGTATTATTGCTCTATCTATCTGTGAGGAAGTTGTGGGGTTTTTCACCTTAGGGTTTTCCCCATGGAAACTTTGTGTGTTTATTGTCTCTTATGTTTGCATCTTGTGATGATTGATATGCTTGATATGATTGATACACATTGATATATTGTACATGTTATTCTCTCAGTAAAGATCCTAAAGTATATTGAATTAATGCTCAAAAAGTTAACATGGTGCGGGTCTTCTTGGCCACTTGGAGAATGATTGTCCTCAAAGGTAGGAACCGACTGTCATGTGTTAGTTAGGAAGGATCCACTGGTCAAAATAGGGTTTAATCATCAAAAGTGTCCCCACGTTTTCCCTCAAAATGTGCGGATGGTTCTCTTTAGTTAGGAGCCATACATCATTTGATTTTGGATAAAAATTACTCTCAATTCGTTTTATGGAATGCATCCCATAACATCGCTAAGTCACACATATATTGTTTTATACCTGCATATATATATATATATATATATATATAACATTCTCATACTCTGTTAGGTGTCTCATATATATATAGAGAGAGAGAGATAAATCTCTAGGCAATAATGGCCTAGTTTTACCTCTCTTATATATATAGATATCCTTTATATATATACATAATATATATATAAATTTTATGGGTTTGTTTAAATCTAAGCGTATTTATGTATACTTAACATATTAATATGAGTTTTACCCCATATACCTCAAGTAATTAAGTTAATTTTACCCAATACTAAAGCACCGCAATAGTGAGCTAAACTTCTTACTAGTGTTATCTAGCATTCTTTCTTAGGGGTTGGATTAATATGTATATATGTACATTATATACACAACTAAGAATAATGCTCAATGTCTCCTATAGTTTATAAGGATACCTTATGAGGTGATATCCCTTCTAGGTTATTCTAAAACCTATACACTTGGCATTTAAATGTCGGACTAGGAAATGGAGGATATCCTTAGGGATTTCCCCTTACTAATAGTTAACATGATGTTAACCATTAGGCTTTAGGCATCTAAAAATTCTCTTCGACATGTAAGGTGTTTCGGTATTCTTAAGTGTATTTTAGTGTACGTCGAAGTTCACTCGAGTGCTCGGGGCACTAGGTCGACATAAACTATCGACTCATGACCTACCTCTCGTAGACTTCTCCACTAGTAGGCTCAGTTTCCCATCTTTCTATAGCACTCGTCTTTAACCTCAAGTTTACAACTTACAACTTCAGGTATTAAACCCCATAAGTTACAATGTTTACTAGTGGGGCCTTGGCACTTGAGCTCCTCACCAGTAAACAAGTACAATATCCATTTATATTTACAAAATAATAAAACATAGAGGAGGGATATTACATCCTCCTCCCATTAAGAATAACACCTTCTTTGGTGTTCATACTTCTCAGAAATTCATCTTCTCTTCTGGAATCATCATTTGCTTGCTTCGTCACTTTTATTTTGACCTTCTTCGGACTTTCATGAATTTTTCCACAAGTCTCTATCAATCACACCTTCCTTTTTGACTACAAAACTATGATTCAAAGAAAAAATTGTTTAGTAAAAACTTATCATCAATTCCATTATCAAACTCAGGAACATAAAAATGAACCCTTTATTGTATTATAGCATCTGCAATTCATGGAATATCCTTTTAGTCTTTATTTGTGATTTCTTTATCACAAGCTCACATAAATCTAGCGCTCCAAGAATGCTGACTATTAACTTAATCAAAATTTATCCTTCACTTGATCTGGGAAATTATTTCCTAACACCTTAGTTCTCATGCAACAATCATTTCCTTCATTTCTTTCCTAACACCTCAGTGCTCACGGATCAATCATTTCTCTCATGTCTTGACTAACACCTCAGTGCTCACGCAACAATCATTTCTCTCATGTCTTTCCTAACACCTCAGTGCTAACGCAACAATCATTTTTTTCATGAATACTAAGCAGCGTCCTACCTCTCGCTTATGCATTTTCTTTATAGTTTTCCTAGGTCTTTACAGCCAGCTAATTCCTGGAGAATCTTGGTGGCTGTCCACTCCCTCATTTTTAGGGAGTGTTTCAGTGCCATCAATGCACTCTTACACTTGTTTTGATTCCCTTGCAGTTAACATTTCGTCTTGTCTCCCATTCTTGGATGCCTAATTTTCTCTTTCATCTTTCCTCATCCTTTTATTCAATAATTGTTAACAATAATAAAAGGATTCATAAAATTTGTGGTGTGGATCTTACATCGATAGCCTTATTTCAACACTTACCATGCGTAATATATTACGCTTTTGTCTTTCAACAAGTTCCCCAAAATTTTGACCATCTGCCAAATTCACTTGTTAACAACACTTTATACAACAAGGTCAAATATTGTAAGAAGATCCTTTCCTATGCATACAAATAATAAAATATTCATTCATACTGCAATAACTATGCCTTGGACATGAAATAGCATTCTTCCATGGACATTATGATAACTTAACCTCAATTCTTAGCTTTCATCATTTCACACGCAATTCCTATTTTTGTTACACAACTATTCTTTGTGCATACTAACCTCATACAACCCATTGTCTACAAACATAATTTCATACCTTTATAAAGATAACCACATATCTCCTTTTTATATGACGCCTATATGTCAAGGCACACGTTTTGCTTGTATTAACCCATATTAGTATTACACTCAATATCACCTAAATCAATATATCAAAATGAACTAGATTATCAAGGTATCCATGCATATACCGTAAACCTCTATCACATAAATCTCGATCACATAAAAATATAACTTTTATGACAACCACTCATAGTATCCCAACATCCATAGTAAAGATTAGTGGAATAAGAAATATGAAATTATACCATATATGCATCCTATATAAAAAAAAGGATATTTCCTTGTCGTTTATCCGGTAATAGATAGGTTAATCTTCTAATAGAATGTCATCTTAAACACACTGATATATAAGCCTAACTTAATTGTGACTTGTCCTTACCTTAAACCTAATGAAATTCCCAATCGACATGCATCTTTTGTCATTTGACTGTAATAACATTTTACAAAAACCTTCTCTACTCAAGGGTCTTTATATTGCTTATTCTACAAGCATAACCTTAATCACCTTAAATTAACAAAATTTATATGGGATAACAAAAGTATCATAGTATAACATTCATTTTAACTATGTCCAATCAAAATACATGAACCGCCACAAATGTCCATCTTTGATCAAATGATAGTAACAAAGCTGAACATGCATATTTAATAATTCTTTGTTCTTCTAGTATCACAAGATCAATGTCTTATTATTGTTATTTACCTTTATTAGCTAGACAATCATACATGAATAATGGACTATATCTTAAGTTTGAATTTATGATAATAATTCAAAACAAGGCTCATTTATTTTAAAACATATTTATACTTATTTTACTATCACCCCAAAATTCCTCAAGATCATTTCGATGTATTATAATTATCTATGCATAATTAGTCCATGTAGATTTCTCTGTATTCCTTCCCCTAGGTATTATAGTAGAAGGTATAATTCAGTTTAGTCATGATACTTATTTAAGCTACTTGACCTATTATATCAAGTCCTTTAAACTTAAGACGAACTACATAAAAACACTTGAATCATCCAAATGAGTTTATGTTATGCCACTTCATTCAAGTATTAGGAGAATTACTTTAATTTCCTTTTCTAAAAGAGAACGCTACTTATACATCTAGCATAGTGTCGACTACTTCTCCCTAACACCATTATGCTTTCTATGTCATATGCTTAATTTATAATTATTTTAATTTCTTTAATTATAAAGGAATACCAGTTATATATCTAGTATAGTGTCAATCACTTCACTTTAATACATTTTTTATTCTTATATCATGTGTACACAATTGTGACTAAATAAAGTAGTTAAGGAAGGCAACTTTCTCTTTGCAGCATGCTTGCATCCTAATCTGATCAAGTTCATGGGAATGAGACATAGAATTCCATTTTTTTTGCAAGTAGGATAAAACAACTATCAACACCATTAGGACACACTTTAATCATTTACCTGAGATTAGCATTGAGCTTTAAAAGACTAGCATATATATGGAAAATCAAAGGACCATCGTACTACAATCCAACAAAATGGAGAATTTTCAACAATGAAAGATCATTCAACCTATACCCTAATCAATTAAGTATCACCATTCGAGCACATTTTAATCATTCACATATTATTAGTATTAAACAATAGAAGATTATCATGGAACATTAGAAGTACGAATGACTTTTAAACAAGGCTTTGAACAACAAGTTCATGTCTATTAGTCATAACTAAATACATGCAACTCACCATACTCGAATACACACAAACACCATTAGAATGTCCAATTAAATTTAATTCCTTTAATTCATAACTATACATTTAATTTGTCACCATGAGGATGACTTTTTTCTATCCATAATGCAAGATTAAGACATTGTCAAACAATCCAATAAACTTTCCATTTTTCATCATGTAGCCTAGCACAAGATACTAGACAAAAATGAAGTATAACCTGTATATTTATAGTTTAACCAGACGAGTGATTAAATCCCATATTTTGAAATCGTGATAAGGTACTCTCGTCCATTTGTTCCAGGTATTCAAAAAAAATTGTTAGTTGGTTTCAAAGCCTTCATACTTCTTTACCTTATGTTGAGTCCCTATAGACCCGAGTGTTGAAACCTCAGCTCTGATACCATATGTAACATCCCCGAGAATCCTGGTTAGTAATTTGGAGAATTTTCAAAGATTTCTTCACATTAAAAATCCCACCAATAAAATTCACTAGGTTTAAGGACAAAAAGTCTATCATCTTTGCATTGATAAAAGGCGATTAGTTCATAGCAATTATATAAGTGACATAACACATTAGTGCATAATCATTTAATAACATCATTACCTTGGATGTCCTCATGAAATTCTTATCCATTAGTGATAACATACATATGCCAGAAATAAACATAAAATACATTTCCTGATCAATATGGAACAACAATGAATTATACATTTATCAACATATACTTATGGGATGACATAATTGAAAAGGTTATCATAAGTATCCAAGGGAATTAACACACATGCGGGGCACATAAAAGAGGGAGCAAAAAAACATGGTTCACCTAATCTAGGGCTACATCCACAAAATGTCGCATCATATATTAATTTTTCAAATAGAGATTAGATCTTGCGACACAATTGTCACCATACTTATTGTCCTCTTTCTACCCACCACTCCCATTGAGAGTATTTTCACAACATTCAAAGTGTACCTCAAAAGCATTACATGGATCTTTGTAAAAGGTAAGCGGCTAAGTATCATCATACTTTCCCTTTAACATTTCCACTTTAATATGTTCAACTCGACATAATATATGGTTATATTCTTATTTAGTATTTGTACAAAAGGGTAACCTGCCCTTTTTACTCTATGCATTAGAATGACTAAAATACTCTCATACTTTCCTACCATAAAGCTTCTCAACATAATATGCATTTATACCTTTATTTAGTAAATGGACAAAGGTAAACATAATTCTTTCTCTTTTAAATCATATTTAACTTTCTACGTCCCTTCCCAATCAGTAATACAACATTGTTACAACACTGCTATGCAATAGCTTACTAAAAAGGAAAAGCCTTTAAATAACTGCGTTCAGACCACCGTAGGGAGAGTTCACCAAAATAAACAGTAAGGATCGATTAAGGTTAACCTTGTCAAGCAAAAGTGTAGGGATCGTAGAACGCATCAATCCCGAAATTGATAATTACGCAGAGATCGACATCAGCGATAACTCTGTCGTGTACCAGGTTTAGAACCCAGCAAATCCCAAATTGATATAATTAAACAGATATTGACTTCAGTGAACCCTCAAGACTTCAACAAGAACCCTCTATCTCTTCGATCTGGTACCGAAATTAACATTGTGATCGGAATGGTGAAACTACTACGCAGGGGTAAATATATACCAATTTAATAATTAATAAATGGAATACTTCCACAGAATCCATCGATCTCTTGTGTCGGATGTAGAGAGTGGCTCTATGTTCAACGCGTGGGTGCACTACTCAAGCAGAGGTAAAATACAAGATTTACAAATTCAATATGAAATTACGCATCAATAGATGCCCCCAATCTCTTGGATATGATATAGCGAAGGTTAACCCTGCTTTCATTTTGTGGGTGATGTATTTCCATACAGAAGTAAAATATTAATTTATTGTTTTAATAAAGTGAAAATACATCCACCGGAACCACTATTGATCGCTATCTACGATCTGTCTTAGAATTGACCCTGCTATCGCCTTGGGGGTAAAGTACTTCATGCAGGAATAACGTTTTTAGAAAATAAAACTAATCCATATCCAACGTTTTATCATAAAAACTAACTCAGATTCGAAAAGCATAATGTTTTTGCAAGTATAAAGCAGAGATCCATTTTAATTGGATCATGCTATCAACAAGTAGAAAATTACACATTTTTAAGGAGTCGATCTGCTAACCTCTTATCAACAATCACATGGAGAACGGCAGGGGTCGATCTAAGGTCTCAGCATAGATACAATAAATCCACCATGTAATGCAAAAGTGCAAGGTTGATCTAACATATTAGCATATATATAAAACAAATCAACCTTTCACGCAGAAGGCAGAGGTTGAGAGGAAGAGGCATTTAGAACACTTACAGGAAACGTTATTCAGGTAGTTGTTTTAGCTAAACATAATGCTAGCTCGATTCATTCCCAACCTTCGCGCAGAGAGAGTTTCTCTTCGTCGAGATCTTCATCTTTCCAAAATTTCCTATCGCGGAGTCTTCTGCCATTTCTTCCCTCTTGTGATTTCCCCCTCCCCTCTCTAAACTCGTTGATCTAAAAGCTTCCTTGGGGAGTCCGCCAGGTTTGGCGCGGGTCTTATTGGCTACTTGGAGAATGATTGTCCTCAAAGTTAGGAACCGACTGTCATGTGTTAGGAAGGATCCATTGGTCAAAATAGGGGTCAATCATCCAAAGAGTCCCCACATTTTCCCTCAACAAGTTCGGATGGTTCTCTTTAGTTAGAAGCCATACATAATTTGATTTTGGATAAAAATTACTTTCAATTCGTTTTATGGAATGCATCCCATAACATCACTAAGTCACACATATATTATTATATATATATATAACATTTTGTAACAAACATAAAGAAGATAAATAATTAATATAGTTAGGTTATGAAAGTAAGCGTTTTTTCTAAGATCAAACTCCTATACCATATTTAAGGCAGGGCCATCATTATAATTTGTCATCTATTATGTATTTTATATTCAATATTCATATATATATTTATGGCTTATTTAATTTATCAAGTGTTCTCCTAAATTATTTGTGTGAACAAACTATTATTGATATCATTTACTATGAGAGCCCTTTGGTTGAGCATCTAATTCAGGCTTTAAGCCATTCAAGTAGAGTTTTTCTACATTATTGATCCTTGACCAAGAAGTCAGGCCTTTGGCCTTCCTCCACTCACACATCAGTGGCGTGCGTCCATTCCACTACAGTTCCTTCATCTCACACACGCCATCACTCTGAGCAATCCTTTTTCCATCTCTTCATCCTTCATTCCTCACTCTACCTTCTCCACACGTCATTTCCCTTGCTCCATCCTACAACGCTCTCTTTTTTCCACGCTTCAATCGCCTAAGCATTCCACGTGCATGCATTGCTTCACTGCTCACATCACCCTTCTTGCTTTCTCATTAATATGCATCCTACACTTTCAACCCTCCACGCTCCTTCATTCCCTCATCCACGCACCCCCTCATTCAGACGCTCTCCATACACCCTGCGCACCTGGAACTCACTCCCACAACAGCTCTACGCCCGCATCGTTGCCCGTGACCTCCACCATATCTGTGCGCCACTCCAACTCAATCATCTCTTCCTGCCCCTGCTCGTCCATTCCCTTGGCTCCACCCCTGCGCTCATCCCCCGTCCGCCCTTGTCCGCCACCTCCACACCTTCCCGCCGCTCCAATCCATCCTGTCCCTTCTACCACAGCCGCCACCCTACAAATCTCTCCTCTAGCCGCCACCACCTCCATCTCCCTAACGTCGTCCTCCACGAGATGCTCCCTGCCGCCTGCTCATGCTGTCAAACTTCACCATTTGTACACTTGTGCTCCTCCATGCAATGCTATCCCCCTGCCCATGCCACCACAGCTCTACGCCATTCCACGCCTTCTCAATTCATCACCCGTTATCCACACCGTTGCTCCTCCATCCTGTGATTTGCCTCGTCCCCCGCGCCTCTCAACAAATCATTTATTTCCCCACGACCACACCACTCCACAATCCAAGTGCGCAAACCCTCCACAACTCACCATTCTTCCACTCACTCCACGTGGTGTCACCAAAACCCTACATGCCAAGCGTGTCCAAAAATATTTAAATTATAATAATATTATTATTTAAAATAATAATTATTATTATAATTATATAAAATTAAACCCTTATTTCTCCCTTTTCACCATTTATCCAAAACATATATATTATTATATAATAATTATTAATAATCATATTAAAATTATTATTATAACTTAATAATAAAAATTATTCTATTTAATAATTGTAAAACTTATTACAATTATTAATTACAAAATTTGAAGAAGACATACTATCGCCAAAAAAAGAAGATCGTCTTTTCATCAAAAAATTCAAAATCAAAGGAGGACTCCTTCGTCAAAAGAATTTGAGACTATCTATTAGAGAAATCAAGTCAAGGAAGTCTCGTCAAGAAATCGAAAACCAAGTATCATCGAAGAAATCGAAGACCAATTAGCACCAAAGTAGTCAAAGGAAGATCCCTTGGTCAAATGAAGAGGAAGACCAAATCGAAGAAGTCAAAGAAAACTCCCTCGTCAAAATAATTCACGCTATCTATCATTAGAGAACTTAAAGTCAAAGGAAGACTCATCAAAAAGTCAAAGACCCTCTATCATCGAAAAAGTCGAAGACTATCTACCACTGAAGAAATCAAAGAAAGACCATCTATCACCGAAGAAGTCAAGACCATGGAAGCCAGTTTGCAATGACAAATAGAGGAACTAGAAGCCAAGTTAAAGTGTTATCGAAGAGACAACGAAGATTTACGCGACAAGAATACAAAATTGGAAGTAGTAGTTAAAATACATAAGATAGAAGAAAAGTACAAGGAACAAAAACTTTCTGACCAGAAAAATCATATAGAAAAATTATGTGCGCAAATTGAGGAATTAAAAGACAAAAACGATTTCAATCAGAGATTGAAAAATCAAAGATATAAAGAAAGAAATAAACGATTATGGAGTGGAAATAACATGGTTGAAGAAAATCATTAGCGACAAGGATGAAGAACTAATGTAGATACGACATAAATTAGAAAGTCAAGAATCAGAGGTCGGCCAATGTCGACAACATATAAAAGTTCTTCAACAACAAAATGACAACTCTAAAAAGGCACACAAGCCGGAGATCACATAAAGTAATAAAACACTATCCAACAATTCCAAAGAAATTTTCAGATTAAGAAATCATAACAAGACACTAGTCACAAAAATTAAGAAGTTGAAAAATCGTGAGAAGATAGAATAATCTACGGGAAGTTGAAAAAACGTCAGAAGATAGAATAATCTACGGAAGACATTGAAGGAAAAATTCTAAACAAGCAGGAAGAAAATAGTTGCATCAGAAGTCATAATGAAGATCTTAAGGAACAACTTAAGAAGTCTGAAGATGATAGGAAATCGCAAGTAGAATTGATTAAGAAGTTTCAAAATGATAACATGCAGTTAGAAAACAAGTTGGAAAAGATACAGAATGAGACCTTTAAACCTCAAGAGACGAAAATACAACTTCCAATTCAGATTAATGATCAAAATATGATGCTCATAAAAGAACATGAGATTGTGAAAATTCCTTATCGACACCCCAACCATAAAAACCGATATTAAAAAAAATGGGAACTACGGAAACATAATGGTACAAATATGATCAAAGCTCCCGACGACAGATCAGTATGGAATCCCAACAGTCCACAACAAATCAATTTGGGATGGATTGATCCATCCACATACCAAAATTTATGCTTGACTCTTAGCAGTTCGTATCAACATGTTTCGTCAACTACGACACCATAGAGAACGATGCGACAACATTATAAGGCTTTGAGGACAAAGCCTTTCTAAGAGAGTGGCAATGTAACAAACATAAATAAGATAAATAATTAAATATAGTTAGGTTATGAAAGGAGGTGTCTCCTCGAACATCAAACTCCCAAGCCATATTTAAGGCAGGGCCATCATTGTAACTTATCATTTATTATCTATTTTATATTCAATATTCATATATATTTATGGCTTATCTAATTTATCAAGTGTTCTGATAAATTATTTGTATGAGGAAACTATTGTTCATCTCACATTCTCATTCTCATATATATAAATCTCTAGACAATAATGGCCTAGTTTTACCTCTCTTATATATAGAGAGATCTTTTATATATATACATAATATAAGTATAAATTTTATGGGTTTGTTTAACTCTTAGCATATTTATGTATACTTAACATATTAATATGAGTTTTACCCCATATACCTCAAGTAGTTAAGTTAAGTCCACCCAATACTAAAGTACCACAATAGTGAGCTAAACCTCTTACTAGTGTTCTCTAGCATTCTTTCTTAGGGGTTGGATTAATATGTATATATACATTATATACAAAATTAAGAATAATTCTTAATATCTCCTATAGTTCATAAGGATACTTTATGAGGCGATCTCCCTTCTAGGTTATTCTAAAACCTCTACACTTGGCATTTAAATGCCAGATTAGGAAATCGAGGATATCCTTAGGGATTTCCCCTTAGTAATAGTGAACAGGGTGTTAACCCTTAGGTTTTAGGAGTCTGAAAATGCTCTTCGATAGGTAAGGTGTTTCGGTATTCTTAAGTGGATTTTAGTGTACCTTGAAGTTCACTCAAGTGCTCGGGGCACTAGGTAAACATTAACTATCGACTCATGACCTACGTGTTGTAGACTTCTCCCCTAGTAGGCTCAGTTTCTCGTCGTTCAGTAGCACTCGTCTTTAATCTCAAGTTTACAATTTACAACTTCAGGGATTAAACCCCATAAGTTACAAGGTTTACTAGTGGGGCCTTAGCACTTGAGAGCCTCACCAATAAACAAGTGCAATATCCATTTATATTTACAAAATAATATAACATAAAGGAGGGATATTACATGAAAATTGTTATTTTATTTCTTACTAAGGACTCAATCCGTACTCTAGGATGTAAGACTTGGATTCTTCCAATCTTCTTTTTGACACCCCCATCTCTTTTACTGTCCTCCTATTTATAAGTTTTTCAATGAGGAGAAGGATCCTATGGTTTTCAACTTTTAGATCACTTAGTTGAGTTATTTGGCAGTTTGTTTTCTTCATCTTATCTCTTTTTAACTATTAAAACTCTTAGTGTCTTTATTTTATCTTTAATATATATATGAACTCTTAGTTATTTATCCTCTAATATTGAAATATATATATATATATATATATATATGAGCTCTCAGTTATTTATCTTTTAATAATGAAATATATATTTATATTTGAACTCTCAGTTATTTATCTTTTAATAATGAAATATATATTTATGTTTGAACTCTCAGTTATTTATATTTTTAATAATGAAATATATATGTATGTAGATTTGAACCCTGGAATATTTTAACATAGGATTTTTTTTAATTATCTTATCACCAGTTGATTTAGTTTGTCAACTATTTGGTTGTTCTAATTCTTTGCAGGCTCGATCCCTCTTTGAGTGGCAGTACCAGACAGTCTTTAAAATAAAGAAAAGATAATTCATTTAAACAATAGAAAATATGATTACTAATGCTCCAGAGCTTTTGGCTCAACATTAGTAATATGATGAGTTTTAGTGCTATTCAGATTTTTTAGGCTCAACACTTTTAACTGAACTAACTCTAGTGTTATTCAGAGGTTATGCTCAACACTTTCCAAGTAGAGTAACTCTAGTTCTATTCCATATATTATACTCAACACTAGGTTAGGTGTCATAAAAACCACACCTAGAGACAATGATCAAGGTCTAGATGCTCCAGAGCTTATGCTCAACACCTATATAATAGTCCATGTACTCCAGAGCTTATGCCCAACACTTGTTAATTAAAATTAAAAGGTTATCTATGTGCTCCAGAGCTTACGCTCAACACAACATAAAGTAATCCATGTGCTCCAGGGCTTATGCCCAACACATAATAAAAATTCATCCATGTGCTCGAGGGATTATGCTAAACACATAATAAAAATTCATCCATGTGCTCTCGAGCTTACGCTCAACACAAAATAAAAGTCATCCATGTGCTCCAAAGCTTACGCTCAACACACAATAAACATTATCCACGTGCTCCAAAGCTTACGCTCAACACATAATAAAGTAGTCCATGTCTCGAAATATTACACCTACAATAGCACATGCTATGCCATAGGTTCACAAAGTGAACCCCTTGAACTATAACCAATACAAAATAAAATATTTTCCACCACATTATGAACATCCTCACATAGTTTAGACACCATTCCCACTTATATTTAATGATATTTGTGCACAAACGTTTGATGTAAAAAGGGACATTATAGTTTTGAACAATTAGAGATGATGATTACCACAATCATGTACCTACAACAACTTTTCAAAGACAAATAACATCCACTTTCGGTCACAATGATTCACCTCTACAAGAAAATATCATATATTAGGTTCCAACATTGGTAGATGTTAATAGTAGTCATTCAATATCCAACACTAACACTACCCTCCATACATTCATACCTCCTTTTGCAATACATTTCTTAACATGGATAATTTCCTTTCAATCAGTTTCCGCTTCCTAGAGCCATTCCTAAAGTAGGAGGACTTGATGATTTCGATTTAAACAAGGAGGAGCTAATACAAAATAAGGATCTTCCAACTAGTTTAGTCTCCAAGGAGAACCCCTACTATGAGGGTATAATTATACTCTTAATTATTTTTGGCCCAACAATAATATGTATGTGCAACTAGTTAGTTAGTTGGAGGCATATTTTTCTAACCGTCTTGCTACCTACATTTGCATTGTTTGGCATTTCTCATCGTCTTAAATTTGTATTCACTTAGTTTTTATTCTTTCAATTTTATATTTATGTAAAGTAAACGTATTGTAAAACTATAAGTAGATAGTTAATAATCAAAGAATCTTTTCTAAGCATTTCACTTATGTCTTTTTTTATATATTTTTAGGGATTATGTTATGTGAGCATTATTTTGTCTTCAGAGGTAAACACATTTGTGCCTGATCATATACACCAATGGTTCTAATTATAAGATTATATATATAAAGAGGAAGTAAAACATTGTATTTATCTTTATTTGGAGACTCTTGGTTGGTAGATGGCCTTTTAAGAGGTTAATGGATCTCCAAAGTTTGAACCATCATTTTTATATGAAGAGATATATGAAGTTATTAGTATAAACTTGTCTTCGATATCAGCAAATCTATAAGCAAATCTTTAAATAATTGAGATTCTACTTTTAATTTTATAACAAGAAACCAAAATTAGTTATGGGAGCATATCCTTGATATGCAAATATATTTTTAGACCCTTTAGGATGACATATACCTTGAGGTAAAAGTGTAGGATATATTATGTTATTAAACGAACAAAAAATACATCACCCATTACCTATGTAATAAACACATCATGGGCCTTGGGAGTGTAGTTTGAGTGGTGATGGAGTGTCTTCTTAAGGAACTCATTGTGATGTCACAAGGGATAACCCATACGTCATGCTTGGGGATTGTGTGTGTTCACTTAGGGGTATAGTGATAGCAGACGGGAAACGACACCGTGTCACACAAGTATGAGCCCCGCCCCACTTCAAATCACGTGAATAATGATATTACTTTGATTTCAATACCAAGATTTTTTTTTGAAAAACATGATAATTATTTTCTACTTTGTTCATTTTTTCTAGCATGTATCGAACGTTCAGAGAATTTCCCTTACTCATTATTTTTCTTGATGATCTAATCCAATCAATTATTTATAATATACTACACATTCATTGACATGCCACTAATGTAAAGAAACAAATAGATTCTAAAGTCAATTTGAATGTCTTCGATGCTTTCTTTCATTGACATGCCACTCATGTAAGGAAACAATTAGATTCTAAAGTCAATATGAGTGCCTTCGACGCTTTCATTGACATGGCACTAATGTGAGGAAACAATTAGATTCTAAATTCAATAGGAATGCCTTCAATGCTTTCATTTTCAAAATCATCTAAGATTTATGGACATATTTATGTGAGAAGGTGATATGGTTTTTAGTCATATTTTATATACAAATAGGGTGATATGGATATTAGTAGCATTTTATACATAATTCTTCATTAATAATGTCACATAAGATATTATTTTATTTTTAATCAGATATTTACCTGGCATTCTTTCTGCTTATTAATGAAAATTATTTATCATTAAATTTGGAATCTAGGGTTTACTGAATTGTGGAAATATATAATATAATGCTTTAGATTTACATGCACTGTAGTTAGTATTCATGTCTTTGTTTTTTTTTCGAAAGTTATCATGACTCACAAGTTGGGCTCTTATGTCCACTAAATTTTGGCAAAAGCATCTTATAATACTTTAGACATATCTCACATATATTTGTCCTCATTTCTTATGATTGAGTTGTTAAATTTTGTAATGAGTGAAAACGATCAATTTTAACAAAATAATCTTATAATACTTTCACATATATACACTATAATTAGAGTATTTTTGTCTTTTTATCCCCAAATTTATAAAATTTATTAAATATATATTATAATTCTTTAGATTTATATGCACTATAGTTAGTATTCATGTCTTTTTTTTTAAATTATACATGACCAAAGTTGGGCCCTTATGTCCACTAAATTTTGGCAAAAGCATCTTATAATACTTTGGACATATCTCACATATATTTGTCTTTATTTTTTTTTAAGTTATACATGACCAAAGTTGGGCTCTTATGTCCACTAAATTTTGGCAAAAGCATCTTATAATACCTTGGACATATCTCACATATATTTGTCTTTATTTTTTCATGATTGAGTTGTTAAATTTTGTAACGAGTGAAAACAATCAATTTTAGGAATATAATCTTACAATACTTTTACATATATACACTATAATTAGAGTGTTTTTGTCTTTTTTTTCCTCATTATAAAATTCATTTTATAACCAGTGAAAAAAAACCTTTTATAATTATTGAATTTTGTGTTTTTTTCTTGATTATTAAGTTTATATATTTTGTATGGGGTGGCAGGTGCGGGTGGGATTCTTTTTGATCCCGGAGGAATTAAAATCGCAGCCTTTTCATGGGGACTAGGTAGGAAAACAAATAATGAGGCAGAATGGTTAGCTCTCATTCTCTCTTTAGATATGGCCTCCAACTACAGCATAGACAATCTCAAAATCTACGGAGACTCCAGGCACGTCATCCAAATCATGCGAAGAGGATATGCCTTGCCAGGCTCAAAAGCCGACAGATACATGCAAAGAATTAAAGCCAATACAATCCTTTCAAAGGCATCCTTCTTTCACATCCTCCGAGAGAACAACAGGATGGCTGATTTAGTGGTGAACCACGGAAACATGCTCGAAATCGGGCTAATCAAGGATCATAATGGAGTATTGGGATTTCATTACATCCCCTAATGCCCAAATGCCTTGGTTCATTGATTATAAGATGGGTTTTTTGGTTAGGGTCTTGGTCACGAGGGACCACCCTTACCCTTTATTAAACTATGGTCTCCAACCCACTCCTTCCTCCGCGTCTTCACCCACACGCCACCCCGTTCGCTCCTCCACCTGTCACCTCGTTCTCTCCCTCGGTGTCAGTTCCCACGGGGCTCTCTTAACTCTCCCACCCGCCCTCTCTTTTCCTCCCTCCGCGATGGCTCGACCTCCCCATCTGCCTGAAACTCTGAGCCGCCTCTCCCTCGGCAAGCTCGACACCCCTCCTCCTCGTCTTCTGCTGGCTCAGGCGTATAACTGGGAAACTATGCAGTCAATTAGGGCGGCCATAGCCGCCTTGAGCAGAATGTTGGTTGACATCAAGTTTGCAGTCCGGAATACATACGACGCGGTTTGCTCCAATGTAAATCAGAATGCAGAAATGGCGTCGGACATAACTCATGTGTGCACACAGTTATCCTGCCAGGATTCCAGAATTGATGATCTGGAACGAAATATATTTGAATTAATGGGGAAAGTTGATAGGTTGCAGGAAGACATGGTCGTTTTCACTGGAGCAACTCAGGGAAGCTGGGTGCAGGAAAACCCAATGGTAAATCAGGAAATTAACCAGGTTATGGTGGATGCTTCTTCTACTCAGATAAGGAAGAAAGGCTAGGACTTAGCACAACCCAGGTTTCAAAAATTTTGCTCATTTTGGTTAATGCATTTTTGTATAATCCTTTGTAGTCAGTTTGTTAAGGTCTATTCCAGCTCTATGCTGGATAATTTCAGGAAGACCAAGCTCAGAGCTTGTAATGTAATGCAGATAGTCATTATAGTGATAGTTGGTCCAGATATCTCTGCACTGTTAAAAACTCTGTTTGAAAGTCTGTAATGAATAGCTGTGCACAGCTTTATAAATATAATCCTTTACTCTGTTACTGTTAAAAAAAAAAAGTTTATATATTTTGTAATAATGGAAAGCAAACAATTTTGAAAAAATCACCTTATTATACATTCAACTTATATATAATATAGTTATATTGTTTTTAATTTATTCTTTCTTTATTAAATTAATAGATTTTATAATTAATAAAAATAATCAATTTTAACAAAAGCATCTTCTAGTACTTTGAACTTATACACTATGATTATAATATTTATGTCTTATTTTACTTTATAATTAGAAGAGTATATTTAGTAACTAGGGAAAACAATCAATTTTGACTAAAAACATATATTATATAAACAATCATTTTTAATTAACTACAAACTATTTATATATATTATAGATATAATAGTTTTATTCTAAAAACAATTCATTATTATTAACCATTCATTATTAGTAAGTTGATACATTATTTAACTATAAAAATTGTCATTATCATTATCATGATATATATTTACATGATTATATTTTAAATAGAATAAATGGATCTAATCAAATTTTAAATTGTAAATGCATGCATTTTTGTATATTTTATACAAAGAATTTTCATTATTATAATTAGAGGATTTATTAAGCATTCAAAGGGATCAAACGAGCTTCACAACATCTTCCCCATATTGAGCTCCAATTTTTTGAGGTATTACTTTTATTTTTGGGAACATCCTAACTTGGAAACATCATGCCCGTATTAAGCTATTTAGCACCTTGCTACTCTCAGTGCAACAATTTGGAGCTTTTGTAGGTGTTGTATTTCAACAAAACTTAAAAACTAACCTAGACCAAACACTTCGCGTGTATAAAGAGTATTTAATAGAATTTTACATTCAACAAGCTATATGGATGGCACTTGAGAATTTCACAGTGTTGTTTAATGATAAAGGACCTATTATAAAAACTGACATTTCGAGAATTTGGATTCCTTCCTTTATACTTGATAGATCCAAGTTTAAAACGCATCTATACTAGTTACTAAATATGTATATTTACATTAACACAACATTTTATGCAAATATCCTATATTTACAATATTTATATTTATTCATTTTATGATACCTTTCTTATATAAAATTTGTTATCTATTTACATATTAACATATAATTTTACTATTGTAATTGCGGCACATATACATTTAATGTTGTCCCAAAACTCATTTATATAAAGTTTTGAAATTAATCACTACTTTATTGTAATGTATCAAAAACTTTCAAAAATCAGTAAAAATTCACAATTCAATAAAGTACAAATAGTCTCTCTTTTAAAACATAGTTTGCAAGTAAATTGAATTCTCTATCAAATAGTGAACCATCATTTAAAAATTGAATTCTCTATCTATACCACTTATGTATATACAATTTACTCTATCTATACCACTTATATATATACAATTTACTACCAATAAAACAAACATGCTATACCTACCATTTAGTACTAATGATGAATCCCAAAAACATGAATACCCGGTCTCCTATATCCCCATACATGCAATTACAATTTACTACCAATAATGAATTTGAAAAACATGAATATCCCTAACCCACAAGAAAAACTAGTTTCAAAAGAAACTTAAGGACCACAACCATTATGCCTCATAATTTGTTCCATGACCCGCCATGACCCATCTTTATTTTGAATGACAAATACTAGGTATCCGACAAGAAAAGTAAGCCTCCCAAACTACATGGTGATTTGTCTGCACGCCTCATCAAAGAAACTCCACTATCTAGAATAAAGAGCATGTGACTCTATTGTCTTTATATTTAATTAAGACAATATTATAATTTTTTTTTTTTTTTTTAATTATGACCAGTAGACCTGAACCACAAAGTGCACCACTAACACATCAGTGTGAGTGTCGTATACAGCTGACCACTCTCTCTCATGGTAACGCAATGCCAAAATGTGAACTCCTATTCACGGGAAACTGCCACCAAAATTTTACATATGTGAAAACATTATTATATAATCCTTTCTCTCCAATGATTGATTCCATTTCCATTATTGAAACTTACGAAGGTTATCCCATGGCATCTACGTGTTTCTTTCTGCAACCGTATAATTTGAGGAGACCCACATCTCTCAAGCGACGAGCTACAGGTTTATATTCGACGGACATGTGTATTCAGAATGATCAAGGATTTTTTATATAGTGCACTTCGGTAGGGTTTCAATATAGTTATCTTTATTAGCTTCTCTTCTCCTATATACAGTCTACGCAGAATTTTTAGGAATTGTTAGAAACATATGGCGGAGAAGGCTTCTAAAAGGATAAGTTCAGCTGGAGCGGTGAGGGTAGTCCATATATCAAACCCTACTATCATGGTCGAAGCGAGCGCAACTGAATTTCGTGCCGTTGTTCAGTCTCTTACGGGAAGAAAGAGATCTTCCACCCGTTGTTCAGTGCCGTTGTTCAGTCCTGAAGTCAAGGCACCCAGGCTGGTTCTTGAAGATGAATTAGAGTGCTTCAATGACATGAACTACTCGGAGCTGTCTGCAATTACAGATGATGACGTCACCGCTGTGAACGACTGCTGCAACAACAAAGATGATGACGATGTTGCAATATTCGAGGAATTGGAGGTTCTTCCCCTTGAAAACCCTCATTATTTAGTGTCGCATCAATTGTTTGACGCAGTGGAAAGCATAGGAGATCAGTATGCCGTTATTTTCTGAGTTTGAGTACTTGTAGAAGCCATCAATTCTACTGTTCCTTTCTTAGATCGCTCCTCTTGCCCGACGGCTTGATTTTCCTCTGAGCATTAAATATGATTTTCGGTTTTATCTGTTTCCATCGTCCTTGTATGAAAACAAGAGGCATAGGCCCTTTTCGTAATTTTCTACGAATTTGAACTATGACAGGTTGTCAATAAACTATAATATTCACGTATGACAAGTACTTAAATCGAATTAGAATCTGTTACGATTAAATAAAGTTACAATTTTAAATTTTTTTAGGTGAATATGTTCTCATATGGAATGTAATATATTTTCATTATATATTCTTATAATGGAACGTAATTGTATATAAGATGTATTCTCATGTGTAATGTAATTGTATATAAAATTTGTTGGTATTGGAATAAGATTGCATATAAAATTTGTTGTCTAGCTTTGTTTTTTTAAGTATTTGTTTTTCTTCTATATTATTTAATACATTTTAATTAAAGTTTTATTATGGTTTAACTGTTTTTAATATATAGTTACTATTTTATTTTTACTTTTCAATATTTTTGAAATTAATGGCAATATTGCACCTTTGTCGTGAAGGTCGTGAAAGATCAATGATACAAAACAAATAAAATCTTTTATTTTTTTTTTAATTTATAAAAAAAATTAAAAAATTATCTTCTTACTTGCATTTATAATATTGATTTGTCCTCATGCTTCTTCTTATTCAATAAAAAATCTATAAATTTATGGAGATGGAAAAACAATTATTGATTAGGTAAAAAATGAATTACAATTTTATAATATCTATTTAAATCTATTTTGAAAGAGATAAAAAGACTCATTACATGTATGGATGAAGTCTCTTTTACTCATTACATGTTTGGATGAAGTCTCTTTTACTCATATCTATTGGGAAAGAAACATTGAAGTAGATCTACTATGTGAAAGTGGATTAGATCTGAAAAGACGGGAATGACAATTTTTCGGGGGAGAAACAAGGAATTTTAACTCAGTAGTTACAATCTTTTTAATGTGATCTAGAGTGAACCTTCTTGCATCAACAAAGAACTCAAGATTTTGATTCTCTTACAAAATGAAATTTAAAGATTGTTTTTTATAAAAGTTTTTTTTATCAAAATAAAAAATAAAAAATGCGTGATTGTCATGTTAAACACTTACTCAATCTGAGTATGAAACTGAATTTGAAACCAGTTTTGGCTTTTTAAAAAATGTAAATTTTATACATAAATAAAGTTAGAATTTTTTTTATGTGAAAAAAAAACATTTATTAACTCATGCAATCCAATAAATTATAATTTCCTTTTATATGATTGAAGGTTTCATTTAATGTTTGAAAATGATAGAGACACTACATTTATAATAACGGTTTCCTGCTGTGAATTAATGCAATCCAATAAAATACATTGTCGTTTCATCTTTTGAGTTAACGTTACATTTAATGTTTGAAGAGGACAGAGACATTACATTTATAATAACTGACCCATGGTATGTACGGCCCAATTATTTAGAATTTTTTATAATAATAAAAAATGCCCTCAATTGTCTCATGTTGGCATGTTTGCATCATCTTTCTCTTTCTCTAAATTATAGGACTTAAACTATTTTTATGAAATTGAAAGAAGCTAAATTTGTTTTAGGCAGGTTTAAGATGTAATTTGGTATCTATTTATGTGCTCAAATATACTTAGATCTTGATGTTAGTTTCACATATGTAATTGAACAATAGTTACATAAATGGACATGGGTGATTCTAGGGATAATAGCAAGGGTTTATAACCTAGGGTTTCTAAGTTGGGGTTTTACATTCAATTTGAATCAACCACGGAGATTTATGTCCAACTTATGGACTATTTGGAGATCAAGTTTTTGTTGCTTTTTCAAATGTGTCATCCCTAGTGGAAAATATTCTTCAGAGAAAGGGGGTAGTTTTGGAGGTTCTCGTGAGGTTACCTCCAAAACTATAGATTTTGTGAATGAAATGGTTGAGATGGAGGTTCCAATAGAGTTGTCATGTTAATGGGTTAAACATGTCAGCTATCTTCATGGTACACAATCTGATGTACACTCTTTTGATAAGGGTTTAATGGATGAGTATGTAGGTCTTAGAACATAATATGAAAGAGTTAAAGCAGACCAAAGTTGTGATTGCATGCGTAGATGTTCATAATTTTTCACACTTTCACCCCCATGTAAGTCATTATCCATGACTTTTTGATCCTTTCTAGGATGAGTAAAACCATCTCACAATTGGTAAAGAGTATGACAAGCAATGTCATGGACATAGGTTCCTCTAGGTTGTTTGGGTGTTTTTTGCTTGAAAGTGTTTAAGTGAAAACTTGCATTGACTATAGATGTGAACATGCATTGGAAGGGTTTAAAGAGAAAGAAAAATAGGTTATTTCTAGTGGCTGGAGAGGTTGTCAAGGTCGAGTTGATTCTATAGTACTTCGCCAAGACTCCAATCAATAAGTTCTTGGGTTGTTATTCTTCAATGGATAGTATAAATAATTACCTCCAAAGGCATTGGGCCCCAATAATTGGTTATGGAACTATGTTTCATTATGATGCACAGGTGGATAGGGTTTATTATTTCAGCTACGAAATACACGAGCTCAATCTTGAGAGGAAACTAGTTTGGCAACTTCTCTTTTTCTCATTAAAGCCATGGCTGCTTTCTCAATCTAAGTGAAGAGGTTGCATCATGTATCCCCTTTTAGGTCAAAATTCCTAGAATGTATTTTAAATTTTGGAATGATAAAGACATTGGGAACAATGTTGGGAAAAATATTCTAGTGGATTAGTCCCAAAAATGGAAAATGTATTACTAGATCAACCATATTCTTGTGGATATAGAGGTCAAGATGGTTTATGAATTATGTAAATCAGTGGAAGTATTTATGTGTAATAATATTCATGCTCAAAATTTAGATGATATAAGAATGTCAATTCATTGTGTATCATGCAATATGCATGGGCATATAGGCATAGGCTATGAGGTTCCTCTTGTACTGAAAGGAATGTAGTGATAGAAGGAGCCTAATAACACTCGAAATCCATGCCTTTCAAAATATGAAGAGAAAAAGGAGGATGGTGTCTTTATGAATTGCAAGAAGAAGTCTACTTTAGAACAAAATGATCACGAGAGGAAAAAGTTTTAGAGTACCATTAAGAAGGGTAGGGATATAGATCGAAATAAAAGTAGGGGTTGTAGAAGTGAAGAGGAAGCTAATAGTGAAGGGATTTTATGGGTGGATATTAATTAATTCAAATCTAGATTGGGGATATTTCCCAGTTCAATTGAGAAGTTTCCATAGAAGACACCTTTCCATATTATTTAGATAAAATAAATTAGGTCAGTTCTCCACTTGATGCTTCTTCTTTTTTAAAGAATAAAAAATTATGCAACTAGGTTCTTTATTGAACCGACATAAACCTTAATATATGTTATTAAGTATGGTAGGGGAAGGAAGAGATATACCAACGACAAGACTATAACTACTGCATTAAATATGGAAATGTGAAAAGAGACTTCATATTTACATGATTTATTTCACCATATTCTAATTCATTGAAAGTGAAAAAAGTTAGAAGATAAGGAAAACAAAATTGAATAAGAAGGGAGAAGAGTATGTTATTTTCACTTAATATCTAAAAGGGTAATGGATAAACACAAGGATCATTTTGGGGGGTTATGAATATATATTTAACAACTGATCTATACATTAGTTTTATAGGAAGAATGTTTACATTTAATATTGTGTAAGAAAAATATAATAGAGTAGTTCAAGAGAGGAGCCAATGCACCATCATGGGTTCAAAAAGAATTGTGTAATCCCTTCATATCATTTCAATATTTATTTGGATGAACATTTGAGGTTTAGGAACCCAACGTAATAGATTAGCTCTAAGAAATTTTATTTAGGTAGAGAGACCCAAGGTTTTTATGCCGCAACAAACTATGCAGTGGGGTGATACATTGGTGGGTGAACTAATGAGAGATCTCAAGGGTTTGGATCTATTTTTTTTTAAGGCATGGGAAAGAGAATTATATTATCAAAAAAGAAATTACACTAGTTTGGGTGATTAGTCTACTAGATGGAAAGATATACCAATCACCTCTACAAAATTTTAGAAATTAACATCCAATTCTAAATGTTACTACCAAAGCAAATACGATATATAGTGATGTATCTAGGAAATCTACCATTTTCTTTAAAGGACCTAATACTGAAAATAAAAGACATAATGACATGTTATATCCAACTGACCCTGAATTCTAATAAAAAAATAAAGACTAGTTTGGGTGATTAGTCTATTAGAGGGAAAGATATACCAATCACCTCTACAAAATTTTAAAAATTAACATCCAATTCTAAATATTACTACTAAAGCAAGTAAGATATATAGTATTGTATCTAGGAAATCTACCATTTTCTTTAAAGGACCTAATATGAAAATAAAAGACATAATGACATGTTATATCCAACTGACCATAAATTCTAATAAAAAAATAAGAATTAATTCAGTTCATATCATCAACAAACTGGCCATACTTAGACTTACGAAATTTGGAGCAGGAGAAGAAAGGTAAATTAGGAGTGACTGAGAATGGTAATTATTAGAGCAACCTTAAATTCAGCCTGCTATACATTAGAAGGTTCCTTGCTAGTGTGCTCTGCAATTGGTTGCTTATAGTAAATGATCCCCGTTTGAGATGGAAAGACACTATAAATTATATTTGTAGAAATGATAAATATATAATATTAACACAACTATTTAAGATATAAATATTTTTGGATGTAATTATCATTAATTTTCAATATTTTATTTTAATAAATTATAATTAAAAATTCCAAAACTTATATTATAGAAATAATAAATGTATACAAAATATTACAAAGTTAATAATAAATTAATAAATGAAAAACTAACTCATTATGACTAAATAAAACTAAAGCTTAATTAAAAAGAAACTAACTTAAACAAGCAAACCCTTATATAGAAACACATTTAACCTGATTTCTGTTCACAATAATGTATATTCATAATAAATAGAAATAAGATGAAAAAAAATTGCATTTAACCTTTTTTAAACTTAATTAATACTAAGTAAATTCTAATTCAATTAATTATCTATCATAGGCCAATATCGTAGTTGTATCAACTATCTGGTTCGAATTCCTTAAAAATTACAAAAAAGGCTGAATACCTATCATTTTTATACGATGAATAGTTCTTTGGAATATTTGCCTTCTCTGTATATATATTCTCATTAGGCTTGTGGTGTGAATGTGGACAACTAAACCTAAAAACATGAGGTTGGTAAAAGAGACCAACTTTGATTCACACAACTTGATTTGGCATAAATTTACTTCACATTTATTCGAAGCTCGCACTTATGGGAAATACTAACTTTGGGGACTTCTTGATTTGAAGATATTTTTTACTTTGCGTAACTTCTGAATTTCACCTTGGACAAACTTATTCTTAAGCAAACTTTCTATTAACATAATCTTTGTTAAGACATAATAACCAAAACATTTAAATGAAGTTTACATACAACATTTACATAGATAAATCTGGAGAAGATGTGCCACATGCAATAATCAACATTCTTGAGAATGAACATATATAACTATGGACTTATATATATTACCACAGTAATAATTTGACCTTTCACTTCTTACAGAACTTGGGCTCTCAAACACATGGCGGACATATCCTTTTACTCCTTACTTTGACACATCTTCCCCTGTTTCTCTAAAAAGATACATTAAAGACTGTAATTAATTTCTATCTAAAACATTTGACTTGCAAATACAAACCAGGCTGAATAAATAGAAGAAAGTATGCGGGAAGCTTTCTGAGAGATTAACTGTCTGGCATCTCTCGGGCTCTACGGACTCTGCGGACTGACAAAAAGACTGAGAAAACAGGGGCAAACTAGATACTCATTCAGCTGTTAATTAAATTTTTCCAACATAAACTGCCATCGTATCATAGCTACTCGCTGTCCATTTAAATTTTACTTTTGAACCTTTGCCATTGTTCTTACTCATCGTCAAAATCGGGCATGCAGCGCAGTGATTAGAGCAGCCTACTGGGCACGAACTCTTCTCAACATTTTTAAACTCAAATACGAATGGCACCACCATAGAAATTATAGCAAATATATCTGCAACATAGAAAACGCAAGGGAAAGTACATATATCTCACCAGATCCGAGGAAGAAACAGATTTAGGCGAATGCCTGCCGATCTCACAGTGTATACTTGAGAGTTCATGCCTTCTACAAGTATTGAAATTCAGAGGAAAAAAACGACGGAGAAAATTTGTCAAAGAAAATGTGGTTCCTGTCTCCTATGCTTTCCAGTGTCTCAGAAACCTCATGCGATTCCTCGAATATTCTAACATCGCAATGTTCTGTATCGTTGCAGAAGTTGCTAACGGCTACGCTATCATAAAAAATTGCAGACTCCGAGGACTTCATGTCTTTCAAGCACTGGAATTCCTCTTTAAGCATCTTGGGCGCCTTCAGTTCATGAGGACCATTCTGATAATCAGAATACCAATATATATCTTCATGTTCACTTATGGAAGGCGAAGATCTCTTTCTTCCAGTAAGGGACTGAACAACACCACGAAATTCAGATGCAGTTGTTTCGACCATGATAGTAGGGTTTGAGATATGGACTACCCTCACCTCTCCAGCTGTGCATCTTTTTGAATTGCAAGACCGACCTCCCGAACTTATTCTTTTAGAAGTCTTCTCCGCCATATGTTTCTGGTAGGTCTGAATTTCGAAATGAATTTCTAACAATTCTGCGTGGACTGTATATAACAGAAGCTAAAAAAGAGGACCATATGCAAATCTTGAGAACGGGAGCACGGCATAGAAAGAACCCTAGATCATTCTGAATAGAGGAGCTTGTAAAGAATAACAGCTTCGTCGGATATAGGGATATAACTTGCGAGCTGTGGGTTTCCTGCAACTGAAGCGTGGAAATGGAATGAGCTGTGGGTATAGATCATTGAAAACTTTGGTATGCCATTTTTCATATCCGAAATGAATCCGAAATGAGATGGAAAAGATTAAATAATTATTTTGCCTATGTCAAATTTTGGTGGCTATGGTAGTTTGGTACGAATAGACAATGACATTGTCTTCATACGATAGAGACTGATCAGCTTTACACGATACTTATATAATTGTAATCAGGGTAAGAATTTGGAAAACAATTCACCCATTATTTTTGCCCCTTTTTGCCCGTTTTGATTGTAATCAGGGTAGAAATTTGGAAACAAATTTACTCATTATTTTTGTCTTGTAATCGTTTTGATTGTAATCAGAGTAGGAATTTGGAAAACAATTCACTCAATATGTTTGCCATTTTTGACCTTATAGATGGAGGTTTTTATAATTTCTTTTACTTATTATGTTTGTCAGTTTTGACAGTATAGATGGATGTTTAGTTGGTTCGGCTATTTGTGTTGATTAAATGGTTTTTTCTGAATATCTAGATGAATTCAATACCCTGAAAAATCCTAATTTTCTGTAGTATATTATTTTTTTTAAAATATTAAAGCAACAAACTAGAACTTTGGTAAAAAAAACCTATTTTTAGTAATTGATCAAATGAAAAAAAAATATGTTAAAATATATATACATAATTTATTGATTTTTTAAAATTATAATTATATATATGTTTAGTTTTTTTTTTGAAGTTGTAAAAAACCTATTTTTTGATAATTGAGAAAGTGTAAAAAAGAATTCTGTTAAAAAATATATATATAATGTATTGTATTTTTTAAATTATTAATTGAATATAATTTTGTTTTTTATTTCTAAGGATGGTTTATTCCAAGGTAAGAATCATTTTTCATAACCACCCAAAGTACATTCTTATTTTGTTGATAATCATTTTACTTAAATTTAATTAAAAACGCTCAGTCCAACTTACTAACAGTCGACTTTAGCGACTATGTCTGAGATGACTCTTAGTTGTAACTTTGCTGGCAAAGCTGAAAAATCAATGGCCAAAATGTGGATCGTACTTTATATCAAATTACACATAGTTATCTATGGATACTGGGTAACTGGACTCCATATCAAAGCCGCCTTTGAATTCAATTTTAAAATATTGATTGACCAGAGGTAAACAGATTTGAAAAGATTAGTCTTAGTCTTACGTCGTAGTCAGAGTTTTAGTCAATATTCAGCAGCACCTAAAGTCATGCACTCATGTGGGGTCTGCTAAAGTTTAAAGTGTTGTATGTTTAAAATAATATATTTATAAGTCTATAAATATACTAATATACAATTATAAGTTTAGAGTAGAATTTTATAAGTATAATATAACTATATTAGCTTAAAGCTATATATATATATCAAAACTGATTGTTTTCACTTATTATAAAATATATCAACTTAATAATGAAACAAAAAAATTCAATTTATTACAAGATTTTTTAAATGCCAAAATTACTTGTTTCCTATAGTTACATAGAAGAAGAAGCCACAAATACTAAAATTGCAATGCATATAATTCCAAAGGATTCTAGAATAATTTTGCAAAAAAATAATAAACCAAGGACCCGACTTTGATTATGGATGAATTTCATGAATCACTAAGGGACTAGATTTTATAAAGAAAAAAAATATTTTTGATGAGACAATATTGATAAAAGATTGTGTATACAATCTTACAAAGAGCCATATCATGTTGTTATGAAAATTATATCCATAAATGTTGGACTATTTTCAAAATGAAGAAGTTTAGCACATCAATATTTTATAATTGTTGTTGTATAATGGTGGCATGTTGTTAAATTCGTGTTAGGAACCAATGTCAACCCTTCTCTTTACTGTGTTAGTATATTGTTGTTGGACGCATATGCTTTGTAAGTCGTCCCGTAGTATTATATGTCCCATGGTTTTGACTCATAGTATTGGGCATAGAGTTAGTATATAAGTATGTGTTGAGGTCATTAAAGGCACTCTGAAGTTAATTGTATTGAGCTTGCTCAAAGGAGGTTGCACCCTCAAAGTGGCCTGTGATCGATATAAATGTAACATCCCCAGAAGTTAGTGGATTATTTCAAACATACTTTATTAACATAAGAGTTCTCCATAATGACCTTTATATGGAATATGAGAACCAAAAACCCTTTATCCTTGTTTGATAAAGACTATTAATAATAATAATAATAAAAAAAACAAACATCTTACATAATCATGCAAGTTCCATCTTTCCCATAACTAGCAAACTAGTAAACCATAATTTCCTATGCAAGGATCTTCCAACTTTTATACTAGTCCAACAGAAAACATTAGCTCAAAACTTGAATATATCTATGCCAACATCACATGATGACGTGAACAAATTTAACACATGCATGACATAGTTAATCATCAATTCTATTTGTCCAAGCATTTCTTGATAAAGGCATATAATCATAATTCAACAAATCCCATTATAATCATACACAATGCATAAAAGACAAAGGCCGATATACACGTGGTTCACCCAAATATTTTGGGCTACGTCCACCAATTAGTTGTTGCGTCTTGTAATATTTATCAAAAGGGTTACATCCTGACAACGTCATTGTTGCTCTTACAGCTTATCTCAAGGAGAGTATTTTTCATTACCTTTGTCGGTGAACATACTCACACAAGTTCAGAGGACTTCCTCTGCACTCCAAAATATAATAGTATCAATTACCAGGCAGAGAAAAATTGTCTTTACGCGATGCCGAAGACAAGGATTGGACCCTCAATCTTGCACCCACCGAAAATCCAGATCTGCGAACTAACTGTTCATATATACATATATACAACTTAAATTCACAAAAATAGGAGGCAATGATAAAATATTTTGCTATCAATCAAAAATTGGCTTTACGCCCATCACGACAGGAGTAACACGAATATATAAAAAAAACCTTCACGCAGACAGTATCACCAGCTGCGATTTGTACTCATCCATAGATTCAACTTTATGTCCACCACTACAGGAGTATAAATAATTAAATTAAGACCTCACGCAGATGGTATCACGCAAACCTCACACAATAATAACTGATTCAAGAAATGTAAGGATCGGGATTTGCATTCTCCCCAGGTTTATGCGCAGACTACATAATATGTGCATACAAAATATCTATGTATTAAAATTTAACTATAGGGATACAGCGCAGATCTCAAATTAAGACCTCACGCAGATGGTATCACACAAACATCACACATTATTAACTGATCCAAGAAATGTAAGGATCGGGATTTGCATTCTCCCCAGGTGTAAGAATCGGGATTTGCATTCTCCCCAGGTTTATGTGCAGACTGCATAATATTTGCATACAAAATATCTATGTATTAAAATTTAACTATAGGGATCCAGCGCAGATCTCAAATTAAGACCTCACGCAGATGGTATCATGCAGACATCACACATTATTAACTGATCCAAGAAATGTAAGGATCGGGATTTGCATTCTCCCCAGGTTTATGCGCAGACTGCATAATATTTGCATACAAAATATCTATGTATTAAAATTTAACTATAGGGATCCAGCGCAGATCTCAAATTAAGACCTCACGCAGATGGTATCACGCAGACATCACACATTATTAACTGATCCAAGAAATGTAAGGATCGGGATTTGCATTCTCCCCAGGTTTATGCGTAGACTGCATAATATTTGCATACAAAATATCTATGTATTAAAATTTAGCTATAGGGATCCAGCGCAGATCTCATGCTGAGTACCATGCAGATATCATGTAAAGGATTTAACAAACATTAAGGGGAACTACTCACCTCTGACTGTATTAATGCATAAATGCTATCAAAAACTATTATACTTATAGTGTTTGCTGCATTCTACAACTTTGAAGCTGTAAGATTGTTCCCTACCGGTTTACGCAGAGTTCAAATTCCCCCTAACAACATCTCTCTCTAATTAAGCAGTAATCCTTCCACCAACGCCATAAGAGATCACCCATTCCATTTAGTTCACAATTACCACCAAATACAGGGCATCCATTCTTTAATATTAAAACTATACAAATTCTATTGAAAACAAATCCGAAACATATCCTCTAGTGACAAGGGCACGGATCTTATCTCATATGCAGCAAAAGCTCCATGCGTCTTGGTCTCTAATGAGTATTCAACCTGGAAGTTCTAGATGGGGGTCGGCTGAGGTAGCCATGTTAACAATTTGTGAAAACCCTTTTTTGAAAAAAATACGGAACTTTCATCTCCATCAATGAGCAAATCGGAACAGCAACGCAGGGTGACATGAATGAATAACTCATAGCAGCAATGCAGGGTTTGAATGAATGAATAACCCATAGAAACAACGCAGGGATGGACGAACTGGGGATCAAATACTTTCGAAGCTTTCCAGAAGGGGTATGTCTCCGATCTTGAAACCCTGGATACCCTCTAATAAGAAAAAAAACCAAAATCGGAATGGCAACGATTCCTCCAGGATTTTAACCCGCTCATAATACACTATATAGATATCAAGCGGTTTCATGTAAAACGCACCAGCTAGGATTTTCCTTACAGATCTCATGACCTCATGCCTGTAGCAATCTACAGGTTCCAAAGAAAAATTCAAGAAGAAAATCAATCGAGCTCCTACTTTACACACGCAGTAATATACAGCAAGAAAAATCGACCTGGCTTCTAACTTTATAGACAAAGTGATAACGAGAGGAACGATAGATCCCTAAATTCACACAATCAGCCATATAAGAAAAATTGGGTCAGAGTACTTATCTTCCTGTACACAGGCATATCCAGGGTCGCCACACAACTCACCCCGGAGCGAATTTTTCCCCAAGTTCTCAACCCATATATGCAGTAACGTAAGAAGGCAATCCGGTCAAACTCCGTATTCCCAGATCCAAAGGCCATAGTCATTTTTCTTTTTCCTTCCCCTCTCTCTCCCTCCTTGTGACTGTAAATCAAATCTTCATTTCCCCTCTATCTCGAGGAGATCTTTCTTCAAAAGGGAAAATCAGATAATACAACTGGCAAAAACCAAGCAACAAATGGCATAGCTAGGTGACACGATGATCACTTCCTATAGTGAACTGCAGCTAATCAATTATACGGAAACACATCCCCTCTCTCACAGCCGAGGACAAGATCCCAAAAGATTCCCGTATTGGGAGGTTTTAAATGCATAAACTCCAAGGATATCGAGCACTCACAACTATCGGCGCTCCATCTCCATGATGGAGACAAAACTTATACAAATAATTTACTGTTTAATATATAAAAACCTTATTAAAAAACTATCGGCGCTCCATCTCCATGATGGAGACAAATTTATACAACTAAGTTATTGTTTAATATAAAAAAAAAAAACAAACCTTTTAAACATTAGTTTATAGGCTAATGTCGAACTAGTCTTATTGACTTATTTTATTAATTTCTTATAAAAATTCCCTTTAAAACATCACCGTGTTTTTAAAGAATTATTATTCTTCCCTTTATAATGTGAATCACTATAAATACATATAATTCATACCATTATGCCTAAATTTGATCACTTTATGCAAATAATCTGATCTCTTCTTAAATATATATATATAAAATCCAACACAAAAACATATAATATAACAATATATGATTATCTAACACCCTTGTGATATCTTCTTTGATAAGGATAATTATACTAGGTGAATATTCGTCCTAACTTATATACAAGGTGGAGAAGGGCCAGTATATAAGTGTATGTCTTATTTAGAATTTTTTTTGTAGTATAAATCCTTGGTATCTTTTTCCACATCCTAAGGTAGTAACCATAACTATGGTACTGATTACTTCTTACTTAGGATCTTTAACTAAAATCAACGTTTGTGTTAATAGATAACTTGTAGAAGCATGTCGTTATTCTGTAACTAATAATAACTCTTTCACAAACCTACCTAGGATTAGGAAATCCAGTTTATGATTATCATAACCTACGACGATGCTTAAGTTAAGGTTATCAAGTGAACATCATAGTTCAATAGTTTTCCGTTCTCATGGTACTGGGATGGTACCCATCGTCAAATCCAGGATTCCTATCCATTACACCGTTATCGTTGTTTAAGTTGTGTTATCGTTCTTAGTCTCCTAAGTTTATTTAACTTTAGGAATTAAACCATATGGGTTACACGATTTTTCTACTGGTGGGGCCTTGGCCTTGAGCTCCTCACCATGAACCGATACAATAATCAATTACAATTACAAATATATAGGTTAAAAGGAGGGATAACACATCCTCCTCCCCTAAAAATAACACCGTCCTCGGTGTTCAGGCTTTTCAAAAATTCGTCCTTTCCTCTTGAGTCTTATTTTTCTTGCATCATGAATTTGGGTTTTGACCTTATTTGAACTTTCATGCTTTCTGCATGTCGTTATGGCTAATAACGTGGATTCTTATGCAATAAAATCAGGATTCGAAGAAACTTTGTTCAGTGAAAAACTATCATCAATTCAATAATCAAACTTAAAAGTATAAACAATGAGCCCCTTTATTTCAACCTAACATTTGCAATTCACGAAATATTTTATTTTTCCTTTATTATCATAAGCACCCATAAATCTAGCATTCAGGAGATGTAGATTGTTATTTTACACAAAACACATCATTTACTTGATCCAGGAAATTCTTGCCTAACACCCGAGTGCTCACACAGCAATTCCTTCAGAGATTTCTTGCCTAACACCAGAGTGCTCATGCAGCAATACTTTCTCTCATGCATACTAAGCAGCGTCCTGCCTCCCGCATATGCATTCTCTTATAGTTTTCCTAGGTCTTTGCAGCCCAGTGATTCCTTCGAGAAGCCCATCGGCTGTCAACTCCCTGATTCTAGGGATCGTTTCAGTGCCATTACTGCACTCTTACACAATTCCCCCCAAGCCTTCTCACTTGAGTCCTGGAATTTATTTTTCCACTCAAGCCTCCTCGCTTGAGTCTAGGAAATTCTCTTTCAAAGTTTATCAATTATTTTTCCATATTATATTTTGTAACCATATGATTACTCTGATCCATTTGGGTCAAATAAAAATTAGCAAAAGAATCTGTTTTTAAAAGTTTGAGTAACAATTTGTGATGTGGATCTTAAATCCACACCCCTTTATACCATGCATAATATTTATGCTCTTTTCTTTCCACAAGCTCCACAGAAATTTGACCATCTGCCAAATTTTCACTTGTTAGTATCACATAAAAAGAAAAAAAATCGAATATTGTAAGAAGATCCCTTAAAATAGCACAATCGTCTTTCTTACTACACTATCCATACGTGATCATCTAAGATATCATTCGCTCGTACACATAAGGATTACATAATGCTTTGAATACAATATAACATTCTTCCTATGATGATCCATGGTCAATATAAAAGTTAGATTTTGCTATTTCCAATACAATTCTTATTTTAGTTGTACAGCCTTTCTTTGTATACACTGACATTATATAGGAATTAACCAATTGTCAACAACATAGTTGCGTACCTTATAAGGATAGACATGTACCTTTGTAAGGGAAACCGCATATCTCCTCATTATAAGATCCTCATATGCCGAGGTACTAGTTTACTTGTATCCGCACATATTAGTATTACACTAATATGAATCTATATATCCCACACTTACCTATTGACGGTTCTAAGGAAGTGATGTGTAGGAAATAGACCTGTTTGACAACAAGTTAAGAGCGTTAGTCGTGTAAAGCTAATTAAATCCTAAGAACAATTATACATGTAACATGTGTCCAGACACCATTGTTACTTGTTTCATAAAAGCTTATACATCGATTACTATTTTTTTTTTTTTTTAAATTACTTCTGATCTACCATGAAAATTCCATGTCCTCTACAATTTCTGTAACTCATAATAAATATACAACAGTCATTCCTTGCAGACATCAGAAAATTACAGTGTTCTACTGACCTGTATCGCCATTTCTTGTTGGTTCTAGATTTCCAATACTCTTATGACAAAACTTTATTTGCATCACCATGACCATTACGTGAAATAACCATAACAAAATAATCATTTTGACCAAAACATTTAATTCTACATGGATAGCAAGTCATCTTAAGAATTGGACATATAAAAACATACCCTTTATAACCATTATTCATCATTTCCCAACATTTATCCTAAGGAAAGAAAAAAAAAAAAAAAAAAAAAACTCATGCATCTTCATCATATGCATCCTATTAACTAATGAAAATGCACATGGATGTATATGTTTCTCTTCTTGTCTAAATGACAACCTACACTTTCCTAGTTGATACATTAAGAACAAAATCTTAATATCAACATAATTATGTTTTCTTCATTACCAAACATATTAAATACCTTAGTTACGGTTTCCTATATTGTCACATTATTAATGGTAATACATTTTAAGGTTTTAACATAACCTGTTTCACATCTGAACATCTTTTCTCTTGTTTTCACATATTGTCTTTACGTTGAATGTATCAAACATGCATGCAATAATAAAAACATCCTCCTTAAATGCAAGAGTAAGAAGATCATTATTCGGTAACATCCTTGCAATTTATAACTTAGCTAATTACTCGCACGGTCTTTCAATCACATTCATATCATGTTCTTCGTCAATATAACTACATATATATATCTGGTCACCAACTAAGAAGAGGACTATTCTCTTATAGCGGTATACTGAATTAGTTTTTCGGAAACCAATGCTTAAGGCTAATTACCAACCTTTCCCCTATCATCATTTAGTTAATTATGCAACAACATACTTTTGGTGGCATTCCTATCAAAATGTTCATAAGTAGCGCATGAATCGTAAATATATCTAATAACCCTAGTCTATCAAGGTACATAAGCAATACTAACATTTCATGTGGGGAAAATACTTTGCACACAAATATCCTTTGAGAGTTTTCAAACCATAATGCTTCGGAAAAAAGAGACTTACTTACAATCAACCCATGGACATGTTATCGGTTACCTCTTGTTGAATTTTACAAAGTGAATCCCTTTAGTTTCGCCTGATAAGTAGAGTAGTTTCCTTAAATCAACCCGCATGACATGCTCTTCCTTGCACTGAGCCCAACTAAGCCCGAGTGTTTGCAACCTATGCTCTGATACCATATGTAACATCCCCAGAAGTTAGTGGATTATTTCAAACATACTTTATTAACATAAGAGTTCTCCATAATGACCTTTATATGGAATATGAGAACTAAAAACCCTTTATTCTTGTTTGATAAAGACTATTAATAATAATAAAAAAAAAACAAACGTCTTACATAATCATGCAAGTTCCATCTTTCCCATAACTAGCAAACTAGTAAACCATAATTTCCTATGCAAGGATCTTCCAACTTTTATACTAGTCCAGCAAAAAACATTAGCTCAAAACTTGAAGATATCTATGCCAACATCACATGATGACGTGAACAAATTTAACACATGCATGACATAGTTAATCATCAATTCTATTTGTCCAAGCATTTCTTGATAAAGGCATATAATCATAATTCAACAAATCCCATTATAATCATACACAATGCATAAAAGACAAAGGCCGATATACACGTGGTTCACCCAAATCTTTTGGGCTACATCCACCAATTAGTTGTTGCGTCTTGTAATATTTATCAAAAGGGTTACATCCTGGCAACGTCATTGTTGCTCTTACAGCTTATCTCAAGGAGAGTATTTTTCATTACCTTTGTCGGTGAACATACTCACACAAGTTCAGAGGACTTCCTCTACACTCCAAAATATAATAGTATCAATTACCAGGCAGAGAAAAATTGTCTTTACACGATGCCGAAGACAAGGATTGGACCCTCAATCTTGCACCCACCGAAAATCGAGATCTGCGAACTAACTGTTCATATATACATATATACAACTTAAATTCACAAAAATAGGAGGCAATGATAAAATATTTTGCTATCAATCAAAAATTGGCTTTACGCCCATCACGACAGGAGTAACACGAATATATAAAAAAAAACCTTCACGCATACAGTATCACCATCTGCAATTTGTACTCATCCATAGATTCAACTTTATGTCCACCACTACAGGAGTATAAGTAATTAAATTAAGACCTCACGCAGATGGTATCACGCAGACCTCACACAATAATAACTGATTCAAGAAATGTAAGGATCGGGATTTGCATTCTCCCCAGGTTTATGCGCAGACTACATAATATGTGCATACAAAATATCTATGTATTAAAATTTAACTATAGGGATCCAACGCAGATCTCAAATTAAGACCTCACGCAGATGGTATCACGCAGACATCACACATTATTAACTGATCCAAGAAATGTAAGGATCGGGATTTGCATTCTCCCCAGGTTTATGCGCAGACTGCATAATATTTGCATACAAAATATCTATGTATTAAAATTTAACTATAGGGATCCAACGCAGATCTCAAATTAAGACCTCACGCAGATGGCATCATGCAGACATCACACATTATTAACTGATCCAAGAAATCTAAGGATCGGGATTTGCATTCTCCCTAGGTTTATGCGCAGACTGCATAATATTTGCATACAAAATATCTATGTATTAAAATTTAACTATAGGGATCCAGCGCAGATCTCAAATTAAGACCTCACGCAGATGGTATCACACAGACATCACACATTATTAACTGATCCAAGAAATGTAAGGATCGGGATTTGCATTCTCCCCAGGTTTATGCGCAGACTGCATAATATTTGCATACAAAATATCTATGTATTAAAATTTAACTATAGGGATCCAGCGCAGATCTCATACTGAGTACCATGCAGATATCATGTAAAGGATTTAACAAACATTAAGGGGAACTACTCACCTCTGACTGTATTAATGCATAAATGCTATCAAAAACTATTATACTTATAGTGTTTGCTGCATTCTACAACTTTGAAGCTGTAAGATTGTTCCCTACCGGTTTACGCAGAGTTCACATTCCCCCTAACAACATCTCTCTCTAATTAAGCAGTAATCCTTCCACCAACGCCATAAGAGATCACCCATTCCATTTAGTTCACGATTACCACCAAATACAGGGCATCCATTCTTTAATATTAAAACTATACAAATTCTATTGAAAACAAATCCGAAACATATCCTCTAGTGACAAGGGCACGAATCTTATCTCATATGCAGCAAAAGATCCATGCGTCTTGGTCTCTAATGAGTATTCAACCTGGAAGTTCTAGATGGGTGTCGGCTGAGGTAGCCATGTTAACAATTTGTGAAAACCCTTTTTTGAAAAAAATACGGAACTTTCATCTCCATCAATGAGCAAATCGGAACAACAACGCAGGGTGACATGAATGAATAACTCATAGCAGCAATGCAGGGTTTGAATGAATGAATAACCCATAGAAACAACGCAGGGATGGACGAACTGGGGATCAAATACTTTTGAAGCTTTCCAGAAGGGGTATGTCTCCGATCTTGAAACCCTGGCTACCCTCTAATAAGAAAAAAAACCAAAATCGGAATGGCAACGATTCCTCCAGGATTTTAACCCGCTCATAATACACTATATAGATATCAAGCGGTTTCATGTAAAACGCACCAGCTAGGATTTTCCTTACAGATCTCATGACCTCATGCCTGTAGCAATCTACAGGTTCCAAAGAAAAATTCAAGAAGAAAATCAATCGAGCTCCTACTTTACACACGCAGTAATATACAGCAAGAAAAATCGACCTGGCTTCTAACTTTATAGACAAAGTGATAAAGAGAGGAACGATAGATCCCTAAATTCACACAATCAGCCATATAAGAAAAATTGGGTCAGAGTACTTATCTTCCTGTACGCAGGCATATCCAGGGTCGCCACACAACTCACCCCGGAGCGGATTTTTCCCCAAGTTCTCAACCCATATATGCAGTAACGTAAGAAGGCAATCCGGTCGAACTCCGTATTCCCAGATCCAAAGGCCATAGTCGTTTTTCTTTTTCCTTCCCCTCTCTCTCCCTCCTTGTGACTATAAATCAAATCTTCATTTCCCCTCTCTCTCGAGGAGATCTTTCTTCAAAAGGGAAAATCAGATAATACAACTGGCAAAAACCAAGCGACAAATGGCATAGCTAGGTGACACGATGATCACTTCCTATAGTGAACTACAACTAATCAATTATATGGAAACACATCCCCTCTCTCATAGCCGAGGGCAAGATCCCAAAAGATTCCCGTATTGGGAGGTTTTAAATGCATAAACTCCAAGGATATCTAGCACTCACAACTATCGGCGCTCCATCTCCATGATGGAGACAAAACTTATACAAATAATTTACTGTTTAATATATAAAAACCTTATTCAAAAACTATCGGCGCTCCATCTCCATGATGGAGACAAATTTATACAACTAAGTTATTGTTTAATATAAAAAAAAAAAAAACCTTTTAAACATTAGTTTATAGGCTAATGTCGAACTAGTTTTATTGACTTATTTTATTAATTTCTTATAAAAATTCCCTTTAAAACATCACCGTGTTTTTAAAGAATTATTATTCTTCCCTTTATAATGTGAATCACTATAAAGACATATAATTCATACCATTATGCCTAAATTTTATCACTTTATGCAAATAATCTTATCTCTTCTTAAATATATATATATAAAATCCAACACAAAAACATATAATATAACAATATATGATTATCTAACACCCTTGTGATATCTTCTTTGATAAGGATAATTATACTAGGTGAATATTCGTCCTAACTTATATACAAGGTGGAGAAGGGCCAGTATATAAGTGTATGTCTTATTTAGAATTTTTTTTGTAGTGTAAATCCTTGGTATCTTTTTCCACATCCTAAGGTAGTAACCATAACTATGGTACTGATTACTTCTTACTTAGGATCTTTAACTAAAATCAACTTTTGTGTTAATAGATAACTTGTAGAAGCATGTCGTTATTCCGTAACTAATAATAACTCTTTCACAAACCTACCTAGGATTAGGAAATCCAGTTTATGATTATCATAACCTACGACGATGCTTAAGTTAAGGTTATCAAGTGAACATCATAGTTCAATAGTTTTCCGTTCTCATGGTACTGGGATGGTACCCATCGTCAAATCCAGGATTCCTATCCATTACACTGTTATCGTTGTTTAAGTTGTGTTATCGTTCTTAGTCTCCTAAGTTTATTTAACTTTAGGAATTAAACCATATGGGTTACACGATTTTTCTACTGGTGCGGCCTTGGCCTTGAGCTCCTCACCATGAACCAATACAATAATCAATTACAATTACAAATATATAGGTTAAAAGGAGGGATATCACAATAAAACTGATTCTGAGTTCTATTATTTATGATATCTTATGTATTTGCATTAATTAATTATTGCAAATTCTTCACATTTTGTATCAAAGCACTTTCTTGGGCTCGTTGGGTGGAATTTCTGCCAATTTTTTTTTCGCATCTGTTGTAGCTTTGGATTTGGGAATAATCCCTATCCGCTTAACTATGGGAAGTACTTGGGCATAAGCCCTAAAACTCATTGTGAGGAGTACCACAGGAACTGCAAAGTAGCTGGCCCATTGAGAGGACTTGCCAGCGAAAAGGGCAACAACCCCTACCTGATTGACTAGTTTCCACCCGTGAGGTAAACCAAGAGCTGTCGTTTGTGGCGAAGTGGTTATCAATTTTACCTGAGCTGTGGAGTGAGGGGTACTGCCCCAATACGCAAGCCGTCAGACAGCATTGTTGGCCGAGTGAAACAACTGAACTATTAGGAAGCCATACATACCTGGGGTCCATATCTATTTTCAGTTGAACTGTTGCCGATCACTTCTGCTCTAGATCAAGCTATTTCAGATCTATTTTGAAATTCGTTCCAGATCCAGTCGTTTTCGATCCCTTCCGTGCCATTGCAGATCCATTTCTGAAAAAAATAAAATAAAATAAAAATAAAAAAATCCAGATCTAATTCAATTTTTTCTCCATATCTCCCTTGTTTTCACTCTGTTTCCCTTGAAATTTCCCCATCTTCCCATTCTGTATCTTTCATTCCTGAGGACCCTATCCCTAATTCCCCTTCCCAAAGCCCAAAATCTCACACTTGTCTATTTTTAGGGTTTGCCATAACTTCCTCAGATTTCACCCAATCACCTTCAAATTTTACCACAAAGTTCCTTTCTGAATTCTGCTTCTTTGTCCCTCTCTGCCAAATTTTTTCATTCTATCACCCTGCTTCTGAAATCCCCCTTTTTGCTTTCTTGTCCTTTCGACAGTGTCCAAAATATAGTCAAACCCCAATTACCGATCAGACTGTTTCCCCAATCCAAATTTCCCTTTACTAAATCAGCTTCTATTTGTGTTTTTCTACCCATTCCACCAAAAAAAAAAAAAAAAATAAAAAAAAATAAATCCTGGTTATGGTTGTCACCCGTGCAGGAACACACACCATGGAGGAAGCACTTGCAGCCATCGAAACCAAACTCCAAGATCTTGATGAAAAATTTCTTAGCCTCCATCTTCAGCATTCAGCCATGAACAATACCAGATAACCAAAATCTTTTGTAGCCACCAGGTTCTCTTCTTCCAACAATTTTCATGGGCCGAAGCTTGATTTTTCTCGCTTCAATGGTACTGATTCGACTGAATGGATATATCGAGCAGAACAATATTTCAGTCTGCATAACACTTCTGATGCCCTGAAAGTTCCGCTTGCATCATTTCATTTGGAACAGGAAGCCCTTCAATGGTACCGTTGGTACATTAAAGCTCATCTCGAGCCAAACTGGACAGATTTTTGCCAACTCATTTTTCCACGATTTGATCCTAGTGCTTTTGATGATTTCACAGGAGCACTCACTAAACTTCACCAAATTGGCACAGTGAGAGAGTATCAGACAGAATTTGAGAAATTGGCCAATGACACAGAAAGATTGTCTCATGAATTCTACAGGAGTTGTTTTATCAGTGGTCTCAAGGATGAAATCCACTCAGAGGTCAAAATGTTTTGTCCCAACACAATGATGGAAGTCCTAGGGTTGGCTAAGCTGGCCGAGGACAAGATCGCAGCTCAACAACGCTCCAAACCCACCTTTCTTCCCTTTAGAAATATGGGTTCCCAACGACCTCCCATCACGCCTGCTCCTCAACCAACTCCTATCAAGCATTTGTCTGAAATAGAAATGCATGCACGCCGAGAAAAAGGGCTTTGCTATAATTGTGATGAGAAATTCATTTGGGGACATAGATGTGTTCAACAAAAGCTCTATCTCTTGGATGTGGATTCTTCGCCTGCCTTAGAACTTGGTGAAGAAGCTACAGATACAGTGGATGATCAGGTTGACATTCAACACCTGCCTGTTGACACCCCATCTCAGGACGACCCACCCGAGATCTCTCCATGCTGTAAATGGTGTCACCACCCCACAAACAATGCGGGTCAGGGGACACTTCAAGAAGCTCCCTCTTACCATACTCATTCATTCTAGTAGCACTCAGAACTTCATTGACCCTCTGATTGCCAAACAGGCTGATTGTTTTGTCCATCGTTGCTCCAACTTTGAAGTCATGGTTGCCAATGGGGGCACCTTACCTTGCAAGGGAAAGTGTCACAATGTGCATATCTCTATGGAAGATTATAACCTACGCTCTAACATGTTTTCCTTGTCCTTAGGCGGATGTGATGTGGTTTTGGGCGTTCAATGGTTATGCACACTTGGCCCCATCTTATGGGATTTTGCTGAACTTTGGATGCAGTTTAAAGTCAATGGGGCACAACACAAATTTATGGGCTTACAACCAGGCTCTCTTTGCATCATCAGTTCACATCGCCTGAAAAAAATCCTTAAGAAGAATTCACATGGTGTCATTGCTCATCTCAATTCCATTCAGATGTACCCATCAACAGTCTCCACTACTTCATTGGATAGATATGTAGGTATCTTTGCTGAACCAATGTGCTTGCTGCCTTCAAGAGACCTTTCGGGTATGAATCTAGCCACATCTACCTCTCAGCAGGAAATGATGGCTATTTTGCATGCAGTATAGAAGTGGCAGCCATACCTATTAGGGAATTATTTCTGCATCAAGACTGATCTCCAGAGTCTAGAAAAATTTCTGGAACAATGGGTCTCCTCCCCAACACACCTGAAATGGGTTATCCAACTCATGGGTTATCCCTATGTGATCACTTACAAGAAGGGTAAGGACAATATGGTGGAAGATGCTCCTTCTCGCATAATTGATGACCCAGTTTTTCTTACAGCTTTTTCTCTGCTTGTTCCAAATTGGTCGCAATATGTTCAACAGGGCTATCTCTTCTATGAAGTCCATGCTTCTTCATCAACAGGGCACTATGGGTTCTGCAAAATGTATGACCGGGAAAAATGTAACTTCTTTTGACAGGGACTAAAAATGACAATTCAACAGATGGTGGCTGACGATGATACTTTCCAAGTCAACAAGGGTGAAACGACACTCCTTTCAGGATTGCTCAAACCCTTTCCCATCCCTACATAGCTTTGGCCAACTATTTCTATAGATTTTCTAGCAGCGCTCTAGTGGTACAATACCACATCTCAAAGGACACCATATGAAGCAGTCTATGGAAAAACACTGCCAATTCTTCTTCCATACACACTTAGCAGCTCCCCAGTTCAAGAAATTGACTCGGTTGTTCGAAACCGCAATCCGATTCTTCTCATTCTGCATGACAATCTTCACATGGCCAGAATTCGCCTAAAACAACCAGCTGATCAGCACCGTTCTGAGCACATTTTCCACGCAGCTGACATCGTTCTTCTTCATCTACAGCCTTCCAAGCAATCCTCATTGAGACTCCAAAGGCGTCAGTGGCCTGAAATGCAACCCGAGGATGCTATCGGGGAACCACTCCTTCAGATTCTGCAGCAATTTCTCCAACCAAAGCTTTGAGGACAAAGCTTTTTCTAAGGGAGAGGGGATGTTAGGAACCTATGTCAAGCCTGAACCTATGTCAACCCTTCTCTTTACTATGTTAGTATATTTTTGTTGGACGCATATGCTTTGTAAGTCATCCCGTAGTATTTGTTGATCTGTAGTTTATATTAGCCCATAGTATTGGACGCATATGCTTTGTAAGTCGTCCTGTAGTATTATATGTCTCATGGTTTTGAGTCATAGTATTGGGCATAGAGTTAGTATATAAGTGTGTGTTGAGGTCATTGAAGGCACTGTGAAGTTAATTGTACTGAGCTTGCCCCCTCGAAGTGGCCCGTGATCAATATAAAAGTGATTATGAGTTCTATTATTTCTGATATCTTATGTATTTGCATTAATTAATTATTGCAGGTTCTTCACAATTCGATGTACCTTATGGAGATTGATTCCAATGAATCACGAGTTTAGGGAACTTGTATGTATGTTTATGACATGTTTTTAGAAAAAATATATTAAAATATCAACATTATTTCATAAAGTTTGATGTCTAATTTTCATTATATGTTTTGATATATTACACAAAATAGATATGCAAATAGAAATGTTGAAGCATGGAACATAAACAATGAAGAGAGCAATCAAAAGAATAAGAGAATTGAGGAAAAATGATTATTAGTTTATTTAGATTAATAGGAAGTATTAGATAGAGAACTGCAACCATAATGATCTAAAAAAGACAAGTTGAACTAGCTTCTCCAATAGCTAAGTAGCTAAAACACTAACTCCCTACTTGGATCTTGCACTTTTCTCTCCATCTCCACCAATGGTTGATTGTGATGGTGCATTCTCCAATGCTAGGCATGTTGACCAAGTAGTGGAAGAAGGAGGTGCGCCCTCCTTAGGAGTTGTCCCCTTCTCTATGGAGCTACCCAGAGTGTAATATCCCTCCTTTATGTCTTATTATTTTGTAGCTATATTTGATTATTGTATTGGTTTCTAGTGAGGAGCTCAAGGCAAAGACCCCACCAGTGAAACCATGTAAGTTATATGGTTTAATTGCTAAGTGGTAAACTGTAAACCTAGGAGACTAAAAACGATAACGCAACTAACGATGGATAACTGCATCCGCTAGGAGAGAGAGAAAGAGAGATCGACTCTCTAAAAAGCCATGTTTTTATGGGATGTTGATTTCATTTTGGTGCCGTAGGCACTTGGAGGAAAGTAATGGTTTACTCTCGTTAGAGTTAAACCTAAAGTATTGCCTTAAATCAAGTAAACCTAAATTATTTATTTAGTTAAACTAAACATTGACGATCCTAACTAAAGTTAAATATCCTAAACTTGGTTATTAACTTAGATCAACAAAGGTAAGGGACGTTTACTAACTTAAGAACTTCAAAATCATGAGAAAGGGGGGATTTGGCCTAGGAAGAAAGTTATCTTCTAATTAGGTTATATATATATATATATAGAGAGAGAGAGAGAGATAGGGATATATAAAACGTAGAGCATATGGAAAATGTAATACCCCATCTTGCCTTTGATGTTTATTGGCTTCAATGTAAAGACTGTATATATACGCGTTGTGTGTAATTTCCCTAGTGTGGAGTTCATGGCCAAGGCCCCACTACTGGATGTTTAAGGATTACTGATTAGGAAAGTATTTGGACAGTTTGATTATTCATGGGCTACTAAACCATGAAGGAATGTAAATGATGTAATTATTATTAATGAATAAAATAACCAAGAAGCTGGCTAAGGAGGCAACAAACGAGAAGGGGCCACATGTATCCACTAGGGAGAGGTGAGGGGATTTTGGGATTAGTTTCCAATGTTTCCACATGTCTGAATGTGAACTGGTTTGAACTCCCTGATGACATTAATGCGGTTGCAGAGGGTGGTTGAGAACCATGTTGCTTAAGCCGATGGAGTATGGACCATGCCTGTGATTTCATATGGCAGGGCATGGCTCTCATTGCTTACCTTGAAAGACACTCAATGTCTGGAGCTCGCTGAACCGTTTCTTTTGGACTACCCATTCTAGTGAAGGACATTCACACATTCATTGGTTCACCATCATTCATTCAGGCACTTGCCCTCGAGGATCCATCGCCCACAGAGAGAAAGGTTACTCATACATTCCTGCATATGCAGAGCCATTAGAATAGTATAACCGCAGATAATCATTTTTCCCTGGGTGATAGAAATACCAGAGAGTTGATAGCCATGGAAAAATGCATGTGTGAACCCATTCTGCCGATGACAGAGTGTCCATGACAAAGTGATAGAACCTTTTAGGACACTGCAAGCTTAAACCGTGCAGAGAAACCGTGAGAGACTGGAGCTTGGATTGCAGAGGATAGATTGCAGAATAGAGCCACAACAGAGCCTTATCTGTAAGCCTAGAACGAGTTAGCTCGTTTAACTATGGAAGAAGGTTGGGTTGCTTGATAAACCCAGTGAAGGCTGAAGTCTCATAGAACTAGTGAATGGAACTTTCTATTCCCATCCTGGAATAGCACTGGAAGGGAAGGGGCCTTGAGGGACTGTGCAGTCGAGAAGAGGGTATTCCTTGTGTTGGATGTGGTAGGTAATGTGGGTTCCAGCTCGATTGAGTGTTGAGATGCCTGCATCTCTTTGGTTGAGCTCACTGGCTTAGCAATGCCTCTCTTTCTATCCATGTTTGCCTGATAAACCCACTACCTATTGGCTTAACATGATTAGCTTGTCTGATATGTTTGATAAACCCAATGGTATGTTTGCTTGGCATGATTGTGTTGCTTGGTATGCCTGATAAACCCACTGCAGGTTGGCTTAGCATGACTAGCTAGCCTAGTTTGTTTGATAAAGCCAACTATATGCTAGCTTGGCATGACCCTACTGTTGGTATGCTTGATAAACCAAACTGGAAGTTGGCTTAGCATGAACAATGTGAACCTGAATGATTGATAAACCCACTATAGGTTGGCTTAGCATGGGTAGGTTCCCTAGAATGCTTCATAAACCCAAATACAGATTGGGTTAGCTTTGGGATGGAACCTTGACTGTGAGAGAACCTAATAGCCCATCCTTAGTGGACACACAACCCAACTCGGGGGTGATCTCTCAACTGAAGAGTACAAGCTGGACATAGATCTAAGGTTCGGTGGAATGTTTCTCTCCCTTAGCCAGTTGCTTCAGAATTCAAAGATAAGTACTCTTGTTATGTTAAATGATGATTTTTCATTGTTGTGAATGGTTTCTTATGTGCAAATGTGGAATTCTAGAATGCATGTTTATATGAATTGGATGGACATGAAGTCATGTGTAGACTTGAATAAAGGGATGAGTTCATTGTTATATAAGTATCCTTGTATTGCATGAGTTTAATGCATTATAATTCTTGTGTGTAATAGATGTATTTGTTAGATCTGATTTAATGCATTTTACATGTTATGATGTCTATGATTAACTTGGTAATCAGTGGTATGCTTACATCTGATCCTTGGGGAAAGGGGGTGTTAACACCCAAATCGACCCTCTAGGTTATGGGAGAAAGCCAACTCAGGGTAACCACAAAACCACTTTAGATTGTGCTTCTTACCCAGTGCAATCAGAGAGGGATCTCTCTTAAATTTATAGAAGACTTAAAATAATCAATGAGAAACACATAGTCTTCTACTCAAGTAATTCAATCAAAGAATACTCATAGCATTAGATTTATGATGGGAGAATTGTTTTAGGGTTTGGTAATATAGGCAGGAGAGAAAGCATTGGGCAATGGAGTCAAAACATAACACATAAATCAAATAACAGTGTTGATGCATGCAATATCAAAACAGAGGCAATACAACCACCTGCTTCCAGTCAAAATGTTGTTGTCTGGTGATAAAGGAAGAAGAAACGAACAATCCATTGACATGAGCATCAAACATGGATGAATTCGATGTCAACTTTAGAGGAAATATTGGGTGAATACCTGAAACAATAGCCAGTGCTTGGAAACAAGAATTCTGCACTATTATACACTAATTCTAGATATGAAAAAGAAAACACAATGGAATTAAATAACAGGAAACACATCCACATGAGAAGAAGAAGGAAACAGACTGTAAGCTAAATGACACATGAATCTCCGTTAAACACCAGCTTCGAACACTGCAATTCTATTAGATTATGCTTCAAAAATAGAGCTTAGTTCTCCCAGGCCTCAACCCATTGATTTTCCAACCTTTTCTATTTCTACTACATATGTATTTTTAGTCCCTTTACGCTCGAATCATCTAACATAAGAAAACTACAACTATGCTGGCACCTATATGGCCCATTTCACCAACTTTGACAACAAATCACAAAAATGAAAAAGAATGCTAACATACAGGCTATAACTAACCCCGTAGGTGTCAATTCGTAGGGCTGCAGACCACAACAGCCTCAAAAATTGAGAACCATTACATACATGTCGAGACCAAAACACATTGACATGGAAGGGAACAGAAACCTCGTGGATACATTGCCACCTTACTCCTAAATATTTACTTGGCCCTATCGATTAAAAAAGTCTTATATCTTCAAGGAATCTTCCACCTGGGATTTTGCTGCTGGAGGAGGTGTCACTTCTTTAGTGTAGAGGATGAAATATTTGGTCATCTCCACATCTTAGTGGGTGTCCTGCTCCTCTTCTCGGGCTTCCTTCTTCTTCTTTCGACGTCGATCCCTCCAGCACAACTGCCGGCTTTCCTGCCCCTCTGCCTCGCTTTATAATCTCTCCTCTACATGGTCGAAAGCTATAGGGGATGAAGGAACATGTTCCTCCTTCACCTCAGACCATGCATGCTCGGGAATGAAGACCACTTCGGCTCCTTGATCCTTCTCCATGACTGGATCTTAACTGCAAGATGCCTAAGCAGAAATTCCTACCACCTTTCTCATGCGTTGATCATGAACAACAAATGAAAGAAACCCTTCCTATAATGACCTTGAAAATGACAACAGCCATGCGTAATCACCTTCGCCATGATGGTCTGACCGGATCTCCCAAACGAGTAGGAATGATGCCTAAGGATTGAGTTGACATGAAATGTGCCTAACCAGGCTTTTAGGATAGGAAGGAGAGATATATGGCGGTGCCGAGGTGGCATCCGTCCCATTTGCAATCATTTGCTGGCAGTAGAGATGCCTTCCAGCTCCCATTCCCATGATCAAACTAGCACCATATATTTCAACTTTACTCGCATCTGGACTGTTGAATGGCGCATACCATACCATGTTCGCATATTTTTTACTTGTAGATTTCACGTGCAAGTAAGATCCGCGAACTAAATTTTAGAAGTGGATCACCACCCCGCTAGAACTGCGCCATCGAAAAGTGCGGGAGGTTAACAAAATTTTGCAAATATGGAAGGTAGCCCTTTTCGTGCATGTTCATTATGCAAACAATCAGCTAATCGTCAAGCTAAATCGACATTCGTTGATCAAACTTCAATACGTATGCTAGTTAACATTATTGCCCGTGTTTAAACAACCCCGAACTTTATTTGCAAAGGATTCCCTCGATCATCGATCTTCGTCGATCACAATCCACACCATCCATAGGTGCCATTATACACTGTAGCCACCCTCTTTGCATTTAACCTTCTCGGCGCCATTAAAACCTTAGATTTATCAGACCTCTTCATTTCAGATCAAGCCCAACAGCATGGACCTCAAGTACATTAACCCTAGGGCTATATGGATTTAGAAATGGGCTTCCTTTATCCATTTTTATGGGTCTGAACCCCCCAAAATGGTTAGACCGATTCTGGTGATAGAAATTGGCTCCTATTGGTGATGTTATCCTCCCTGTGAGGTAGCAAAGAACCCTATAGACCTAGTGCCTGATCCATTGGGTTGCTCTGTCACAAAATCTGCAACCTGTAACTCTTTATTTAAAACTGAAAAACAAACTGAAAACATAAGCATACTACTGCAACTGTAATGCTGAAAAAGTGCTCGGCATGCGGAGATTATTTATGCACAAACTACTCTACCGTATGGTATTGAAATGGTTGTCATATCATGTGATATGAAAATGCCAATGCAACCAATCCAACAACTGATCCAATAGGAAAAACTTCCCATCATGCTTACCTAAAATCATAGGATAAGAACATAATGGTAAAAAGTAATGATGATAGCCGTGATATTCCCGGCACAAACAAAACCTCTTACCCCAGCTGAAGAATATTTCCATGTACTCAGCTATTGGGTCATATAAAACATGGTACCCTCCAAATTTCTCTGCCATTCCTCTGACTGGACAAGCCTGTCCTTGCTGCAACTTCCCTGACACCTTATCAATCTGTAAAGTTGATGGCAGCCTGGTCAATTCTCTCTCAAAAAGTTGTAAGTAGCCTTCTCATTTCCTTTTTCATTCATACCGGGTATAGGGATTGGATGTTCATGGTAGGCTTCAAGTAGATACTCAAAATCATGTATGATAAAACACATATACAACCTAATAAGACTAAAAAAATCAGCTCCATGTGACTCTTTTTGATGTGACTATATCTTTGTAACATGAGAGGTTGTTTCAACACACGAGCTGTCCATAAAACCACCTCCTGGGTTGTCTAGAATCCCTGGGTTAAAAACCTTATTCTACTCTGGTGCTTTGAAAGAGATCCCTTCTTGATTTATGAATGGATCAAGAAGAAGAAATTCTCCTTGAGACAAGGGTTCTAGGCCTGAAAGATATGAAGAAAGACTAGACTAACTATCTTGGTCCACCTCCAATATACTTACTATCTAGTCAGCTTGCTTAATGTATTAGTCAGATTCAATAATTTCTTCATGGATATCACAATCTACTTCACCCTCAGCCAAGGGAAAAACCTCTGCCTGCAGGAAACTTTCATGAATGCATTGAAAATTAGATTCTTCTCTCTTTTTGATGAGGGTATGATTCCTCATGCAAGGCTCTTAGGATTTCTTCACTAACTGTCTCAAAATCTGTAGAATCCTTTCCTGGTCATTTAGGGAACTCCTCCCAGTGTTCCTCCTTATATTCAGCATATATGGGAGGATTGAAATCATGTTTAAAACTTTCCCCAATAGGAACCTCAACCTGTAGATTGCAATCCACATAAAACATATCAGTGCTCTCCTCACCTTATGCTTGGATGGGATGACCATTTCTTGATTCATCATGACAAGGATGAGAATGCAGAAAAAACTCTTCTAGTTCATATCTTTCCTCCATCTTCGATCTCCTTTCCATTCCATCTCCAACCCCTTACTCTGAAATTTTCCCAAATATCCTGAGATTATCTTCAACCTCCAATGCATCAACAAATATCTACTACAAGGTGGAAGAATTCCTCTCCAACAGTAGAAAGGACAATTCAGAAGGAAGGACGGATGCATACTGCAACTTAGCAGCATTTTCTAGGGGCCAAATTTCCTTCGGCATGTTGTAATAAAATATTGCAAACCTTCTATTGAAGCTAGACAGGGTTTCATTTACTTTCCTTTTCATAGAGTAAAACTCTGAAAGGATTTGGTCCCATGATCTTCTTCTACCCCAAGACTCCAAAAAGGCATAAAAAAAATCCTCCCAAGTGTGAATGGATTCAGGCTGCAGGTGCTTGAACCATTTCTTCACATCTCCTTTGAAGGACTGCACAAAAACCCTCGTAAAAACATCATCATGCTCTATCTCAAAAAGTCCAAAAAATGTTCAAAACTATGATGATGTCTTTCAGCGGTGATATTGCCATCTTCTCCATAAAACTCTCTCATGACTTAGAGCCCTTCTGCGAAGAATAAATCTCATGATATAAATACATAAAGTAAAAAGGTAACCAAATCAAAAGAACAAGACATCTTTAAGCAAATTTATACCGTGATACCTCGATCTTGCTCCTTCCATGTCTAATACAACTAAGCTCATCCCTAGGGGAGTCGCCATGATTCTTTCAACATCTTAATTCTAGCATGGAGCCACCAATATCCCCAGTGGAGCTTCCTTCATAATGAAAACTTAATGAGTGGAGTCGCCAGGTGAATGATATACAACCTTCTCATTTTCCAACTGTCATTCACCATCAATGAATCGGATCTAAAACATTGTTGTTCTGCTAAGGGACAATAAGACTCTCATTCCCTGGAAATCATGCCATTATGTTAACACCCAAATTGACCCTCTAGGTTGTGGGAGAAATTCAACTCAGGGTAACCACAAAACCACTTTAGATTGTGCTTCTGACCTAGTGCAATTAGAGAGGGATCTCTCTTAAATTTATAGAAGACTTAAAATAATCAATGAGAAACACACAGTCTTCTTACTCAAGTTATTCAATCAAAACAAACTCAGAGGGTCATATTTCTGATGGGACAATTGTTTAAGGGTTTGGTGAGATAATCACGAGAGAAAACATTGGGAAATAGAGTCAAAACATAACACATAAATCAAATAACAGTGTTGCTACATGGAATATCAAAACAGAGGCAAGATAGCCACCTGCTTCTAGTCAAAATGCTGTTGTCTGGTGATAAAGGAAGAAGAAACGAACAGTCCATTGACATGAGCATCTAACAGGGATGAATTCGATGTCAAATTTAGAGGAAATATTGGGTGAATACATGAAACAATAGCCAAATCTTGTAAACAAGAATTCTACACTATTATACACTAACTCCAGATATGAAAAAGAAAACACAATGGAAGTAAATAACAGGAAACACATCCACATGAGAAGAAGAAGGAAACAAACTGTAAGCTAAATGACACATGAATCTAAGTTAAAGGCCAGCTTCAAACACTGCAATTCTATTAAAGATTATGCTTCAAAAACAAATCTTAGCTCTCCTAGGCCTCAGCCCATTGATTTTCCAACCTATTCTATTTCTATTACATATGTATTTATAGTCCCTTTAGGCTCGAATAATCTAACAGAAGAGAGCTATAGCTATGTTGGCACCTACATGGCCCATTTCGCCACCTTTGACAGCAAATCACAAAAATGAAAAAGAATGCTAACAAACATGCTATAACTAACCTACAGGTGTCAATTCGTAGGGCTACAGACCACAATAGCCTCAAAAATTGAGAACCATTACATACATGTCGAGATGAAAACATATTGACATGGAAGGGAACAAAAACCTCGTGGACACATTGCTACCTTACTCCAGAATGTTTACTTGGCCCCGTTGATCCAAAAAGTCTTCTATCTTCAAGGAGTCTTCCACCTGGGCTTCTTCTGTTGGAAAAGGTGTCACTTATTCAGTGGAGAGGATGAAATATTTGATAATCTCCACGTCTTGGTGGGTCTCCTACTCCTCTTCTCGAGCTTCCTTCTTCTGCTTTCGACGTCAATCCCTCCAGCACACCTATTAAAGCTATAGGGACAAAGGAACGTGTTCCTCCTCCACCTCAGACCACGCCTGCTTGGGAATGAAGACCACTTCGGGTCCTTGATCCTTCTCCATCACTGCCTCTTAACTAAAACATGCCCGAGCGGACATGCCTACCACCTTTATCATGTATTGATCGTGATCATCAAATGAAGGAACCCTTTCCTATAACGACCTTGAAAATGACAACATCCACGCATAATCACCTTCACCATGATGGTCTAACCGGATCTCCCAAACGAGTAGGAATGATGCCTAAGGCTTGAGTTGACGTGAAATGTGCCTAACCAAGATTTTAGGATAGGCGGGAGAGATGAATGGTGGTGCCAAGGTGGCATTCGTCCCATTTGCAATCATTTGTTGGTAGTAGAGATGCCTTCCAGCTCCCATTCCCATGATAAAACCAACACCGTAGATTTTAACTTTACTCATATTTGGACTATCGAATGGCACGGACCATACCATGTTCACAGATTTTTGACTTGTAGCTTTCATGTGCAAGTAATATCTGCGAACTAAATTTGAGCTGTGGATCCCCACCCTGCTAGATCTGTGTCGTCTAAAAGTGCAGGAGGTTAACAAAAGTTCGTGAATATGAAAGGTAGCCCTTTTTGCACATGCTCATTACACGAACAATCACATGACCGTCAATGTACATCGCCAGCCATTGATCAAAATTCAAGATGTCTGCTAGTTAACACTTTTGCCCGCGTTTAAATAACCCCGAAGTTTATTTGCGAAAGATGACCTCGATCGTCGATCTTCGCCGATAGTGATCCACATAGTCCATAGGTGCCATTATGCACTATAGGCGCCTTGTTTTCATTTAACCTTCTTGGCACCATTAAAACCTTAGATTTCTCAGACCTCTTCATTTTAGGTCAATCCCAACTGCATAAAGCTCGAGTACATTAACCCTAGGACTATGTGGATATAGAGCTGGGCTTAGAGGGGGAATGCCCTGGAAGTGTTTCGGAACCCTATGTAGGTCAGGTGGAAGGAAAGTCATGACAGGAAGAAGCCTTAAGTCTCTTTTTGGTAGAGTTATGGACATAAATTCAGTGGGGAATTTGGTAGGGAAGGAGTGATCAGATGGGGCGGGGATTTCGCCATTGGATAGATCTCTCTAAGAGCTTTCCAATGACACCGACCTTGTCTCATTTGGACCAAGGATGGAGAAGTTATGCATATTTGAAGTTTGTGTTTAAAGTTGCCATTACAGCGGTATGGTTCCGCATGCCCACATCCGCAATTGTAGATTGCATAAGTGAGCATTGACGAAATATGAGATTTGGCACTTCCACATCTGCAATTGCAAATTTCGAATTGTGGGTTCTTCATTGTGGGTTGTGCATTGCGGAAAGGTAAGCTTTCTGGGTATGAGGTTTGGTACTTCCACATCCATAATTGCGGATTGCGGATTGTGGGTCCGCCATTCTGGGTTGCGGATTGCGGAAAGGTAAGCTTTCCGGGTATGAGGTTTGGCACTTCCGCATCCACAATTGCGGATTGAAGATTGTGGATTCGTTGTTGTGGGTTGCAGATTACGGATCTGAGTCTTTCCAATAGTGTGTGTGCATTCAGTCGATTTTTTTTGGAGAAAAAAAATGTATAAGGGTCTCCTGTGGCCATGGAGGTCAGTGGAGACGTGACAGAGTGGTATCAGAGCATTAGTTGTGACACTAGGAGTTGTTTGGGTGGGACCATGCATGATTTGGCATGATTTGTTATGAATTGTTGGTCGAGAGATGCACCCATGGCATGGTTTTGATGAATTTATTTGATTAATCGATTGTTCAAATCAATAATTCTAGGTTTGAATGGGTATGATAGAGTTGATTTGCATGCTTGTGATATCTAATAGAATGTATCTGATATGCACAGAGATTGACGCAGTGTTAATGTTGAATATTGTAACTTCAAAGAATATTATATTTGTACTTTATTATTCCGGAGATGTTTCATCCCTCCGAGGTAATCCTATTATGTATCCGGAGATGTTTATTCCTCCGATGGTTAGTATTAACTAGGGTTATTAGACCCACCATATGTGGGTCGGCCCTGTAGTTACATTTTAGGGGTTATTAGACTTCTCCAGGTGAGGTCGGCCCCAACAGGTCTTTTAGTCAGTTGAGATTCAAGTATAAATAGAGGAGGTGAACTCCTCATTAGATCACTCACTCACTTGTGGAAGAGTGCGCACTTGTCTGGGAGATCTGCTAAGGAGACTTAGAAGGAAGGAGCACATCTTGTATTTTGGTTGATCATCTTATTGAGGAAAGATTTACTGGGTTTTCTACCCCATGAGCGTTTCCCAGGATATATTGTGTGTTTATCTTGTGATTGTGTTTCTATCAGAGATCTTGCTTGTCTATTTGGTTTAAAGTTAACATGGTATCAGAGCTTGACTGAATAGGACATCTTTCACAAGGTAAGATCATCTCTCTCTCTCTTTGGTGAAGTTAGGGTTTCAGCCCAAAGTTGGTATTATTGCTTTTTGGTTGCATGGCTGGATAGCCCTCATCAATACCTTTCTTTTAAGCCCTAGATCGAACATTTTGGTTGGGTAGAACTCCGGGAATTGCAAACCCTAATTCTACCAAAAGTGCGATACGTCAGATTTTGGTTTCAGAAAAAAGTTGGAATTTTTGATTTCTGTTTACATGGTTGGATAGCCCTTATCAAGAGCATTCTTTTAAGCTATAGATCGAACTTTTTGGTTGGGTAGAACTCCGGGAATTGCAAACCCTAATTCTACCAAAAGTGCGATAAAATTCTGTTTCGGTTTCCGGAAAAGTGAAAACTAACTTTCCAAGTTAGTCTACTCTGTCTCTTGGACTCCCCCAAGAGAAGATGGCTCCAAATACTAAGCTTGAAGACAAGCTAGAAGGAATAGAAAATTTCCGGGCATGGAAATACAGAATTGGTCTCATTCTTGAAGAGAATGATCTTGCTCATTATATCAAGGAGGAAGTTGCAGAACCAGAAGAAGATGAAGCCAAAGAAAAACACAGGAAGGATTTGATTAGGGCAAAGAGAATCATAGCAGATTCTATTAAAGACCACTTGATTCCCCAAGTGGCTTCCAAGAAGACTCCAAAGGAAATGTATGATGCCCTAGGAAGAATGTATGAAGGGAAGAACATCAATGGGAAGATGAATCTAAGGACTCAGTTGAAGAGTACCAAGATGCACAAAGGAGAATCCATTCAAGACTACTTCTCAAGAGTCTCCCTAATCAAAGAGCAACTAGATGCCATTGGTGATACTCTTGATGAGGATGAACTTGTGATGATGGCTCTAAATGGTCTCACTAGACCTAGGGAGTCATTCATTCAAACTATGTGTGCCAGAAAAGAAAGTATGAAGTTTGATATAGTTTGGGAGGATTGTGTGCAAGAGGAGGCTAGGGTTGCAAATAGAGAGGCCTTACTCAAAGAAGATGACCAAGCCTTGGCTACACACACCAAAAGAAGAAGGAGTCAATCCTACTCCAAGAAGGGTGGTCACAAGGAGTCTCATCCTCCTCACAGATTTCAGAAGAAAAGAGGATCTACTCAAAGAAGGGATTACTCTTCCTTCCAGTGCTATTCTTGCCACAAATTAGGACACATTGCTAAAGATTGTCCTCTACAAAATAAGAAGGGTTCCTTCTACAAAAGACACCAAGCACATCTTGCAGAAGATGACAGTGAAGAAGAAGAAGTTGAGGAAGAAAGGTCTCACAATAAAAGGCCTAGAGATAAAGGGGAGGAAGAAGAAAGGACCTTCTCCAAAAGAAGGACAAGGAGAAATACAGAAGAAGATGCAGAAGAATATGTTCTCTTCTCCGCACTCTCTGGATCCATAACCCCTGAAGAAGGTACATGGCTTATTGACAGTGGTGCTTCAAAGCACATGACAGGACAGAAAAGAACTCTCTCAAAACTTGAAGAAAAGACTTCTCCCCAAAAGGTATCTCTAGGAGATGACTATCAATATCCCATTAAGGGAATTGGTGAAGCAAACTATAAACTCGATTCTGGAACTCCCATGAAGATGAAGGAAGTTCTATATGTTCCAGGATTGAAGAAGAATTTACTTTCAATCTCAGCTTTGGACAAGAAAGGCTACAGAGTTGCTTTCATTGATGGACAAGTGTTAATGTGGTCCAAAGGCAAAACCATTAAGGATGCAATTGTTATTGGTGAAGAGGAAGGAGGTTTGTATAAACTCAAGGGTCACCCAGAAGCTGCCCTTGTTCATGAAACCTCTAGTCCCAGTGAGCTATGGCATAGAAGACTAGCTCACATTAACTACAAAGCCTTACCCTATGTAAGCAAGGTGGTCATAGGACTACCAGATTTGAAGGTTGATCATGATGGCTCATGTAAAGGATGTAAGAAAGGAAAGAATGTCAAGAACCCCTTTCCAAAGAGTGAAACAAAGACTAAGAGTATCTTGGAGCTAATACACTCAGATGTATGTGGTCCAATGCCCACCACCTCTCTAAGTGGATTTGAATACTATCTTTCATTCATTGATGATCATTCAAGGAAAACTTGGATTTACTTTCTAAAAGGAAAGAATGAAGTCTTTGGAAAGTTCAAAGAATTCAAGGCTCTAATAGAGAATCTCTCAGATAAGAAAATCAAGATTCTCAGGACAGACAATGGTGGAGAATATACTTCAAAAGAGTTTGAAGAATTTTGTAAGGAAGCTGGGATCAAGAGAGAGCTAACCACTCCCTACAATCCCCAACAAAATGGGGTTGCAGAAAGGAAAAATAGAACCATCATGGAAGCTGTGAAGACTATGATACATGACCAGGATCTTCCCATGTATCTATGGGCTGAAGCAGCCAAGACAGAAGTTTATGTGCAAAATAGATTATCTCACAGTGCTCTTGAATTCAAAACTCCAGAAGAAGTGTTTACAGGTAAGAAGCCTGAGGTAAGCCATCTTAAAATATTTGGGTGTCCTGTGTAAATCCACATTCCAAAAGAAAAGAGAACCAAGTTGGATCCCTCAGGTAAGAAGGGAATGTTTGTTGGTTATTGTGAAACTTCCAAAGCCTTCAGAATCTACATACCAGGTTTCCATCATATAGAAATAAGTAGAGATGTAACCTTTGATGAGGAAGCAGCTCTTAAGAAATCCAGAAAGTGTCAACTTGAAGAAGTTTATGAAGAAGATGCATCTCCTAAAATCTCAGAGACTGTTCATGTCCCTGAAGAGGATACTCCAGAGGATCATGACATGCTGGAACCACAAGAACCTCCTGTAGCAGAATTTTCTAGGAAAAGAAGACCAGCATGGGCTAGAGATATTATTCAAGGAGCTGAAAGATATGGTGCCCCCGAGGGCTCCACTAGAGAAAGGAAGAAACCAAAACTAGTGTCAAACGATATGGCCTTGATGTGTGATCTTGTGGATCAACTACCTACCAGCTATGAAGAGGCAGCTCAGAAGAAAGAATGGGTAGAAGCAATGACAGAAGAATATCAGTCAATAATGAAAAATGATGTTTGGGATATAGTCCCCAAACCCAAAGATAAAAGTGTGGTTTCTTCCAAATGGATTTTCAAGATAAAACATGCTGCAGATGGTAGCATTGAAAAAATACAAGTCAAGATTTGTTGCCAGAGGATTCTCTCAGAAGGAAGGAATTGACTATGAAGAAACTTTTGCACCTGTCGCTAGGTATACTTCAATTAGAACTATCATGGCACTTGCATCCATGATGAATTGGAAATTGCATCAAATGGATGTTAAGACAGCCTTCCTGAATGGTGTAATTGAAGAAGAAGTATACATAGAACAACCTCAAGGTTTTGAGGTCAAAGACGGAAGGACCCATGTATGCAAACTGAAAAAGGCATTATATGGTTTGAAGCAAGCTCCCAGAGCTTGGTATGGAAGAATCGACAGTTTCTTATTAAGCATGGGCTTTACCAAAAGTAAAGCTGACCCCAATCTCTATCTTAAAGTAATGAATGATGAACCTGTTATATTGCTATTATATGTAGATGATCTATTTCTAACAGGAAATGAGAAACAAATCATTGAAAGCAAGAAGAAGCTTTCTTCAGAATTCGAAATGAAAGATCTCGGTTTAATGCACTACTTCTTAGGCCTAGAAGTGTGGCAAGAGCCAAAAGGGATCTTTCTAAATCAAGGTAAGTATACTGTGGAGATTCTCAAAAGGTTTGATATGTTGGAGTGTAAAGCTATGGCCACTCCCATGGACTCCAACCTAAAACTACTAGTTAATGATTCATCAGAACTAGTGGACATAACCCTATATAGACAAATCATTGGTTCATTGATGTACTTGACAAATACTAGGCCTGATATATGCTTTGCTGTAAATACCCTAAGTCAGTTTCAAGTAGAACCTAGAAAGGTTCACCTTATAGCTGCAAAGCATATAATGAGGTACCTAAAAGGTACAGTGGACTTTGGTCTTTACTATCTTGGAGACAATGAACTCAAGTTGCATGGTTTCTCAGATTCTGATTGGGCAGGTAGTGTCTCAGACAGAAAAAGTACTTCAGGTGGATGTTATGGTCTTGGATCTGCCATGATCTCCTGGTTCAGCAAGAAACAATCTAGTGTGGCCCTCAGTACCGCTGAAGCAGAATATATAGCTGCTTGCTCTGCCAGCCGTGAAGCGGTGTGGCTTCGGAAACTCTTATCTGGAATTTTTGACTTAGAAATGGATCCCACTGTGATTATGTGTGATAATCAAAGCTGCATTAAGATGACTAAAAATCCTGTGTTCCATGATAAGTCAAAACACATTGAGATCCGTTACTTCTATATACGAGACATGGTGCAGAGAGGAGCCATCAAGCTCGAGTATATAAGCACTGAGGATCAGGTTGCTGATATCTTGACTAAACCTCTGTCTCGAGTAAAGTTTGAGTACTTCCGAGACAAGCTTGGTATAGTCCAGAAGGACCCTCCTCGAAAGGGGGAGTAGTATAGTATTTGATAACAACTCTGTCGCTTATCTTTTGGTTTGTTAGCTACTTACAATTATTTAGATTTAGAACTCTTACATATCTTTTATGCTAGTGATGTATACATGTTTTGATGTGATATGCACATGTGTTGATTAGTGATGTATACATGTTTTGATGTGATATGCACATGTGTTGATTAGTGATGTATACATGTTTTGATGTACACATGTTTTGATGTGATGTGTACATGTTTTGATTAGTGATGTATACATGTTTTGATGTACACATGTTTTGATGAGATATGTACATGTGCTGATTAGTGATGTATACATGTTTTGATGTACACATGTTTTGATGTGATATGTACATGTGCTGATTAGTGATGTATACATGTTTTGATGTACACATGTTTTGATGTGATATGTACATGTGCTGATTAGTGATGTATACATGTTTTGATGTACACATGTTTTGATGTGATATGTACATGTGCTGATTAGTGTTGTATACATGTTTTGATGTACACATGTTTTGATGTGATGTGTACATGTGTTGATACATGTTTTGATGTACACATGTTTTTGATGTAATGTATACCTGTTTTGACGTACACATGTTTTGATGTGATGATGTGATACATGATTGTACCTGTATGGATGAGAATACAGTTGAGGGGATTGGATCATCCCTGGACTTTCAGTCCTAAAGAGAACCGTAGACGTGAGGTCTCCGAGAATAAAGTCCTTAGTGGACAGTTGAGGGGATTGGATCATCCCTGGACTTTCAGTCCTAAAGAGAGCCGTAGACGTGAGGTCTCCGAGAATGAAGTCCTTAGTGGACAGTTGAGGGGATTGGATCATCCCTGGACTTTCAGTCCTAAAGAGAACCGTAGACGTGAGGTCTCCGAGAATAAAGTCCTTAGTGGACAGTTGAGGGCATTGGATCATCCCTGGACTTTCAGTCCTAAAGAGAACCGTAGACGTGAGGTCTCCGAGAATAAAGTCCTTAGTGGACAGTTGAGGGGATTGGATCATCCCTGGACTTTCAGTCCTAAAGAGAGCCGTAGACGTGAGGTCTCCGAGAATGAAGTCCTTGGTGGACTTGAGGGGATTGGATCATCCCTGGACTCTCAGTCCTAAAGAGAACCGTAGACGTGAGGTCTCCGAGAATAGAGGATAGGACTGCATCGTCCCTGGACCTTAGTTCAAAATGTACGTGATGGGGATTGCATCATCCCGGAACTGATAGTTCAAAATGTACGTGGTGGGGATTGCATCATCCCGGAACTGATAGTTCAAAATGTACGTGATGGGGATTGCATCATCCCGGAACTGATAGTTCAAAATGTACGTGATGGGGATTGCATCATCCCGGAACTGATAGTTCAAAATGTACATGATGGGGATTGCATCATCCCGGAACAGATAGTTCAAAATGTACGTGATGGGGATTGCATCATCCCGAAACTGATAGTTCAAAATGTACATGATGGGGATTGTATCATCCCCGGACTTCGGTCCCTGAATTGATCCGTAGACGAATGGTCTCCGAGAAAGAGTATTGATGAGGTATCGGTAGGATACTTGTGCTGCTGATGATGACGATGCTGCTGATCGTGTGATGACGATGCTGCTGATCATGTGATGACGATGCTGTTGATCGTGTGATGACGATGTTGCTGATCATGTGATGACGATGCTGCTGATCGTGTGACGACGATGCTGCTGATCGTGTGATGACGATGCTGCTGATCGTGTGATGACGATGCTGCTGATCGTGTGATGACGATACTGCTGATCGTGTGATGACGATGCTGCTGATCATATGGTGACGATGCTGCTGATCGTGATGTTGATGTTGATGTTGACAGTGATGTACCAGTAACTGTTTGAGTTAGTGATGAGGACAAATTGAAGAAAGCTTCCGATGATTTATAGATGTATCATGTGTGGTGACTCCTTGCTCCTGCAGATGCTGTTATAATATCCTTCTCGTTAAGGGGGAGTGTTGAATATTGTAACTTCAAAGAATATTATATTTGTACTTTATTATTCCGGAGATGTTTCATCCCTCCGAGGTAATCCTATTATGTATCCGGAGATGTTTATTCCTCCGATGGTTAGTATTAACTAGGGTTATTAGACCCACCATATGTGGGTCGGCCCTGTAGTTACATTTTAGGGGTTATTAGACTTCTCCAGGTGAGGTCGGCCCCAACAGGTCTTTTAGTCAGTTGAGATTCAAGTATAAATAGAGGAGGTGAAATCCTCATTAGATCACTCACTCACTTGTGGAAGAGTGCACACTTGTCTGGGAGATCTGCTAAGGAGACTTAGAAGGAAGGAGCACATCTTGTATTTTGGTTGATCATCTTATTGAGGAAAGCTTTACTGGGTTTTCTACCCCATGAGGGTTTCCTAGGATATATTGTGTGTTTATCTTGTGATTGTGTTTCTATCAGAGATCTTGCTTGTCTATTTGGTTTAAAGTTAACAGTTAAGACACATTGTATCGTAGACCAGTGAATAGAAAGGTGTAAGAATGGTCACCTTGAATGACATGCAGGACCCATTTGGGCCAGAAGATGATGTGCTGGGGGAGAACGTGCAAGAAGCACATACAGAGGTCGAGTCTGATGGAAGAAGGGAGCAAGTAATGCCCCAAAACTTGGCTGAGACTATGGTAAGCTTTAATGAGTGGATGATAAAAGCGCAGGAAGAGAAACATCAACTCAATGCATCCATTTTACAGAGTCTTACAGACTTACAGTAGAGGATTAACAATGGATCTAACCTAATCCACGAAGGCCGAGAGGAAAGGAATGCAGAAAGTCAGTCTAGGGGCCGTTCTATGAGAAGAACTCCAATCCCTAGAAGGGGTTTTGTGAGCAGAAAGAATAGGACTCACTCTCTTAATTTTTCTTCTAGCAGGTCAGATGATGCTGAGGGATCTCAGGGGATCGCAAGATGCACTGCCAGCAAGAGTAAGAGTAGAAAGAGGCACAAAGGTATTCCACATGGTGAATTTAGGAAGGCAAGACCTCCCACTTTTGATAGTGAAAGCAAAGAAGGTCAAGAAGTAGAGCCATGGCTTCTTAGAATGAAAAAGTACTTCAGAATGCATGAGTACTCAGAGAATGAAAAGGCTAAGGTTTCTTTCTATTTATAACCTTAGTGGAATAGATTCTATTTGGTGGGATCACCTCTAGCAAGTGAAAGGAATCAGTGAAAGAAGAGTCAACTAGGAAAGGTTTCAAAGATATTTCCAGGAGAAGTACCTATCAGCTAGGTATTATGATAGCAAAAGAAAAGACTTCAATGAACTCAGACTAGGACAGAACACCATGGATGAGCATGTTCACAAGTTTCTAGAGATACTGAGGTATGTGGACTACATCAAGGATGACAGAGTGAAGATCCAATGCTTCCTTGGTAGTCTACCATAGAGCTACAAAGATATAATAGAGTTTGTAAATCCACCAAGCTTGAACGAAACCATTAGAATGGCAAAGCATTTCCATGAGTAGGGTAAAGGTAAAGCAAAGGTGCAGCCAGCGTGGAAAGGAAAACCCAAGGGAAGGCTTGATTAGAAGAAAGGTGAATTCAAACCACCATTCAGAAATCAGCCTAGGAGATTTCCATAAGGCCAGAAAGCAAGAAGAGAATTCAAGCCAGCTGTAGCAGCAGATAGAACAACAATGGGGCCACTTCACTGTTGGGGTTGTGGGGAGAACCACATGCTCAAAGATTGCCTAACTTCAAGGAAGAACCCCAGGAGCTTGCACAATGTTAGAGGATCAAATACACTAGGGGACATGGAAAGAGCAACTCCTAGGATTCATGCAGAACTGGATGATCATCAAGTAGACCATTAATCAGTAGTGGTTGAGGTTGCAGGTAAGATTGTTGAGGAGCCTATTTATGTTTTGATTGATCCAGGGTCTACTCATAGTTATGTATCTCCTAAGGTAATTAAAATTTGTTCTCTTGGTAAAGTATTTAAGCATAACAATACTTGGCTAGTTCAATTAGCCACTGGAACCAAGAGAAATGTGAGTGATGTAGTGAAGGAACTCGTCCTATAGAGTTGAATGGAATCCTCACACATGGAGAGTTAAATGTCTTACCATTGGGATCATATGATGCATTAATTGGCATGGATTGGTTGGAGAGGCATAGGGCCAAATTAGATTTTTATGAGAAAGAAGTGGAATGTCTTGATGATGAAGTCCAACCAAGGTTGGTTAAAGGAATTCCAAAGCGTGTTTCAGTAAGGTAGATTTCAGCTCTGCAATTGATGAAGTTTTATAAAAAAGGTTGCCAGTTATATGCTATGCATATATCAGATTCAGCAAAAGATAGGGGACCCAAGATAGAAGACTTCTGTATATTGCAAGAGTTTCATGATGTGTTTCCATATGAGTTTCCAAGATTGCCACCCAAGAGAGATATTGAATTTTCCATTAATCTTGTTCCAGGAGCAACACCCATCTCGAAAGCTCCTTATAGAATGAGCACGCCAGAGTTGGTAGAATTGAAGATCCAGCTGCAGGAATTAATGGATAAGGAATATATTAGACCGAGTGTATCCCCATGGGGTGCACCAGTATTGTTTGTTAAAAACAAGGATGGAACATTGAGGCTGTGTGTTGATTACAGGAAGCTGAATAAAGTGACAATTAAGAACAAGTATCCCTTGCCAAGGATTGATGACTTTTTTGATCAAATGAAGGAAGCTAGAGTGTCTTGAAAGATTGACTTGAGGTCTGGGTGCCATCGAGTGAGGATAAGGGAAGAAGACATTAATTAGACAGCCTTCATGACTAGGTATGGTCATTATGAATTTACAGTAGTGCCTTTTGGTCTTACCAATGCGCTTGCTACGTTCATTTGTCTCACGAACAATGTCTTCAACAAGTACTTGGATAAGTTTGTAATTGTGTTCTTGGATGGCATCCTTGTGTATTCAAAGAATGAAGAAGAACACAATGAGCATTTGAGAATGGTATTGCAATTCCTTAGGGAGCACCAGCTGTATGCTAAGTCTAGTAAGTGTAAATTCTATCACGAGAAGGTGCAGTATTTGGTTCATATGATATCAATAGAGGGCATTTAAGGCTCACTTGATTTAATGTGACAGAGTGTGTGCTCGTGAGGTGTTGAACCCAAAAACAGAAGTGCCACAAGGGAGGGCAACTTCCAATCTATCAATAATGCTGAAATTGATTCTTTTAATTTGCAAAATTTTCTGAAATACCGCGTCTTTTTCCTCTACAGTCGCGTCCCGACCGCGCCTTTCAGGCCTTTACCCGCGATCCGACCGTGGCTCTCAGACTGCTTCCGACGCTCTGCCGACGGATTCAAGTCTGTTACCTGCGATTCGACCGTGGCTAATCAGCCTGTTTGCCGCGATCTGACTGCGCCTATCGGCCTTTTTCACGCGTCCCGACTGCGGCTTTCTGCCTCTTTCGGGCGTCCCGACTGCGCTTGTTAGCCTTTTAGCCGCGACCCGACTGTGTCTTTTTCCAGTTTTCCTGCGTCCCGACTGCCACTGTTGGCCCGATAGCCGCGACCCGACTGTGCCTTTTCCCCTGTTTCCTGCGTCCCGACTGCAACTATTGGCCCGATAGCCGCGACCTGACCGCCGCTGTTTCATTCAAACCCGCGGTCGGCCTGTTCTGACCCGCCACAGACCCGCGGTCTGATTTCTGCTCTTTTTCTGTTTTTGAGCCCAGCCCCTCTTGCTGCAATATTTTCTGCATTTGAACAGCCCTCTGTCCCACCTGCAGCCTACTTCCTTACAGCCTTTCTGCAACATAATTTCTGTTCCTTTTACAGAATCTTTTTAAAATTTCAGTATTTTTATTTCAGAAAATTTTGCAAATTAAAAGAATCAATTTCAGCATTATTGATAGATTGGAAGTTGCCCTCCCTTGTGGCACTTCTGTTTTTGGGTTCAACACCTCACGAGCACACACTCTGTCACATTAAATCAAGTGAGCCTTAAAAAGTACCTAACTAAACCAACATTCTAACCCCACTTGGGGAACACAAAAGAATCATTGTAGTTAGGTAGGATCAAGGGGATAGGCTTCCAATAACACCCCTTGGTTATTTCACTTGAGACATAGTTGTTGTCCAACTAGGGAACCAAAATCCCCTAGTACTTTTTGGCACGGTCACGACCAGTTTATCAGAGGGCCTCTCCCTTAGGAGGGTTGAAGTCGGGAGACTGGTTCCGGAGGCCTGAGTGGAATACCGCACTCCATTCAGTAACCGAAGGGCTACCTTTCGCGGTTCGCGGGATATCCCTGTATAGGGGTATTGCGGTCAACGAACTAAACGGCAGATTCACCTTTCTGGACGTGTCATGAACGGGGTATCTTAGTTGCCATTCTTCTAGGATTGACTACCCGGTGTCCCTCCCGGTAGGGGGATATCATAGCCACTTGGCTTTCCTACTCATATTGTCTGACTTGGATTTCATCACCTTGCAGAGGATATGTTTAGTTAAGTCAGAATACTTTTAGTTAGGTGTTTGCATGCTCCTTTACCTCCCTTTGGTCTAGTAAGTCCACCATTTTTCTTTTTTAGGAAACCTGCTGCTTGTTGGTATTCTGACCATCTTTGTTGTTACTCCACCTATTGTAGCACAGCTGTTGCAGTGGGTGTTTTGAGTTGGTTGTTGGCCTGAGTGCCTTGCTTTTTAGCTCTCCTTCTGCACACTCGGTTGCATTAGGATTTTTGAGCTGTTTTTATACTCACCTCAACCCACAGAGATTTAGACACCATCTGTCACCATTGAGTCCCCGAGACATTCTCGGCGCCTCAGGGGCGAGCCCCCACAGCACGGTTCTCTCGACACCACTCGTCATAGATTCCGATCATTGTCCGTTGATACCACTCATCACAGATCTAGAGCCTTGTCACTTGACTCCACCCGTCAGCGACGTAGGTCTCCGTCACCAGATAGTGACGCACCTTACTTTACCTCTGATTCTGACGAAGAGTCTGAGAACCCTATTTATACTGCCCCTACTAGCCCCATGGCTGGTACGACTTCCACTCCATTTGTCATAGGGACCATTGGTGGCACATCCACCACTACACCAGTTACTACACCTGTTTTTGGTATGCCCTCCATGGGGCAACCATCTACCGTTCCCCTCACGGTACCTATTCCCACAGCGGGAATACCTATCCCCACTACATCAGTGGCTCACATTACCCATGGTGGTGCTGGACCATCCTCCACTACCTCAGTTCCCCCACTTGGGGGCACCACCCTAAATCTTGTCCCTCCACTTGGGGGCACTGGCCCCAACTTGGTCCACAGCACTACTGTGTCACAGCCTTCTTCCAGTTTGCCGTTCATGGCTAGCCTCAACCTACCTGACCTGGCCAGATTGACCAATGATCCTATTCGACACGACCCTATGTGGCCTCATATGCCTACCAAACTACCCTCTGACATCCCTAAATTCGAGGGTAAGGCCGGTGAGGACCCACAGAACCACATCATGTCTTTCCACCTATGGTGTTCCTCTAACTCCATTGTGGATGACTCTGTTCGCCTCCGTCTCTTACAGCGCACCTTCACTGGCTCTGCAGCCAAGTGGTATATTGAGCAGCCTCATGGGACCCACGCCACATTTGCCTCCCTTGCCTCTACCTTCCTGCAGTTCTTCCAGTTGCCTGTCCGCTATGACGCGGGCGTTGAGATCCTTCTATCTTGTAGACAAAACATGGCTACCCATATCACGGACCACATCCATGAGTGGCGTCGACGCCGTAGCTTATGCAAGATTAAATTAGATGACCGCATCTTCCTCGATTGGTTCCTCAAGTCCCTGCTTCCCGTCATTGCTAAGGATGTAGCTTCAGAAAGACCCCAGTCTGAAGAAGAGGCCATCCTTAAGGCACAGCAGTTCGACCTCATTTACGCCCAGTCGGGTTACCTTTATACCATTATACCTGACGCCCCTCGCGGCGAGTCCTCCCATCATGATGCGCCGGGGGCATCCCACGCTGCAGATGGTATCATTGGCCGTGTTTCTTCGCATCCCCAACCATTTTCTATAGCACGTCCTACCCCTGGCCCCGACCTGTCACGGGCTACTTCACAGTCTGGAGCAACCAACTCGTATGCTCCCATGACACATCACCATTCCCATGGACCTTCGTGTCCACCTCAGTGCTTTGGGTATGCGACTCCTGCTTATGCTCCTTCAGTCGCCCCTCAGCCTTACTACCATCAGCAGACCGCCCCGGCTCCTGCGCCTTCACAAGCCCCACCAGCTTATTATCCGCCCCAGGAAGCCCCTGCGGCACATCCACAACCTGCTCCGCAGTCCTATCAGCAATCCCCTCAAGTTGCTGCACCTGCTCAGCCTCAACCTACATATCATCCTCCGCAGCCTGCTCCTGCACCTGCGCAACCTCAAACTCCACCTGCTGCCCAAGGGCAAGTTTACGCCCAACATAACCCGCAGCAAAACCAGAATAACCAACGTAACCAGGGCCAACAGAACCGCGGCAAGGGCCGTAATCGGGGAAACAACCAACCTACAGACCAAGCAGGTCAACCGGCTAATCCCCCTGACAACAACAATGCGGCCCCCGCTAATCAAAACCCTGATCGCCCGCCCAAGCAGGCCAAAAACCCCAATCTGCGAACGAACCACCCTTGTTCTATTTGCGGGGTCTATGGACATTACACCCATGCTTGCCCACACTTGGAGCGAGCTCGGCAGCTTTGGGTTGACGAGGCCCATCGCCAAGGGCATGCGGCTCCCCAAGCACCGCCCAACCCCCCCCCAACCTCAGCAACCCCCTTTGGTGCTGCAAAACCCCTTACCGACCCAAGGCGTGGTGAACACTCAGCCGTTGGCCCCTCAAGCTAACGTGCAACCCCAACAACAACAGATCACCTACGCTGCTCCTGATCAACCCATGTTCGACTCAGGTACCCACCACTTACTGATGATGTCATCCGCTGACGTCAACCTCCAGACCCGTCGGAACCAATATGGCTCCACCTCTTAAGCCACTCCCACGGATAAACCCGCTAACGCCCATCCCACCGATCAGGCGTTACGTATACCTCCGCCTCCCATAGACGGCGCTGCGAAAGCACCTCGTTTCCCACTTCGCCGAATCAACAATAACCCTAACGCGCGTGCTGCGTCAAACTACAACATCGTAGACGACCTAGCCCAATCTCCCGCAGCCATGTCTGCGTTGGAAGTCTTGAAGAACTGCCCTTCCCAGCGCAAGACTTTACTTTCCGCCATCGGGGGGATTGACCCAACTGATTCACATTTGATGGCGTTTGATTTAGACCAGTCTGAACCACGCCTACCTTCTAGCTTAGCCTTCCAAGTTACAGTCTCCGTTAGGAATCTTGTTATCCATCGGTGCATCATTGATGAGGGTGCTTCCACATGCGTTATGTCTACATTTGTATGGCAGAAGCTAGGATCCCCTCCTCTCCAGCAGTCCACCACTGCGTTACGTGCCTACGACGGTCGTTCGGCCCAGCCCCAAGGCCTTCTACCCAACGTTCCAGTCCAGTTAGGTGGTAAAACAGTTCTTATTGACATAGAGGTAATCAATGCCCAATTGGATTACAACCTTCTACTTGGCCGCAGCTACATGTATGCCATGCGGGCGGTTGCCTCTTCTGTCTTTCGCACCATGATGTTCCCCCATGAAGGACGCGTGGTTAAGATTGACCAGCTCACCTACTATGATCCCAGTGCTCCGGCGGCACTGGAAAATGTTCTCCCCATGGTTGAACAACCTGTTTCTAGTGCCACCACCTCGTTTGTTTCCTCTACGGGGCCTGGAGTCTACTCAGACGCGCCGATGACCTCCACCTTTCAATCCATTCCTCCGCCGTCATCTACGCCCGAAATGTCTGACTTATGTACCTTGTCCCATGACATCCTACCACCTAACAATCAACCATCCTTGTTGCCTAAACCACCATTGGTACCTAGTCACATTGGTGTTACACCGATCCATACGATCCCCTTCCTAGTTCCTCCAGCAGGAGTAGTAAGCGCCCCGGTCATGGCTACCCTTAGCCTCCCTGGGTTAACCTTGGGATTACCTGTATGGTACCTTTCGCCTCCCGTTCGCCCGCCGACACCTGATGTCGTCCTCCAGCCGGTGCAACCCATGGCTACTACCACTCAGCCACCTCCCGGTGTCTCTACCCCTTCGTCCTCCATGACACCTCCTCCTCCTCCTCAACCCACTGGGGGCAGAGGTCCACAACCTTACACTGCTGTCCCACCTCCCAAGACAGTCAAGAACCCTCCAGTGTTTCGTGCTCCTCCCAAATGCTCGCTGTGTGACGAGTTGGGCCATGCGACCCACCAATGCCCACAGTTACCCGCATTGCAGAAGCACATGCAAATGCTCGATGATGACCCCAACATCCCAACTGTCGAACTCAACCCTACTCCTAAGCCTAAAGATAAGTCCCTACGTACCAACCACTCATGCGCCATCTGCGGTATTTACGGGCACTATTCACATCATTGTCCCGATCTCCCGGATTATAGAGCGGCTCTTTACGAGATGAACAATCTGGACCTTGAGACGGCACCACCTACCATTGAGGAGATCTACCCCCCGGTCTCTCCCCCTTCTGAAGAGGTTAATATCATCTACATGATCTCTTCACCCAACACTTCCACTACCCCCTCGTCAACCGATTTGACGACACAGACTTTCCGTACTGATGAGGAGATTCTTGAGGCCCTAACTGCCCCGGATTATCCTTGGGATGATATGCACCACCGTTCCTATTTCATCCCAGAAGCGTCTTCCTCTAGCACCGCTACCCAATACGCGGTCGAATCCAAAGACTTCCTCCCCACCAAGGTGGACTGGTTCAAGGACCCTATTCCTGCTCCCGATGCCTTCGAGGAGGGCAACATGGGCAACATCTCACCTGTCATACAAGTTGATATTGCTGTTCCAGGTCGTGCCCCTGAACTCATTACTTTAGGAGCATTCTGCAGTAAACAAGAGATTGAGGACTACATAAACCTTTTCGGAGAGTTCCGTGATGTCTTTGCCTGGTCCTATACCGAAATGCCCGGTCTCGACCCCCGCCATTATAGAGCACCACCTTGACACCTCTGAGTCAAGGGGCATAATAGATTACCCCAACCCTGGGATAGGGGGCATGATCAATCACTTTGACCCTACCCCATCACATTTATCTCAGCATGTCAATGAACCCATCGTTCAAACCCACACATATGTGATCCATAATCACAAACCCCATGCACATAGCATGGGGGCAAGTCATTAACCTTGCTCACTTTTTCACATTTGTGATCTCAACCATTTTTGAGGTCACATGTCACTTGTAGATTTGATTTGATACACCTAGTATTCTGCCCCACAAGCCATCATGATACACCTAGTATTATGACCTCCGTTTTTCGCACCATTTGCACTGCCGGATTCATATTTCCGTGCCCGTGATGATGCTTGAGATCATTTCTTGCTCTCACTAGGACCAATATCAATATTGTGTCCCGACACCTTGTCGCCCCGGTTTGCGTGCCACATCGGCCGCTCTCCGTTTTTTCACATGTTTTATATCATCGGATTCATTTTTCCGAGCTGGTGATGATGCTTGAGATCATTTCTCGCTCTCACCTCCAGATTTTCTGGGCATTTTCCAAAATGCCCCGTCACCTCGGTGTGCGTGCCACATCGGCCGTTACCCGTTTTTGACACCCTTTATATCGCCGGATTCATTTTTCCGAGCTCGTGATGATGCTTGAGATCATTTCTCGCTCTCACTTGGTACAATTTCAACATTGTGTCCCGACACCTTGCTGCCTCGGTTTGCGTGCCACATCGGCCGCCATCGGATTGTTCCACATTTTTACATGAGCCATTCACTCCTGTCATACTGCAACCGTTTCGTTATTTTGCCACCATTTCAACTACCCCGCAAGGAGGTCCATCAGTGTTCCCACCTACCCTCGTTCCTGGTCATCATTACTAAACCTTGATTGAACACTTCCTCCTTGCCTGGCCATTCCTTTTGTTCGGTATAATTTTATCCCTTTTTCGGGCCGGACAAGTCCTTTACGAAAAAGGCACTTAGGGAGTTTCCGTTAAGCTCTTTTCTGACTCCTAAAAGAATGAAAAGATCGCCAAGCAATCTTGCTTCCTTTCATGCTCGTTAAAGTACCTGAAAGGGCGTCTATCTGGTATAAGTTTAACCCTTTTCCGGACCTGGTAGACTAATTACGAAAAAGGAATACTCTAGTCACACCGGCTAGAAGAGTTCTTCATTGCATCCTTTTATGCTTCTTTGGGCCTTGGAGACTAAATCTACGAAAAAGCAACCCCCTGGAGTCTTCTTACTTGCTTTCAGACTCTCTAAAATTGAAAGCAACCATGAGCATGCACTGTCCTGGGCTCGTTAAATCCACACGACAGTACCATTCCATAACTTCAGAGTCTTCTTATCGCTTTCAGACTCCTTAAAATTGAAAGCAACCACGAGCATGAACTGTCCTGGGCTCGTAAAATCCACACGACAGTACCATTTTACACACACTTCTTCTAGTTCCTTAACCCATGAAGAAGTTTTCCCCCGTGCCTCTTGGCACTTTGATCTATCATCTCGGCAGCACCCCCAATCAGGTCGCCTTTGTTCAGAGTATTCTGCAGTCTCCTGCCATTTTATACCAGCTTGAGTCTCCCTCAACCAATTATCCTCCCAGATCCATTACAGCTATGATCCCTTTCCCCTCAGTTCGTTTCATATGCTGCCAGATCATTCCCATTATCATACTCTGAACAAAGGAAGTTTGAGTCCACCCGCTCTACTTGCCCAGTTGTCCCACCACAGTTTATCAGTCCTGCCATCAGCACTATCACATTTCGGTCTTGTACCTCGCGCTCCTGTCAAGGAAACATCATTGCCTTGATAGGGGCAGGTCTCCCTCTGTCGACGACAGCTCCTTTATTCCAGAGGATAGGCCCAGAGGTCCCTACGCCTTGGACTTATCACCATCTGTGGTAAGTGCCTACGGATCATTCTGAGAGGAGACATCATTGCCTCTCCGAGTGGTTGTTCCTCACATGCTCGACTTCAGCACCTTGATCGCATCGTTGAGGATCGCGTAGGATTATATTCCATCAGTTTTTTGTCGAAGACTGCGGATTTCCCCCGACTCTAGCACATTGGTGAGTCACTTCGGAACGCCCAGTTGTATGTTCCCGTGGATGTCCGGGCTGCGTTGGCGTTTGTATTCGGAAGCCATCCAGTTCCATGCTTCCTTGAGTACCCAGTTTCAGTTCCAGTTCAGTGTACCATGGAGAGTTTGACCCCAGTCACTATGATCCAGCAGCTCATCAGTTCCTTTGGTACCACACTCAGTAGCACTGTTGATTGTTCCAGTGTATCAGTTTTTCAGCACAGACATGGTCAGCTCAGCAGTATGTCCCAGATTTTGTGTCCTCTCTGGACTCTTATGATGTACACAGTGGTCATGTACCTTACAGGTCCCCATTTTTCGGGCCTCACAGTTCTGTTCATGTATCTTGATACGAGCATGGGTATGCCCGCCTCGTCCATATATTGAGATTATTCCTCAGTCAGTATTTGAGGTCATGTATCTTTCAGGTCCCCATTTTTTGGACCCCATTGTTGTTATTATGTTATATCCTGATACGAGCATGGGAATGCCCGCCTCGTCCATATGATCAGATGATTCCTCACCCATTATTGAGGTTATGTACTTTTAGTCCTTGCAGTTGTTCGGGATCGTTGTTCCGGGCTCCAGTTTGTTTCTTCTCTTCTCTCCACATCCCAGGAAAACCATTCATGACTTATGATGTCCATCGGCCATACGATTAGCTCCTGACCTCGCACATCAGGGGGCAATCTGTTAACACCCAAAAAGTGTCCACTACCTCATTACCACATTATATGGCTCATTTGTCCATTTTCCTACCATTTTTCCCTTAAAATCCCAAAAAATCCCATTAAAATGCCTCCAAAAGGCCTAAAATGCCTCCAAAAGGCCACAAAACCATCAAAATAGCCTAAAAAAGGCTAAAAAACCCCCTTTTCCTCCAAAAATAGCAAAAATCCCCTAAAAAGGGAATAAAAAATATAAAATAATGAGGAAAAGGAGGAAAAAACCCTATACAGCTGCCCAAAACCATGTGTTTCCTAAAACCATGGGTCAGCACTCCACCACCAAAAAACTATAAATAGGTGATGGAGATCCCTTATTCCATATCCACAATCACAAGCACCCTTACTCTGCCAAAATCTCTCTCGAAACCCTAGTTCACCTTTGAACTATTTTCACCTTGAGAGCCACCTTTGGCCCATTCCCAACCTTGGAGAAGGAGAAGGAGCATTCTTGAAGCTTGGAGCATCCTCTTGGACACTGCAAAGGGCTTCACCAACCTTGACACTCAAGGTAACATCAATACAAAGACATTCTTTCATTTTGGTGTTTATGCTTCATGCTTGTATTAGAAATAATTTAATGTTTTGTTTATTGCATAATTAGTTTAATATACTGAACTGCTACTAAGGAGTCCATTCTCCTTAGTAGGTGCTCATTGGCACAAGCTAGGGGTAAAACCCTAGCTACAATAGGGCATGGAGGAATCGAACCACCAACCTCCTGCTTATAAAGCAAGTGCTCTACCATTGAGCTAACACCCTTAAATAGAATTCCTTATGGATTGATATGAGAATAAAATTTCCAAAAGTTAACACCATCTTGCCGAATTCTAGAAAAGGGTCACATACCTCTATCCAAGTGGTACCAAATCAATAATCACAATTTTCTTTTCCTGATCTTGGGCATCTGCATTTGCTCTCATTGTCTTTTCTTGATCTTGGGCATATACATTTGTTAGACTGCAACGACGACCTATGTCAAATTGGACATTTTATTTCTCATGAACATAGCTAGGCTAGAATTTCTAGTGCTTGATGATGGTGTCAAGTCCTAAGACAGTGACTGGAAGTCCTTCACACAATTGGTTTCATCTTTCATGCTTGTCTAAAATATTTTAATGGGCACCTCAATTATCTCTAAAGTTTCCTTGTTTATGAGTAGCCCATACAAAGATGAATACAGAAGCATTGATAGCAAATTTGTTATACCCAAGTAAAGTATAAGTATAGTAAAGTATAAGTATAAGTCATGTCAAGTATAGTATTTTAGGGTCTAAGATGTCTACATGGTATATTGAAAGAGAAATGGTATATAGTGCCATCTCATGTCTTTGCATACCCAAATGCTACACAACCTGCATTCCCATATGGAGGATTTCTTTTGGTTCAAATTTTTCGATGACTTTCACATCCTTGTCAGGAGCACCAACTTCATATGGATATTCCTTGGGAACATCATGTTTTTCTTCATTTATCTCACAACTTATGAATGCAAGGGCAATTTCATCTCCAGGTATAAGGCCCTACGTGATAGGGGTCACTGATGTTTCTGGAATGAAAGGCACTCACAAATGGAAAATACCAATTCTTGATTAAAATGTAGGACCTGGAACATTTGATTTAGAAATCAGAGATTCTAAGCAATTTTCCATTTCCAATGGTCGAGTTTCGCCAGAGGGTCATACAAGAGCATTTGACTATAAAACAACTCCAGCGGCATTGCCTTTGAAGAGAAAAGAACATGGAGGTTGGGATTCACATTCTATTGAATACATCCAGTCTCCATGGAAATAAAATTTTTCTCATTTTTTAAGCTATCCTCTGGAGGAAATTGCCACAATTTCTAATTATCATTGATAAATTTTCAAATGGTTGTGGTTTGTAAGGGATCAACATCTCCCACGTCGTTTATCTCATATGTGTAGAATATAAATGTGACCAACTATTGTATGTTATTAGCTTCACATTGAAAGCAACTTGCTTCTGACCTCTAGATGTCATCTAAGCTATATAAAATGCTAAGGTATCAAAATTTGGAAGTATTTTAATGAGTCTTATTCATGGTTGCTGCTCTCACTAGAGTGGTAGTCATATTCTATAAATTTCATATCTAAATCTCTTTTACTTGAAGGATTGTTGTGTTTTTCTTTCTAATCAACATCTAGAATTATTATACACATATCTGTCCCCATTGAAAATCCTATGACTATCAGTCACGTGAGAATCCTTTCTTATTGTTCTTGTTACACCTCATGTTGTACAAGGTTTCACATCGGGGTTTTCAGCTAGTATCTAGGAGCATCGTAATGGAATTGAGGTATCTACATCTTCATGCAACTTCTTCTCTTCTTCAGGATGGATATTTGTATTATTTGATGAATATTTTTGGTGGAGGATGGTCATTTCTTTATGGTGGATGGTCAGGTTCATGGTATTTTCTATGGTTAGATGCTTCTTTCATGCATTTACTTCATATGGATTCTTCCCAAGCTGCATTTTTTTCCATCTCTCATTTGTTGTTTTTGCATCAAGCAAGCCTTCATTTTTATAAACTACCTTGGAATGCCAACCATCAAGTGATGCATTTCATCTTCTTAATGCCAAAGGCCTGTTACCTTCAAGTTAATTGTTGACTTCATACATTCCCAAGGATTTATTTTTCTACAAAGTTGGGAGGGTTTATTTAGTATCAACATGCCCAAATGGTCATGTTGGACATGGTGTTGTGCACCTCTGTTAATTGTTGTAATATAGGGGGCGATCACCCTGCACTATGAGAAAATAGCACCTATAAATTATTCCACACAATATGCCTAGTTCATACAATATTAAATATTATATAAGGGGCCATAGCATAAAGTTTGCCAAGGTGTTCATTAAAGGCAATATCACCAAAACAATTGGCTCGCAACTCTTCCACCAAAATGACAAGTGCCTGTGAATTGTCTATGCCATTTCCTAAATGGAAATGGCACCTAAGGTAGATATGCAAAGAAATGATGGCTAGGAGTCTACTATTTTATATGTTGAGTAAGCCAGTGATGCTCAAGGGCCCACTCCCAATGAAAAAAATATTATCCCCATCATGATGTGTGTGGGTCATCTCATCTTATTAGCAACTTCATTTATGATTACAAAAATGTGCAGCCTTTTGATTTGTGTCCCAAGGCAAGACTTTATTAGTGATATGTGTATGTGCCAAATGGTTATTTTGAACTGTGGTAGTATAACTCTATGGCCAACTGAAAATTTTGTTGAGTCATATGCTCTTGCATAGTTATAGAAGCTATTAAGGTATCTTAGTACAATATGTTTTAGCTTATGACAGTTTCAATGTAAACCACTATTTTTAATCTATAATACATACACATAGAAAGAAGCAAACAATGAAGTGACTTCTTCATCTAGTTCACCAAACGACACCGATAAAGTTGCACGAAGTAATATAGGAATATCTTAGGGTAACCCTTCCATAAGAGTCTTAAAACAACTCTTAGTTGATCATGTTATGCCTATGAAGCTCATAAGTGCAATGACGCAAAATAAGAAACTTGAATGTTATTGGGGAAACTCTGGCAATCTGGCCATAATGATTTCAGAACACACCACCAAAAATGTATATATGGAAAAGACTGTCAGCTAATGCATAAAAAATATACTTACAGTTTCCCACCATAGTTGAAGTTGAGGCAAATACAATACAGAAGGTGTATTCCTTCTTGCTTCTTCCACAATATGTACTAATGCTTCTTTAGGGGTCTTGGCACTTGGATCAGACATAAGTTACAGAATCCCAAGGGAATCCACGGGAAATCTCTCTACTTCATTTAACAATATAGGGCCAATGTGATCTTGGCTGTAACAAAGCACAAAAAAGAACATTAGATCATAAAAATTATTGGTTTACTTAAGATTTTCAATAGTTGAAATTAGCAGATTCAATGTAAAGTAATTTTATATTCATACCAAGCTAGTGCCTTCCTTTCCACACAACAAGAGCCTTGGTTTGTACACAATAGGAATTAAAGAGCAGTAGGGAAATCCAAATAAGTTAGCAACATTACAAGAATTGGCATCCAAGGAATATTTTGTATCCCCCTTTGCTAGTATGGGAAATATTTCATAAATACAATCTATAATCTTGTCCAGATGACCTTGTAAGCATGGAAATCTTACAGGTTACAACGGTATGGAATGGACTATTTCACCTCTATGTGCAATGAGAGTAATGGCAGACAATGCTTCCAAAAATGATGTCTCTCTACTTTTACAGAATCCACATCTATGACAAACTGGTCGTCACTAGTATATACTTGGGGGTATTTTAGATGGAAGTCCCTAATAGAAACCTCCATGCAAAAATATTTTACATCAACACCACAATACCCTACACAAGTTGTTGTAAGTTCCTTCCTTCATTCCTCTAAGATAGGATCCTTCCACTTTATTGTGTGTATCTATAAAATGTAATATGGTACCTTACAATCAGGTAAAGGAAACACAAATTCATGATCAAACCGAACAAGACGATGGAGATCCCCATCAATGGCATCAATCATGTTAGTAGCTTCAATGAGAACTAATTGACCTCAAGAATAAAACCATCCATAAGATGAAGAGATTTCAAAATTTGCCTAGCAATTTATGAGTTCTACATGGCACCTTCATACATGTAAAGAAGAGAAACATTGTAACTAATTTTCTAATCTAGTGGAAGAGGAGAGAATGTATGATTTAGTTGGAAGCAAGAAAGATAACATTGAATCTTTACAAGAAATTACACACAAATTTGCATCACAACAACGAATGTGACCACTTACAATTGTAAAAGTGGTATATCCTACCGCATTCGTGTTATAGGAATGTACATAGAAGGCATATGAATCCTTATTTTGAGGCTCATTACTAAATATAAGGTTCTAATTCTCCGATAGAGAAACTTCAATTATTGAGGGTTTATTTAACTATTCTCTTAACATATTTTTTTCTTTTTGTGTGAAGTCTATAAATCTAGATACAACTTTGCAGACAGCTTGAAATATGGAACCAAGTTTTGAAGAAAATATATGCAGAGCAAGAGTTTCCAAGTTAATTCATTTGAATGCACTTACAGTAGGTAGAAAACTACTCAAATTTCCTCTACCTGACATAAATTGTTATTGAAGATAGAGTCAATCAAGCCCCCAATCTTGAACTCCTAGTGATGTATTTATGTGTTGGATGTATATAGAGTATTCATTAGTTTACATGTTGTGTATGATCTTGTAAATGTCATCTTTCAATAATGTAGACCTAGACTCAAAATATCAAGTGTCCTGAAATACCACTAGAAATCTACATCCTATGTCTTGTCCACAACCTAATCCCCTATATTATATGGCATATCGAATAACTGCTATAAAATGAGCTAGTAAAAGTAAAAGTTTGTTTGACCCATTATTTTTGCCTGACGTTTGACAATACTGTAATGTACAAGAATTTGAATGGTAAACCATCAAATAAATGCAATCGATACGGTTATAACAGCACATAATACAATACAATTTAAATACTTAACAAAAGAATAAAAATGAAAACGAAGAGAAAAAATATCATATCACTAGTTTTTAGCATGTCCTTTTATCAAGAACATCGCCATTAAAATAGATAATGCATCCCAGAAATTTTCCACCACATTAGCTAAGACGAATTGTGCTCCGTTGTAAAATCCATGGTTGTTTCCTATATATGACCTTAATAAAGAAAAAGAAATTGGTAAATGCACACCTTGTATCTGTGTAATATGTATTCAGCTGCAAGAAGTCCTCTCAAAAGCATCTTGATCTTCAGTTTTACACTAAGAACAACAATAAGCTAAAAAATGTTCCCTACAGAACAGAATCAATTAAGTCCTCTCTCCAAGGAACCAAATAAAGTAGATTTCATCATAGGTATGCAAGGATGGGAAAGAAACAAATAATACACAAGTAAGAAAATGCTAAATATAAAATAGCAAATGATAAAGCAAGAATGGAACTTCTTAGAGTGAATAACAAGATGTACCATTTGCAACCTTCACCAATCTATCTATGGGAAGAAAATCATTGCTTCCAGGATTCCTCCCCCCCAAAAAAAATTACAGCTATTAAATCTCTATCTTTATTGCAAGTAATAGAACTTTCAACATATTTTTTCCCAGCATGGCACTCAGAACGACTGCATGAAGATCACTTAAAAGGAATAGAGGACAATCTCCCATTGTCAGACTCAGAAATGGAATCAGAATGTTGTATTTGAACCAATGGCTCATCTTCCTTAATATTATTGGAGTTACTAGAACATGAAGCATCTGGGATACTCTTCTAATATAGATTCTTTACAGAACTCTAATGTTTTTCCTGCCTCACAGTAATAAGACACTTAAAGATTCCATTACCATTTTCAACAACGCTACACCTCCCAACTTGAGAACTAGCATGTTTCAAGTTTGCAAACTTTACCTGTGCTTTAGGATGCACTTTAGACAAACCATTACTCATAGTCCCTCTAGAATAATATATGCCAACAAATGAATTTGATGATTCATATGACATTCCGTTGGAGGAAACATTCAAACCATTTATGTTTGATTTTGCCGGTATCACCCCATTCATAAGAGGAATAGATTTGCCTCCTTTTAGTCTTGGATTGGCCCCAAGAAAGAACAACATGTATACTTTTTCAAATAATACTATCTGTAAACTAGCTTATGAAACATGGGCATCATTACAACAATACGATTGGGAATTTGCGTTCTACAATAAATAAAATATTAGTTTGAATTTTGAAAACTAGAAAAATTTGAAGATAGGAACAACATTTATTTCAAAATGCTATATTATTTTAGATATATCCAATACATGATAGTTGTAGATAGTGACAAGTATTTTAGCAAATGTCTAACAAACATGAACATTCATTAATAAAATAACTATATGCTAAGGCACCTTAATACATTCGCATTTGCATAATAATGACCAGAGTCTTGTCAGTAGTGTGAATGGACAATGGTACCGAATAGAGTATACTCTGGCTGCACATCCTGTAACAGAGGCTAAATAGTAAAGAGTCAATATTTCACATCAACAAATCACATGCATTCACAAAACATACATTCATGATAACTAATACAAACTGGAACAAGTATCTGGTAATTAGAACCAAGTATAGTTCTAATGGTAGATATATTATTTTGGAATTGGTTGTCAATAGCATTATTTGTTGACCAGTCCAAAAATGGTGAAGTCTATGAGTTCATTCCACAATGAGAAAGCTCAGCAGTTTCAATGGATTTATAATTTATTTATCATCTAAAATAATTTCAAAAACAAAATTCGAGGGAGAAGGTCAAAATGCACAAAAATGGAACAGTTATAGCCTGAAGTGAATATTAACTGTATTCTCCTGAAAGGACCACACACGCACAAAACAACTGACCTCCCTCTCTGAAGTAATTTTTTTCATGAAAGAAATACAGATTCTTTAGTCCCTCAAGTGTAACATAGGATTTAGCATAATGATTCTTTAAAAGTTATAGATGATTGAAACTTCCAACCCTGTAAAGAAACAAACAATCATCCTTTACAAGTTACAGATTCTTGAGAACTCCAAGCCCATTAACAATCAAGCAGACAAAGCTTAGAAATAAAGACTGGATTCAACCTAGATGTAAACTTCTCAGATTCAACCTAGATATAAGCACTGGATTCAACCTAAAGCGAACTTCTATGATTCATCCTAAGAAATAAACTTTCAAATTTAGATCATTCAGCAAACACAATAGATAGTTTCATAGAACTTAAACTCAGAAAACCTCTTACACATGGATATGGATCTTTAAACACAAGACCAAACTATGCATATGCACAAAAATGCTTCACTGTATACATTTATTTAGACTAAAACCCAAAAATCTCAAAGACCACAAAAATAAGTATAAAGATGACAACATTTGTCTATTAAAAAGCTTCCAAGCTCAGAGTTCAGCTGAAAGATAGTAGGAAGATATCCCTTCACTCAAAATTAGAGAAAGGGGAAAATGTCTAAATAATCACCAGCACAATGTTTATACATAATGATTGCAAAAAAAATCTTTACAGCTCATTTGCTCAAAAGAGGCCGACTTTAAGATTACAGACTGAAGACAACACTCTGAAGTCAAAATTACTCACCAAAGACAGGAAAATAGTCAAAAAAAGCTCGCAACCATCAGGAAAACAGAACTTGTTAGAGGCCAAGGCACTTTGAAAGGAATAAGGGGAATATTTCCACGAGGCCATATAAATAAAAACTCTTACAGAACTCACTCATGAAAATGAAAATTTGATAGTGAGTGCGCACTGAGAAGAGCCTCAAATTGCTGAAAGCCAAAGAAGAATGACGAGGTGTTTCTGACTCTCTGAGTGCTGCAATAGAAATTCATGATGGGTAGTTGCATGCAGCGATGTACCTGTCAAACATAGAAGGACTTATACCATTAGCAATGGAGTATTGCACTAACACATAGGTTATGAACCAACATTAATTTTTTCAATTACTTTTATTTTTGATAAGTTATGAGCCGACATTAATTTTTGTAATTACTTTCTATTTTTAGGAACATTAGGTTACGTAACGTAACTTAACGTAGCTTAACGTGACAACATCTCTCCCATTCTGGGCTGAGAGCACCCCACTACTCTCAGTGCAATAATATTTTGAGATTAATCTGCCAAATGATGGAATGGAACAAATCTCAATTACCTTGAGGTATCTAGAAGGTTTCCCATATGATTGGTTTTTGTGGCTCAATACAAATCCTAAAGCATTATCAATAAGTTGGCGAATATTAATTTCAAACTTTTTCAAAATATCTCAAATATCAAAGAAAGTGAAAATAAAAAAGTTGAAATTCTCAAATATATATGTACATCAGTGCAAGACATCCGGGCATATGTTAAGGAAATCAAAGATATGTGCCACAATTTTGTAACTTCTATTAAGACCCTACCCATAAAAATAAAAAACATAAAATTGTAGTGTAAATAGAGGTAATAGACTCAAAGCTGCAACACCGAGAATTCACAGAAGCAATGTCATGTAGCAGCTTGTATGAGTTTTAACTTTTGACACCTGTTTACATGACTTAGGAGAAACAGTGTTGATTAGCCCTTTGACATGAAAGTTTGCAAGCACAAAAACCCAGACTAAAATGAAGAATCTGGGTAATTTGTAGACTCATTTTTCAAACTTTGGAGGTGTCTTATTTTTTGGATCCTCCACTTCTTGAAGCTTTTTTATATAAAAAGAAACTAAATATTCAACATAAATCTTTTTAGCACGTGAATGTAAACCTCAAACCGGGGATCGGAAGAAACTTATACAATATTTGAATATATTACTCACAATGCTTAGAGATCATGCTCGTTTTCCCCACCTAGCATAGAACCACAAAAACATTGCTTAGAATCTATGTAAACTACACCTCAATGTTTTGCCAAACTTTTGGCTAAAATTCTCCAACATGAGAACAACTGACATTTTGTCTGATGGAAAACGGTTTGAAGATTTAATTCTAAAAATATGTGCTAGTATGTTGGACCATCATTGCCTTATTATTCCACAAACACCATAATTTAAGAGACCACATTTACCTGACTGTCTTTACACATATGGCCATAAAGCTCAAAAATAATGTTGTGATATATTTTGCCACCATATATGTCCTCAAGTCTCTATCACAAACAAATTTGGTAAGATTATTTAAAGAATGTGCATAGATCAAAATCTCTACCTTAAGGATGTGACAGGAATGGTGAAACGATGCAAAGAGTTAAATAAATAAGGGTTGAAGGGAGAATTTATTAGGATAAAGATGGATCAGCTAGAGTATGGGAGAACCCAATAACGTCATCAAAAGCACGAACATAAAACAAACTTAAGCATTACTTCATACAAGATTGGGGTTGAATTTATCATACCTGTCTACTAATAATGATTGTTTCTTCAGATAGATACACTTGCAATTTAGTTTGAAAACTATCTTCAACCACCAAAATGTAACTGCACCTACTATCTTGAAAAAAAATCTTTAAAGACCAAATTTGCACAAAGAATACAAATCGAATGACTGTTGTTGAGTGGCCAAGAGCTGGAAACAAGTTATGTTCGAGCGTTGAGATGTGTAGTGTACATAGGTTGCACACAGCGTCAACATTACTCAATTATAAGTACAACCACTAGTCAATAGGAATGTTATACATCAGATATATAAAAAACACTCAATGGAAAAAGCATAAGCATATAAGAGAGGTTGCATGATTTTTTAATCATTCGTTAGAGCAGGGAGAGTAATGAGATTGAAAATATTGAGAGATTGAAGGAAAATATTTAAATATATGACGGTATCCCTTTAAATACCATGCCCCAGTGAAACACAGTAAATATTAAAATCAGGCAATGTAATACATGGGATTAGGAAGCTTTAAAGTTCTATCTCCAATAGAATATCCATATACATCACTCCACCGATCACGAGAATTCTCTCGAATCTTAAACCCATGTTGCTCAATCTTCAATCTCTTCTGGTACTTATAAAGCACAACAGTCTTCCCATGGTCAGCTGTCCCCCTGCAACACAAATTACTCATAAATATTCACCCAAAAAATCATCAAATAAAATACACAAGAAATCTCATAAACTCAAACAAAAGATCTTTACATGCATTATCCCTCAAAAGTAACTGACAAAATCATTAAACAAAATAGTTTTTTGGGTTGAAATGCTTCCAATGCACACCAACAAGCCGCAACTATTCGTGTGAGAAATCTTATACACTCACCCTACCTTCAGTTCAGCAACTACAAATGAGTGTATCTATTCCATCAAAGTCACCAAGGGACGTGCACCATGCTATCTATTCTAGAAGTGTCAACAAGGACTTGCACCTATCTATTCAGAAAGTGCTAGCGAGGACTTGCACCTACCCACATCTGCAATAAACAACTCACTTTCAGAGACATGCAAGCTCACAGCATGAGATGTCTCACGCCCCACCCTCACTTTAGCTAAGAAACCAGGACTGGGGTATCTATTTCACCAATATCACCAAGGACTTAAGACTTGGCTTCATCTGCAATAAATACACCTTGTGGAGGAATTTTTTTACAGGGGCTAACATGTCACTTGGGAGAAATGAACATTGACTAAAAAAATAACAACACCCAGCTAATTTTCTCCAACCACGGAATCCCTGTTGAGATTAAACAAACAAATTGGTATTCCAATTATCTACATATGAGGTTTTCTTGTTGCATCAATGATCAAAATGCACCTACCATATTTTAAAACATCCACCAAGTTACTAAAAAAATTGTATGAATGGGACATTGATTCAATTCATTGCTGGTCAGCAAGACTCAATTTTTTTTTGCTCTGGCCCAAGCTAATGGCTTGAGTTTCAAGTGCGATTTGGCTCGGTGTAAATCCGATGATTTTGGTGGAATGGCTACCCCAAGGACTTGGCACGCCTAAAAGGTCTGTTTTATGTGGTGCAACCTTCTTTTCCCTTTTGTCAAAAGCATTCCAGTTTAATACCCCTCAAACTCCACCCAGGAAAATATGAAACAAAACTAACAGGTGTTTTCAAATCACCTCAATTAGAATCATTCCCTTGCATTACCCATCAAAATTCTACGATGAAAACAAAAACACAGAAGTGACCTAAATAACTGAATACAAGCCCCTAGTACGCAATGGCAATTAAAATTCGTGCATACATCAAAAAATTTGATTGGTAAGCACACGGGTGTGAAGTGACACTGGGCACCGTGATTACCTCAACAATAACACCTCCCACATATGATAACCAGCTTGGACCAGATTTTTCTTAGTGGCATTTCTCTGGGTCTCGCCTCTACCTGTCAATAAAAAGATCTTCAACCCAAATTTAAGCTGATGGGAGTACAAATTCAGGCAGATTGGCATACAATCTATGCATAGAAACCAATGCCGGAGACTTTGCCAGATCCACCCAGTTATTAAAAGAACTATCATCAAACACCTCACATTTGCAAATGAGGATAAGCCAAGGCAAGGCCAACAAAGAATTAGGCACTCATATGACAGGTTTCTAAAAGATGACAAGAAAGAAAATAAAAAATGGGGGTGGGTGAGTGTCTCTTAGTCTTACCCGAAATGATGGGCAGCATAATAGGAAAAATTGGAAAGAAGGGTTTCATAAATATCAAACACCTAGGTGTCCTTCCCATCTCCTGAGGCTGAGGCCATGAGGGCGCTAACGTAACTTATTGATTAATTGGCCACCATATGTAGGTACCTCAATATTGGCTTCCGATCATGTAGTTTTGCATGTATTCCACGCAATCCGAAGGTACCTTGGTCCATAAGCGTACAGTGTTTGTTTCTACACCAAATCTCTAGGCTTCCCAGTAGTATACAGTATCTTGGGGGATCTACTCCTGCTTCAGTTCCCACCTTTTCTGAGTTGTAGGTTGCTCCGACTCCCTGTCATACTCATCCTCATGGAATATTTTCCAAGACCTTTTGACTGCGGAGGAGGAGAGGCAGGCGCACCAGAGGAAGGAAAGGATGAGCAGGACGTGGCGGTTGAGCATAAAAAAAGCGATGGAGGATGTTGAATAACAATTGGGAGTGGGAAAAATAGAATAATTGTCGTGCCTATGCCACTTTTCACAAATTGACAAATAATCTTACCAAATGTGCATCATGCATAGATCAATCAACATCCTTGATCTAATATGTGCTGCGCTGAAACTGACCAGAGTCAACTTTATATTAGAATGGTTAACTTTATTAAAATTACTTTACATAATTTCAAGTCTATCATTTATTTAATTCAATGTCTCTGGCCTCTTATGCATAAATTTGAATTTGCCTCTTACGCATAAATTTGAATGGGCGTGAATATAAAAAGGCATTTTTTTTATGCACAGTGGTTTTAAAATTTTAATTTTAAAACTTAAATTTGGAAGTTCTAATAAAATTTTAAAACTTGAAATTTGGAAGCTCTAATATTTGTCAAGTTCGACAAATGTGTCTTTTTTTTGTTGTGTTTCCATGTTTATAAGGGTTTTGACATTTTGGTGTTTCTTCTCGGTTTGTGAAAGATCTATTAGATAGCCCGCACCACTTTTTCATGGTGTTCCTTTGTTAACATATAAAGACGTATCCATAAGGTTTGGTCCTCTCGCTACCCGTGGTACGAGGCTCAGATTATATCCTGCCAAGATCCATTGGTCTATGGGTATTTGGGCTTGAAACCATGGAAAATATCGTATATTTGCTCAGTTGGGCATGTAAAAACCCTTAACCAAGACCCTCTACAGATCCATTGCAAAGTAAATCGCATATTGAATGGGTTTTGTCCATCATGTTGCAACTCTATATAGCTCCATAAATCCTAGTAACAAAAGCACCCTAATGCACTCGTGATACACAATGCATTGACATGAGAAGCAGGCTATTAAATGGTCTATCATAGCCCAAGATTATGAAAATTGGTGGTTTCACTGGTTTGGACACTCGTTTTATTTCTTCTATGGTATTCTCACCTTATCAATCCGTAGCTTCTGCATGAAAGCTCCAAGTTCACTACCCTTCCAGAGTTCGCTTCTCTATGTCCTGGGTTTTCACAGCACTTAGGCTAGTTGCCAGTTTTGTGGGACAACTTGGATCCCACAGAGGATACGTCTTAGTGGTCTCAGCAAGTGATGGTGAAGGTGTTGGTAGCTGGCTGACAAGGTTTCTGTTCAATTAACTTTTCCAGGCGTAGACACACTCATGATAGGGAGAATATTTCCCCGGCCAATAGATAGAAACCATACATAAAAAAAATTTAATTCATATTGAATCCAAATGCTTACCTTTAACCAAGACCCTCCAGAGATCAGAGATCCATTGCAAAGTAAATAATATACTGAATATCAGCCATGGCCATTCCAGATTTGCTTAGTTAGGCATTCCATATTTGCTCAGTTGGGCATGCAAAAACAATTTCCCCATTTCTACTTCCACCAATTTCTATTTCCTCCAAAATTTCTTTTCTGCTTCCCAATTTTCATTTTCTCCCATTTTTAATTCCGAATTTTCATTTTCCCCAATTTTTAATTATGTCTGAGTTTTAAAAAATGGTTAATATTATTATATTATAGACCCCTATATTAATATTATATTATATTATATAATAGAAAGCGCATATTATATTTTTTAGGGTGAGGGGCATATAATTGGCATGTTTTAATAGAGCTAGTCATAACCAAATTTGAGTAGCATTTTTCGTTTATGGTACGTTATTTGATGGAAATAGACAATAGAAAATTACAATTTTCAGTAAATTTTAACATTGCAAATGAATTCAGAGATCCCATGAGGGGGTCTCTGAATCCATCTGCATTGTTAAAATTTAAGAAACAACAAATTTTGTAATTTTACAGTTGTTTGAGCAAGTTTTGGCTTATAATTAGATACATGTTGATGCCTCGGATGTGCAGGGTAAGTGCGAGATGCTGGAAAGGATTCCAAGGCACACAAAACGGGATGAAAACCCATCCAAAGGCTTCAGTTAACCCTACACAAGAGTTACCCTATCCTTGAGCTGTTTGGTGTGGTAATCACCAACGGATATTAGGCATCCGCTGGCACTCCAAGAGTAATTGGTTTTGATCTATAAGATAAGTTTCCCAATTTGGGGAAACTAAAGCGTGGAAAATAGTTAGTAATTCTAATTATACCTATTCGGAAGATATCGTAATCTTAAGCCTAATCTATTATAAAAGTGAAAGCTGAGTATTTGTGCAGATCAACCTTGAAGTGTATAAAAGCAAACAATGTATCACCCTTAACCGAAATGCCTTTGGATGAAATATTTGCCAACTTAAATTAAGGTTTATTTAATGAAAATTAAAAAAAATAATCCAAGCTTAGTGACCATCAAGATGTAATCTATTATCCTTTTGTTGATTGAAAAATCAACAATGATAATATATATATATATATATACATGATCAATTGCAGAAATCGATAAAGAAAGTATTTAACCAAAGAAATTAAATCAAATATTTTCATACACACATCCATTATACAGAAAAACCAATACAATAGATCTATGCATCATTATATATTCAACAAAAGACCATATGCATAAAGGATGACAATCTGGAACATAAAATCAGGAATCCTTAAAGAAATTTAAGTGATGACCAAAAGATGGATCCGAAAATAAAATTGTTGTATTAAGATGTCCTGTACCAAAATTACAGTGACTCCGACCATAGAGTATCTTCAGCCATATCTGCTGGCGAATTCTAATTCCAAAATCCCTAACCCCCCCTTTGCTAAGTGAAACATTCCCCCTTAAATACTAAATTTACATCATAGTTCTAAAAGGAGAGATTCTACAAAACAAGGATTACAAAATCAGATCTAATTTAAAGATCCAGAAAATCTTGCCATTTCTCATAAATATCTAACAGCTCATCTATATTTGGAAAAACAACTGATTCGAGGGACAACTGAGCATTACATGCGTTGTTCTCCATATCATGCTTTGCTAACTTATTCCAAATACGCAGGTACATGAGAATCCTTCCTTCTATGATGACTGGTTCTTTAACCAAGCGATCCACATCTTGGATGCTGATTTGTTCCAAGTCCCGAATCTTCTATGCGAATTCTTCACATTTGTTGTCAAGTTCTTCAAGTCTACACTTTGGTGGGAGAGCCTCCAGAAAAGGATTCATGAGTGGAAAACCTAATTCATTCATTATATTATCAGCGGCATACCATCGTCTAGTGTAGGTGTCTTGAGACTTATTAATTATTTCCTCAACTGATTCATTCAAATCAAGCCACGAGTTCAGAGATGCCTTAACTTTATTCATTTGGAAAGTATTAAGGATTGGCATGTCCTCTGGAACATTCTTGATATACAATTTCCATTGACCAATTTCTTCTTGAGCTTTACAAGATTGGAGTCTCTTTGCCTTCTGTTCTTCGAGAGTAGAAGACATCTTAGAAAAAACTGATGAAATTTTCCTTGATCTCATCTAGGGAAATATATAACTTCTTCAATAATTAATGTTGACTCCGATTCACTTCAAGGGCTAAATGTTTGAGGTCACAGGGTGTGAGTTTGAGAAGATTGGAGGAAGCTGCACTTGCAGTTGCATCTTCAACCTGATTTCTAAAGAGGCTATCTTTACGAGATCAACAAAATGTTGAGACTGCAAAAGGTTAAATTCAGTAAGAAGAGTAGCATTCTTCTGTTCTAGGTCCTGTACTCTATCTACCCAAGTTTTTCTGAGGTCAGCCACATCAACAGAATGTTGTTCCCTTGTTTTAGGTAATTCTTCTTTCAGGTTTCTAATTTCTTCCTCACTGATGTCAACTTCTTTGTCCAAGACCTGGATTGAATCCTAGTTAGCAGAGGAAAAATCCCCTAAGGCTGCTACTCTTTCAACAGCTTCAATTCTTGGGTTGTTAGTTCTGGGGTCCCATATCACCTAATCTGGTTCATGTGCTTCCAAACCACCTTGGCCTTCAGCCTTCTTCCTGCTTCTTTTAACTATCGCCTTGTCATCTTGATGATAGAAGATATCTCCAAGAGGAACCACATATGTGTCCATATACTCGATAATGGACTGTATAGGAACAGAAGTGACGCTAATGTGGAAACCAGAGAAGTTTTCTGAGTGACAGCAGAGGTAAGGATAGGTAGAGTGACTTGAGTAGCGGCTAGAGGTATAATGATGACTTCGGGAGTTCACACACCTTTGTCTGAGGAGGTAATTAAGAACAAGCTTCAAAAAGTTGAACCTAAACAAGATTACTGACTTCGGGCAGAGGAAGTGGACTCTGAGATTTACTAGGTGTGTGTGTAGGGGAAACATTTGAAGGTGCATTGATGGAGGTTATTAATGGATCAACTACAGATGATTGTGGAGGGATAGATAAAGGCTGAGATTCTACAATAACATATGGTGAAATGGAAAAAGGGACTAAATGTTTTGGCAATGAATTGGTGGTGTTATTGGGGATATTAAACAAGTGGGATAATGTAAATGGAAGTGTTCCTCCCAAAGGCACAGTAGAATTTGGTTGAACATATGACAACACAATTGCTGATGATGTGATGCTAGGGGCAACATTAAACTCCAACACAGACTGTTCAGGAAAAGACTGATCCATATCAATGTTGTCCAACAATTCACCATCATACTTAGTATCTCCAGTGACTTCTTCAACTACTGGTACTGGGGAAGATGAAATTATTTCTTCATCACAGCCAATTACATCTATAGTGGAAATTTGTGATGAGGAAGGCATAACCTTCTATCTTTTAGCTGGGTTAGCCTTGGTTATGACCAATTCATCATCTTCTAGAGTGTTTGGAGTAGAGAGATGATCATCTAGTGTACCCGGTGGCTGAATTTTGTCTGCATGCCTTGGGGGTTCTAGCAACTGAGTCTGTAACATTGATGAAAAATATGCCATTTGCTGTTTGGATTCACGGGTTGTCTGCAACATGATTTTAGATTCTTCATTAGCTTTCTCTTTAGATAGTTCGCCTTGAATAGCTTTACCTTTGTCTCCATCAAGACTCGTGGCCAAAGATGAAGCGTTAGATTTCTGAGCCTCTTTCTCTTCCCTATCCTTTCTTGTTTGTTCAACAAGATTCAACTGCATGGCCCTGTAACTTAGGATTCTATCCTTTAATTATTTGTAATACTTCAGAATGTCATGTTGTTCTTGAGAGTCCTTTTCTTTTACCAAGACTTGAGAGAACATGTCTACCGCCTGTTATATGGAATCATCAGGGATCGTCTCATGGGTATATTCGATCTTCATGTGAACTTGCTTTAGATGTGCATCCAAGAACTTCTTAGGATCATGTTTCCTTTTCGGGGCAACACCTAGTCTAAGAGCATCTATCTAATCACCTAGACTTACAACCCAGGTTGATGTTGGGATGACCAATTGATCCAGATTTAGAGGAAACTTAGGCCAATTTTTCTTCTTGGGTCCTACGAGTCTCTTGTACATACCATCAGCGGTGGTTTGAAAAGAAACCTCTTGCATTACCATCCTATCTAGAACTATCCTGGGTATTAAATGAGTTGTTTCGCTCCCCCATATTTTGATGTACGAAAAGTACTCACCTACATACCAGTCACCCATTGTGTTGATAAAAGCTTTGGCATCCTATAAGAATGTAGGTGGTTTCTATTGGAAGATCTTCAAATAGATGGTACCAACAAAACAATCACAGATGTTGTATATCATAGGTGAAAAATTCCCTTCCCATAGTGCTGAATGGTAGATGTGTACAGGTGGATCTAAAGGGGTCCAATGCCAACCCAAATTAGGGTATTGGAAATGTGAGCAGAAAACATCTAGAACATATGTAGATAGAAAGAAGGGTGTCTTCTTATGAGTTGGTGCCTTCTGGTATTCATGGATGGCGTTTTTAAGTTCCACTGATAAGATAGAGGCCCATGGAAAAGACTCACCTATAAGTAATACATGATTTTGCTATGGGTGCCCATTATGCTTTAAAATGAGAACAACTGGGTTGACCAAAAAGACGACAAAGCATGGCTGTCAGTAGGGAAAAGGGTTCCTTAAACTAGCTAAGAGGATAAAGGTTATCTGACTTAGGTACAAAGGCATTAGGCTTGTGCATCCAAGACTTAATCATTTGCTCGAAATTATACAGGGTCTATACATAGGGTTTCAGAGAAAAAGATCGAACAAAAACCTTTGGACAAAAAGTGGTCAATTGACAACTTGTATTGTCATTAAAAGAACGTTCTTTAACATCAGCATTCTCAATTATCCACTTGACTGCATTTGTGTAGGGTAAGACAGTGGGGCGTGCAGCAATGGCGTGAATTTGAGAAGCCCTGATTTTCTCATAGACCGGTATATCATTCTTGATATGGGATAGGTCGCCATTATAAAAAATGGCATATATCTTAGAGAAATCCATCTGGTACGCTTCAGTAACTCGTTCACTGGTGCCATAGAGAAAACCAAAATTTGGGTCTTTGATCAAGGGGTCTTTGTACGACGATTTAGACCGTGTATTTCTCGACATGGTGGAAGAGCTTTGCAATAACTGATTAATACAGAAAATCAAATGAAATTCAAACCAGAAATAGCAAAATTGCATGTTAATAGCGTAAGTATACCATTGGACATACCTGAAATAACGAACAAACTGAAAAACGACGCCTGACACAAAATCCAGAGTAAAACGATAATGCGACAGCATAATTTCTTCAACAGTTAAAATGTAAAAATAAGAGGTAAAAAACCCTATTAAATAAATTTACCAAAATAGAACCAACCATGCGATCATAACGAATGGACGACCGAGATTCACCATGGCGAGCGTGGAATCGGGTTCAGTTATGTCAATGAAACTCTTATTCAAAGGCTCAGCAAGCCGAAACCCGAAAGTATGGATTTGCGAGTTGCAGGTTTATGAAAATGGAAGTGGGAAAAAGATTTCCGAAAGCCAAAAACCGACCATGCGGGTGGCGGGTTTCGGGAACGTGAAATTGTGAGGAGGGATAACCATTCCGAAAGGCAAAAAATTACCATCCCGAAAGCTGTATCCTGAAATTACGGGTTGCGGGTTGCAGGTTTTAGGAAGACTCACAAAATAAATGAAAAATCACAATCCCGAAATCCGAATGCCGCCGTTACAAAGTTTGGGTTTCGGGGTGATTATTTCTTAATCTTATCAAAGGATGATTCAGTGATCCGCAGCTATCGGGTTGCGGGTTTCAGAATTAGCAAAACCAAAACTCAAAAAAACAGCAGCCCCGCAATCTGCACCTGTCGGCTTGTGGGTTTCGGGTTCAATAAAATTTAGGGTTTCGGGATGATGATGACAGTCAACAAAATGCACAAAATTTTGGCTCTTTTCACACCGAAACACTGTGGAAGAAATAATCAAACCCTTTGACAAAAGGCCAAAGGCATGGGTGAATAATTTATAGAGGTAAGATCAAAATTGAGTATTTTCAAGATAATTCACCCAAATACGTTTGCGTTTATTACAATTGGGGTTCCTTTGCTTAAGTGAAGCATGGGATCTGTTGTGCCTACAACAAATGGCGACTGGCTGCGAAGAACCAGTTATCTCTGCAATCAAATCCAACTAGAGACAACATGTCAATCAACCGATTTCTTGAAACTCAATTCAAAGAAGATACTCAAAATATAACAACCAACAAGCAATGAACATGAAAATGGATAGATCTCAACAATGATTATTTTAAAGATAACACTCATCCGATAAGGAGATTTAGAGAGTAATACCAAACCTTTACCATGATGTAATCATTGAAACCAGCTTATGTTGAACCTGGGAACAGTCTTAGAAATGCTCATGGATATCCTCATTACAGATCACCTTGGTTTATTAATTACATATATATTCAGTAACACTTCATCATCTTATCTTTTGTCTTTTCTCTTCTTTTTTTTAATAAATATAAAATTTTGTTGATACAAGACCAATGTACTGACTTGGTGATCAGATGAAACAATGCCATTCACAGGCCTGATCTGGAAACTGGTCAAGCTAGCTCGATGACGAGACTCCTTATCTTATGGTTGTACGAACAAAAGAAATCATCATGGCTTGGTGACCATATAGTGATAATGTTACTCACTAATGCTTTGCAAATCATGAATGGACCGATCTGTAATAGGATCGTCCATCTTTCAGGATAACTGAAAGTCATTTTCCAAGTGTGGTGGCTTGATGTGAAGATGTCATTCCACTTTAAACACCTATGAACCTAATGGGTTGGCTTAATAAGAAGGCCACCCACCTAGTAACTTGTAATTTTAAACAAATTTCATATTCAAAGTAATTGTAAAAAGATCCATGAGCAATCGGAACTGGTCAAGTTATTATGATATGTCGTTCAACCATGAAACACCATATAGAGAAATGATGACCATCCTCCATACCTCAATTACACAAATAAAGCATGGTGAAAGATAATGATCAAAGTGAAAAGTATCCAAAGCCGCTACGGTTATTTGACTGTTTATTCTTTAGAACAAATTCTAATCAAAAGCCAAAAAGTAAGATTGATCAGAATGCTGAAACTTCATAAGCAATTGTTGCTAAGAAAGGTGATTATAAGCCATCACCACAAGTTTAAAGCCTTATTAATGAAAACCAAAACAGAACAAGAAAATCAATCAATATGTCAATGCAAGAAAACAAATGATTGAAAAACAAACCACACCTATATACAAGTACACCATATTGTTCAAACAAAATACTTTCCGAGAAGAGGCACATTCACTGGAAAGGTGTCTACAACTCCCTCTAACGTCTATAATCGAACAGCGTTGGGACATATCTTTGGACTCGGTTTGTCGTCACAAATTATTTATCGAAGAGAATTGAAAGAGCAATCTAATCATTAAAGAAAATATAGAAACTACTCTATTCTATACCTACTCCTAAAAATAAAGAGAAACTAAGTAAACTTGAATATCCAATGGAGCCAGTCAAGTAACTTTAAACCTGCAAGATAAAACAAATGATGAATTATCAATGAAAATTTAAAAAATGGAGATCCAAAAATTGGAAAAAATGATCTAAGTTTGTTATTTCCAAAGAAATGGAAATGACATGGGAAATTGCTCAAAAATGATTGTTCCAGCCATAAATAAATTGAATCATAAAAAGTATGCTGGATATTATTAAGATCATGATCAAAAATATTTTTATCAAAATCGAGAGAGGGAAATATTTCCTTTAGCAATATATCATCGTTATTGTATTGAAAGGAAGCATCGGGATTTGAATCTTGCAAATGATCAACTTCATTTTTTAGATTTTCATTCTTGTCAAGTGTATTAGATTTATTTAATTTCAAAGCATTTGATCGAAATAACTTTTCATTTGAGATTTGATTTATAGAGAAAGTATATTTGGAATGAATATTCTGAAATTCAATCTCAATTTCAACCAACTCATTGTCCAAATACTTATGGTTCTCATTCCGTCCATAACAATCAGAATTGAAGGACGAAGAACAAGAATCTTCAGGTTTTGTAAAATGAGTAGAATGGTTATGTTCTTCAGAATCTGAAATATATTCAGCCTCTTCAAAACTTTCTATTCGAACATCCATCTTTTGATTAAACGAAGAAGGATGAAAATCACTTATAAATGAAGGACTTTTAAAATTATTATAAATACATGAAAATTCCTCTTTATAATTCTTGAAATCTTCATTTTTATTGATAGTTGTATCATTGTGAGGAAAATGCTCAAAATTCACTCGAACAAATTGTTCATCACATAGATCAGAAGTATTAGGATTAAGATTTTCTTTAACAGTTTCAGATCGAGATACCGAACAAGGGAGGGAAGATGTAGAACATTCATGGTACTCACATTCATTTGGAAGAGGAAAATGACTATTAGAATTTGCATCTAATTTCCCTTCTGCATCTAAGGAAGGCTGAAAACTGGATGCAAAAATTAGTTGTTTCAAATTGTGTAGAGTATTTTGAATATCCTTTTCCCTCTTTAGGGACCTAAGTTCATTGTACATGTTATTCATTTGAGAATTAAATTGAGCAATTTGTAAATCATTTCATCCTTCATTAAAAAATTCAATATCATACGAATGAAAAGGGTAAAAAAAATCTAGAGGATACCCCTTCAAGTCTTTCTCAAGAGCTTGAGCATCTTTGCATGCTTCATTGAAATCTGTTATCCCTTGTCGCAAAATAAACATTGCTATATTCTTGGGAAGGGATATAACATACAAACAGAAAGTGAGTTGTGCTACAGGTCTATGTTCTTCGCATAAGCCATAATACACTTGTTGAAAACATGTGTTGAAATCCCGAATTGATTCTCCATCAAGTACTTGCAGTTGAATTAGATTTTGATGAATTCCAACCACATCATAATCTTCAAAAGAGTATCTAAAAACATTCTTAAATTCTAACCAACTAGAAATTGAATTCAAAGGTAAAAATAAAACCAAAGAGAAGCCTTACCTTCGAAGGTAAATGGGAATAATCTGCAAGCAATATCTTCATGTATGATATTAAATAAACGTAAAATAGATTCATACCTTCTAATATGCTCGGTGACAGAAACATTACCTTCTCCATCAAATTTTGGCAAGATATTAACTACCTTTTTAGGGAGTTCATGTAAAGGCCCTGGTAGGCTAAATTCCGTATCAGACTCCCATGGAGGAATTTGTGAAAGAGCCATGAAATCATTATAACTGGAAGCTAGCTCTTATTGTGGGCAATGTGACAGTTCACGCCCTCCTTCTAGCACCATTTGTTGATGCTTCGAATGTGCAAGGTAAGTGGGAGATGCTGGAAAGGGTTCTAAGGCAGACAACAAGGGATGAAAACCCAACCAAAGGCTTCAGTTAACCCTAAGCAAGAGTTACCCTATCCTCGAGCTATTTGGTGTGGTAATCACCCACAGATATTAGGCCTCCACCGGCACTCCAAGAGTAATTGCTTTTGATCTATAAGATCAGTTTCCCAATTTGGGGAAACTAAAGTGTGGAAAACAGTTAGAAACTCTAATTATGCCTATTCGAAAGAGATCCTAATATTAATCCTAATCTATTATAAAAGTGAAAGCTGAGTATTTGTGCAGATCAACCTTGAAGTACTGTATAAAAGCAAACAATGTATCACCCTTAACAACAATGCCTTTGGATGAAATATTTGCCAACTTAAATTAAGGTTTATTTAATGAAAATTAAAGAAAATAATCCAAGCTTAGTGACCATCAAGATGTAATCTGTTATCCTTTTGTTGATTGAAAAATCAACAATGATAATATATATATATACGTGATCAATTGCAGAAATTGATAAAGAAAGTATTTGACCAAAGAAATTTAACCAAATATTTTCATACACACATCCGTTATACAGAAAAACCAATACAATAGATCTATGTATCATTATATATTCAAGAAGAGACCATATGCATAAAGGATGACAATCTGAAACATAAAATTAGGAATCCTTAAAGAAATTTAAGTGATGACCAAAAGATGGATCCGAAAGTAACATTGTTGTATTAAGACGTCCTGTACCAAAATTACAGTGACCCCGACCACAGAGTATCTTCAGCCATATCTCATGCCGAATTCTAATTCAAAAATCCACAAGCCCCCCTTTGCTAAGGGAAACATTCCCCCTTAAATACTAAATTTACATCAGAGTTCTAAAAGGAGAGATCCCTCAAAATAGGGATTACAAAATCAAATCTAATTTAAAGATCCAGAAAATCCTGCCATTTCTCATAAATATCTAACAACTCATCTATATTTGGAAAAACAACTGATTCGAGGCACAACTGAGCATTACATGCATTGTTCTCCATATCATGCTTTGCTAACTTATTCCAAATATGCAGGTACATGAGAATCCTTCCTTCCATGACGACCGGTTCTTTAACCAAGCGATCCGCATCTTGGATATTGATTTGTTCCAAGTCCTGAATCTTCTGTGTGAATTCTTCACATTTGTTGTGAAGTTCTTCAAGTCTACAATTTGGTGGGAGAGCCTCCAGAAAAGGATTCATGAGTGGAAAACCTAAGTCATTCATGATATTATCAGTGGCATACCATCGTCTAGTGCAGGCGTCCTGAGACTTATTAATGATTTCCTCAGCTGATTCATTCAAATCAAGCCAGGAGTTTGGAGATGCCTTAACTTTCTTCATCAGGAAAGTATTAAGGATTGGGATGTCCTCTGGAACATTCTTGATATATAATTGCCATTGACCGATTTATTCTTCAACTTTACAAGCTTGGAGTCTCTTTGCCTTTTTTTCTTCGAGAGTAGAAGACATCTTAGAAAAAATGATGAAATTTTCCCTAATCTCATATAGGGCAATATATAACTTCTTCAGTAATTCATGCTGACTCCGATTCACTTCAAGGGCTAAATTTTTGAGGTCACAGGGTGTGAATTTGAGAACATTGGAGGAAGCTGCACTTGCAATTGCATCTTCAACTTGCTTTTCTAAATAGGTTATCTTTATGAGATCAGCAGAATGTTGAGACTGCAAAAGGTTAAATTCAGTAAGAAGAGTAGCATTCTTCTGTTCTAGGTCCTGTACTTCGTCTGCCCAAGTTTTTCTTAGGTCAGCCACATCAACAGAATGTTGTTCCCTTGTTTTAGCTAATTCTTCTTTCAGTTTTCTAATTTCTTCCTCCCTAATGTCAACTTCTTTGTCGAAGACCTGGACCAAATCCCAGTTAGCAGAGGCAAAAGCCCCTAAGGCTGCTGCTGTTTCAACCACTTCAATTCTTGGGTTGTTAGTTATGGGGTCCCATATCACCTGACTTGGTTCATGTGCTTCCAAACCACCTTGGCCTTGACCCTTCTTCCTGCTTCTTTTAACTATCACCTTGTCATCTTGATGATAGAAGTTATCTCCAAGAGGAACCATATCCGTGTCCATATACTCGGTAATGGACTGTATAGGAATAGAAGTGACGCTAATTGTGGAAACCAGAGAAGGTGTCTGAGTGAATACATAGGTAGGGATAGGTAGAGTGACTTGAGTAGTAGCTAGAGGTATATTGATGACTTCGGGAGTTGACACATCTTTGTCTGAGGAGGGAATTAAGACCAAAGCTTCAGAAATTGGAACCTGAACAAGATTACTGACTTCAGGGAGAGGAAGTGGACTCTGAGCTTTACTAGGTGAGTGTGTAGGGGAAACCTTTGAAGGTGCATCGATGGAGGTTATTAATGGATCAACTGCAGATGATTGCCGATGGATAGCCAAAGGCTGGGATTCTGCAAGAACAAATGGTGAAATGAAAAAAGGGACTAAATGTTCTGGCAATGAAGTGGTGGTGTTATTGAGGATATTAAACAAGTGGGATAATGTAAATGGAAGTGTTCCTCCCAGAGGCACAGTAGAATTGTTAGGATATTTAGACACTTAGGAGTTAGTTAAGATCAACTTGTGTAATATATCCGTTAGGGATAGTGTGCATTAGTATGCATTTGTATATACTTAATCCGACGGTCACGATATGTTTCCGACATAGAGTGATCCGACGGCTCAACTTCTCTTAGATCAAACCTAACCTTGATCCGTGGCTTAACACCCGATTGGTCCATGATCTCTATTTAAAGAGCATGGAGGGTCATTGTTTAGTTGATCGATTATGAGAAGCTCATTTGTAACTTTCTTTCTTTGCATAATAAATTGTCCCGTAGAAGCTATTTGGCCGGGGCCGTGGAGTGTTTCCCTCAAGAGGGTTTAAACCACGTCAAAACATCGGTGTGTTGATCTGTGATCTGTTTGTGTGAAGTGGTTGCTCTTGGTGTTCGGTCCTTTGGTAGTACCCTGTGTACCCGAACATGGTATCAGAGCTTTTATGAAGTGCCGCTTCCGGTTATGATCTAGATCTTGAACTGCTGTTGCCGAAACTCGAAAGGGTTTCTAGTTCTGATATTTCTGTGCATTTCTGGGCTGTGGGAGGTGTTCCATTGCGTCCGGAGCGTCGTTTCCATTGGGAAATAGTTTTCGTTTGATCGAAAACGGTTCCCGGTTGCTCCAGAAACGCGTTTTTCATCAGATCTGAAGGTATAATGTTACAGTGACGCATTTTTTTTATTTCGTTTTTGAAAAGAAAAAATCTCATATTTCATTTTTTTTACTGTTAGATTTTTTTTGGTTCGGATTGTTGCTTTCCCGTCTGCGTATGCTCTTTGCCGTGCACCTCGAGCGATCTCGGCAAATCAGAAACAGAAAGGGAAAGGGTTTTTTCGGCTGCGTATGCTCTTTGCCGTGCACTTTGCGCGATCTCGGCAAATCAGAAACAGAGAGAAAACGTGTCCAAAGTTGCTTTATTCCTTAAAAGGTCTTGAGTTCAAGTCTTAGGAAGTTACTTTTAAAAAGAAAAGTGCATGCAATTTCTATTTTCAAGTTACTTTATTGTAAAAGTGCATCTCACTTAAATAATAAAAAATAAAAATACAAGTGAGTCACTTAAGCTTTTTTATTGTTGCACTATTTAAAAGTAATATCATTGTAAAAGTGAAATCACTTATTTTACAAAAGTGATTCACTTAAAAGCAACTTTTTTGTAAAGTGATTGTCAAAAGGTTCATCTTGGGAAGAGGGGGGTTCTTTTTTTTGCTGGACATTCTCTAGCTGCCACGTCACTATTGGGGACATCTTCAACAGTTTCTTTGTTCAAGCATAACTTCATCATACAGAGTCCGTTTTCAGTGCCGTTTTTTTTGAAACCGCCTATTTTTTCGAGCTCTTCACATCCAGACTATTGGTTTCTGCTTTTACAGCCATTAATTTACAAATATGGCCGCCCTTTGTGATATTCTACTTAACAGTTCCAACTATTTCTCATGGAAATCTCGTATGGAGGATGTTCTACGAAGTAGGGGACTTTTCAGAATTACAACAGGGAAAGAAAAAGAACCCACTGATGATGATAAGAAAATAAAATGGGCAAATAGATGTGATGAAGCTCGTGGATTGATTGGGATGTCAATCTCTACTGATTTGCGATTCCACATATCTGGAATTGATGAACCTAATGCTGCTTGGGACAAGTTGGAAACTGTGTTTGGTAAACACAATGAAATTCGAGGTCACCAACTCGAAAATGAGTTGATTTCTTTAAATCCAAGTGACTTTTCATGCATTCAAGATTATTTATCTAAGTACAAAACTCTCAAGCTCTTATGTGCAGAATGTAAGATTGAGAGGGAAGACAAACAATGCATTTATCATATTCTTTCCAAACTTGGACCTGCATATTCTGTTTTTGTATCTACATTTTACTCCATGAAAGCGTCATTGAATGCAGCTAGCTATCAAGAGCCTAGTCTTGAATCCTTTTGTGATTCCTTGATTAGGGAACAAGATAAACTCATTCATCTTGGAATAATCAACAATGCAGATACATCTGGGAAAGCCTTATTGTCCCAACAGAAAGAAAAGTCCAAGCCTCCCAAGAAACAAAATTTTCGCAATAATAAGTCAAACAAGGGTCCAAAACCCTCTCAGTCAACTCCTTCTTTAAAAAATGACAAAGGATCCAAGCCAAAAGGCAAGAAGACTGAGCGTCATTGCAACTATTGTGGGAAAGATAATCATGATGAATCTAAGTGTTTCACGAAGATGGCAGCCTTGGAAGCAGCAATGAAGAAGCACCACATCAGCCTAGATTCGCCTTCAGAATCTACCTCTCATGGACATGCACTTTGTGCTTCTGGTTATTCTTATAATGCATCTTCTTCTTCTACTTCAAATGAATGGCTCATTGATTCTGGAGCATCTTATCATATGGCTAAGGATCAAGCCATCTTTTCTACTATGCATGAATGTAACACCAAACAAATATTTGTTGGTGATGATAGATCTCTAAGTGTTGTAGGAGCTGGAACAGTTCCAGTAGATAATGGTCATTTTAGTGATGTACTATGTGTTCCAAGAATTTCCTGCAATTTGTTATCAGTCTATCAGATCACTCATTCTGGTGAAGGTAAAACTGTGACCTTTACACCTCACCAAGTTGTAATCAAGGATTTTAAAGATCCTCAACAGGTTCTAGCTACCGGAATTGTTGATGATATTACCAGGTTGTACAAGTTTAACAACTTTGGGTCATCACCTTTCCCTTCAGTTTTTGTTGCTCATAGTGATAACTTGAGCAAACTTTGGCATGAGCGATTTGGTCACTTAAATTATCGCTCATTGCAACAACTATGTAAAGAAAATATGGTGACAGGTCTTCCGATGGTATCTTGCAGAGATGGTGTTTGTTCCGGTTGTGTACTCGGAAAACATCATCGGGACAGTTTTGACAAACGTGCCTCTTGGCACGCCTCGGTTCCCTTGGAGCTTGTGCATAGTGACTTGTGTGGTCCTCTTCCATCTGCTTCCTTTTCTGGTTTCAAGTATTTCTTAACTTTCATTGATGATTACACCAGACGCACTTGGGTTTATTTCCTAAAACTTAAGAGCGAAGTATTTAACATGTTCTTGGCCTACAAGGCCCTTGTTGAAAAACAATCTGGTCATCAAATTATCAAGTTAAGATCTGACAATGGAGGAGAATATGTTAACAAACAGTTCACTACTTTCTGCACTGAACAAGGCATCCAACAACAGCACACTGTTCCATATACACCACAACAAAATGGTGTAGCTGAGCGGAAGAACCGCACTTTAAAAGAAATGGCTAATTGTATGATCCAATCTAAGGGACTAAGTCTTCAATTTTGGGCTGAAGCCATAAATTGTGCAAATTACATAGTTAATCGCACCCCCACAAAAGCATTACAAGGTATAACACCAGAAGAAGCATGGAGTAAAATTAAACCTGATGTAAGTCACTTTCGTGTGTTTGGTAGTGAAGCATGGGCTCACATTCCGGATGAAAAACGGAAAGCATTGCAGCCTAAAAGTGAAAAGTGCATATTTGTTGGATATTCTGAAGATGTAAAAGGTTATAGACTTCTTCAACCACATTCTCATGCTATAATCATTAGAAGAGATGTTAAATTTGATGAAAATATCTTGGCCTGCGAGCCTAACTCGGCGAGTGTGCCATCTTTGGCCTGCGAGCCTGATTCGGCGTTTGTGCCTTCTTCTTCTTCTTCCAACTTCCTTGACAGGTTTCCAACTCCAGTTTCTGATGATGACAGTGAGGATGAAAATCCACCTCCGCCTGCTCATGTTCCTCCAGTTGCACCAGCACAAGTGCTTCCTCGATGGGTCCGTTCAACATGTGAAGCAGCTGGTGATCTTGCCGGTGATCCTAGAGATCAACGTCGAACACGTTCTCAGTTTCAGCGAGCCTCTTCTCTTTTGGCTCAAGTTTCCGAGAATCATGATCCAGAAACCTTTGCAGAAGCTTCAGGGAATCCAGATTGGGATGCAGCCATGGATGAAGAATATCGTTCCTTAATGGCGAACGATACTTGGGATCTTGTACCTCTTCCAAAAGGAAGAAAACTTGTCAGATGTAAATGGGTCTACAGAACTAAGTATGCATCAGATGGAAGTGTTGAAAGACTTAAGGCAAGGTTAGTTGCCAAAGGTTTTTCTCAAGTTGAAGGGATTGACTACAATGAAACCTTTGCTCCTGTCGCCAAAATGAACTCCATCCGCCTTGTTCTTTCCCTTGCAGCCTTACACAACTGGGAAGTCCATCAAATGGATGTCAAGTCTGCCTTCTTACATGGTGATTTACAGGAGGAAATTTACATGGAACAACCTCCTGGCTATGTTCAGAATAACTCTAGCCTTGTCTGTCGCCTTAAGAAATCCTTATATGGCCTTAAGCAAGCTCCTAGAGCTTGGTATGCCAAAATGGATAACTTTCTCCTTGACACTGGTTTTTCTAGATGCCATTCTGACCCCAATGTCTATACCAAGAAAGTAGGAAACCATCTCATCATACTTGTTCTATATGTTGATGACCTTATTCTTACTGGTAGTGACCCTAAGCTTATAACCCATGTGAAATCCAGTCTTAAACAAAATTTTGAAATGTCAGACTTAGGACATTTGCATTATTTTCTTGGTCTCCAAGTTCTGCAAACCAAAGAAGGAATCTTTCTTTCTCAGTCTAAGTATGCTTGTGACCTTCTTCGTCGCTTTCACATGGAAGATTGTAAACCAGCCCCTTCTCCCTTCCAGTCTGGAGTCAAACTTTCTGCCACTTGTACTTCACCTGAAGTAGATGCCACACTGTATCGTCAGCTTGTTGGTTGTCTTTTATACTTGACTCATTCCCGTCCTGACCTTTCCTTTGCCGTTGGTCGAGTTGCCCGTTATATGCAGACACCTCATGAAAGTCACTGGAAAGCAGCTAAAAGAATACTTCGATATATTCGAGGTACAGTTCAGTTTGGGATTCATTACAGTACAGGGGAGAAACCTTTATTGGTTGGTTTCACTGATTCAGATTGGGCCGGCGATCCTGATGATCGAAAGTCTACTGCAGGTTATGTTTTCAGTCTGGGATCTGGACCTATTACTTGGGCTTGTAAGAAACAACAAGCTCTTGCTCTTTCTTCAGCAGAGGCAGAATATCGAGCAGCAGTTAATGCCAGTCAGGAAGCTTTATGGCTTCGACAGATCCTTTCAGAGTTTGGATTCGAGCAGCAGCAGCCTACTCCACTTTGGTGCGACAATCAAAGTGCCATCAAGCTTGCCAAAGATCCAGTTCTACATCAACGCAGCAAACACATTGAGCTACATATGCACTTCATCAGAAATCTTGTTCATGATCGTGTTCTCGAAGTGCTCTTTTGCCCTACAGATGATCAAGTTGCAGACATCTTCACCAAGTCTCTTACAGAAGCGAAGTTTTCTAAACTTCGATCTATGTTAGGAGTTCAGGAACTTGTCATTAAGGGGGGATAGGCTCTAATGCCTCCTTCCTTCTCCTAATAGTGTCACTTTTGTAAATCCTTCAATCCTATCCCAAGTTGTTCTTAAGGGGGGATGTTAGGATATTTAGACACTTAGGAGTTAGTTAAGATCAACTTGTGTAATATATCCGTTAGGGATAGTGTGCATTAGTATGCATTTGTATATACTTAATCCGACGGTCACGATATGTTTCCGACATAGAGTGATCCGACGGCTCAACTTCTCTTAGATCAAACCTAACCTTGATCCGTGGCTTAACACCCGATTGGTCCATGATCTCTATTTAAAGAGCATGGAGGGTCATTGTTTAGTTGATCGATTATGAGAAGCTCATTTGTAACTTTCTTTCTTTGCATAATAAATTGTCCCGTAGAAGCTATTTGGCCGGGGCCGTGGAGTGTTTCCCTCAAGAGGGTTTAAACCACGTCAAAACATCGGTGTGTTGATCTGTGATCTGTTTGTGTGAAGTGGTTGCTCTTGGTGTTCGGTCCTTTGGTAGTACCCTGTGTACCCGAACAAGAATTTGGTTGAACAGATGGAAACACAATTGCTGATAATGTGATGCTAGGGGAAGAACTAAACTCCAACACTATCTATTCAGGAAAAGATTGATCCATATAAATGTTGTCCAGCAATTGACCATCAGAGTTAGTATCTCCAGTGACTTATTCAACTACTGGTACTGGGGAAGATGAAATTATTTCTTCATCACAGTCAATTACATCTACAATAGAAATTTGTGATGAGGAAGGCATAACCTTCTGTCTTTTAGCTGGGTTAGCCTTGGTTATGACCAATTCATCATCTTCTGAAGTGTTTGGAGTAGAGAGATGATCATCTAGTGTACCTGGTTGCTGAATTTTGTCTACACGCCTTGAGGGTTCTAGCAACTGAGTTTGTAATATTGATAACAACTATGTCATTTGCTGTTTTCATTCATGGGCTCTCTGCAGCATGAGTTTAGCTTCTTCATTAACTTTCTCTTTAGATATTTCACCTTGAATAGCTTTACCTTTGTCTCCGTCATGACTCATGGCCAAAGGAGAAGCGTTAGATTTCTGAGCCTCTTTCTCTTCCCTATCCTTTCTTGTTTGTTCGACAAGATTCAACTGCATGGCCCTGTAACTTAGGATTTTGTCCTTTAATTCTTTCTGATACTTCAAAATGTCATGTTGTTCTTGACAGTCCTTTTCTTTGACCAAGACTTGAGAGAACATGTCTACCCCCTGATATATGGAATCATCAGGGATCGTCTCATGGGTATAATCGATCTTCATGTGAACTTGCTTTAGATGTGCATCCAACAACTTCTTAGGATCATGTTTCCTTTTCGGGGCAACATCTATTCTAAGAGCAGCTATCTAATCACCCAGACTTACAACCCAGGTTGATGTTGGGATGACCAATTGACCCAGATTTAGAGGAAACTTACGCCAATTTTTCTTCTTGGGTCGTACGAGTCTCTTGTACATACCATCAGCGGTGGTTTGAAAAGAAACCTCTTGCATTACCATCCTGTAGGACATCCAACAGCAAATGAACTGTTTCGCTCCCCCAAATCCTGATGTACGAAAAGTACTCACCTACATACCAGTCACCCATTGTGTTGATAAAAGCTTTGGCATCCTCTTAGAATGCAGGTGTTTGTTGCTGGAAGATCTTGAAATAAATGGTACCAACAAAACAATCACAGATGTCATATATCAAAGGTGAGAAATTCCCTTCCCATAGTGTTGAATGGTAGATGTGTACAGGTGGATCTGAAGGGGTCCAATGCCAACCCAAATTAGGGTATTGGAACTCTGAGCAGAAAACATCTAGAACATATGCAGATAGAAAGAAGGCTGTCTTCTTATGAGCTGGTGCCTTCTAGTATTCATGGATGGCATTTTTAAGTTCCGCTGACAAGATAGAGGCCGATGGAAAAGACTCACCTGTAAGTAATACATGATGTGCTATGGGTGCCCATTCTACTTTAAAATAAGAACAATTGGGTTGACCAAAAAGCCGGCAAGGCATGGCTACGAGTAGGGAAAAGGGTTCCTTAAACCAGCTAATAGGATAAAGGTTATTTGACTTAGGTACAAAGGCATTAGGCTTGTGCATCCAAGACTTAATAATTTGCTCGAAATTATACCGAGTCTTGGACGATTGTATGAACTCAGTAGAGAGGGTCTGTACATAGGGTTTCAAAGCAAAAGCTCGAACAAAAACATCTGGATGAAAAGTGGTTAATTGACAACCTATATTGTCATTAAAAGAACATTCTGTAACATCAACATTCTTAATTATCCACTTGAATCCAACTATGTAGGGTAAGACAGTAGGACGTGCAGCAATGACGTGAATTTGAGAATCCCTAATTTTCTCGTAGACTGGTCTATCATTCTCAATATGGGACAGGTCGTCATTATAAAAAATGGTGTATATTTTAGACCAATCCATCTAGTACATTTCAGTAACTCGTTCACTGGTGTCAGAGAGAAAACCAAAATTTGGGTCTTTGATCAGGGGGTCTTTGATCAGGGAGTCTTTGTACGACGATTTAGACCGTGTATTTCTCGACATGGTGGAAGAGCTTTGCAATATATGATTAATACAGAAAATCAAATGAAATTCAAACCAGAAAAAGAAAAATTGAAGGTTAACAGCATAAGGATACCAGTGGACTTACCTCAAATAACAAACAAACTGAAAAACGGCACCTGACACGAAATCCGGAGTAAAACGATAATGCGACAGCGTAATTTCTTCAACAGTTAAAATGTAAAAATAAGAGGTAAAAAACCTTATTAAATACATTTAACAAAATAAAACCAACCGTGCAATCATAATGAATGGACGACTGAGATTCACCGTGGTGAGCATGGAATCGGGTTTAGTGATGTCAACAAAATTGTTATTCAAAGGCTCCGCAAGCCGAAACCTGAAAGTGTGGATTTGCAGGTTGCGGGTTTACGAAAATGGAAGTGGGGAAAAGATTTCCGAAAGCCGAAAACCGACCATGCCGGTGGCGGGTTTCGGGAATGTAAAATTGTGACGAGGGATAACCATTACGAAAGCCGAAAAATGACCATCCCAAAAGCCGCATCCTGAAATCATGGGTTGCGTGTTTCGAGAAGACACAAAATAAATGAAAAATTGCAATCCCGAAAGCTGAAAGCCACCATTGCGGAGTTCGGGTTTCGGGGTGATTATTTCTTAATCTTATCAAAGGATGATTCCGTGATCCGCAGCTGTCGGGTTGCGGGTTTTGGAATTAGCAAAACCAAAACTCAAAAACACAGTAGCCCCTTAATCTGCACCTGTCGGCTTGCGGGTTTCGGGTTCTCTAAAATTTAGGGTTTCGGGATGATGATGACAGTCAACAAAATGCTCAAAATTTTCGATCTTTTCACACTGAAACACTATGGAAGAAATAATCAAACCCTTTGTCAAAAGACCAAAGGCATGGGTGAAGAATTTATAGAGGTAAGATCACAATCGAGTATTTTCAAGGTAATTCACCAAAATACCTTTGCATTTATTACAATTGGGGTTCCCTTGCTTGAGTGAAGCATGGGATCTGTTGTACCTACAAGAATACCTATATGTATAATACATGGGTATAAGTTCATTAGTGATCTATGTTAAATATGTTCATGGGCCATTCGGTTATATCATCAGTCAAGGGAATATTAATTATATTTGGACTAATTCAATGATTTAATGAGGGGGTCTACAATTTACTAAATTTTAACACTGCAGATGGATTCAGAGATGCCCCCTAGAAGGGGGTCTCTGAATCCATCTATAGTGTTAAAATTTAGTAAAATGTGCAAATTCATTGTTAAAATTTTAATTTTCATTGTTGGAGTGACACAAATAAAAATGACCAAATAAATGACCAATTGTTATTTGGTCATTTTTATTTTAGTTCGCATCCTGTGACCAAATTAGTCATTTATCTTGGTCATTTTTAGATTAATTCTTATCACGTGACCAAATTGGTCATTTATCTTGGTCATTTTTAGTTAGCTCACTTAAAATTTCCAAATTTTGGTCATTTATCCCTTGAAAAAACCATGGTGACCAAATGTTTTGGTCTCCTAATCACTTATCTCTCATTTTGTACTAGTGAATGCAAGAAGCTTCTATAATTTGCTATGATTCAAGAAAGCTAAAGGAGCACAGAAGGAACAACGCCACCCATGACTTAGAGCTAGCCAGCATTGTTCATGCTCTCAAGAGATGGAGGAATTATCTCTTGGGAAGAAGATTTGAGCTCAGAACCAATCATATGAGTTTAAAATACTTGTTTAACCAGCCAAATCTGAATGCAAGGCAAACTAGATGGATGGAGTTTCTTTGTGAGTTAAATTTGGAGATTAAGCATGTACAGGGTAAGGAGAATAAGTTTGTTGATGCACTCAACAGGAAATTCCATATTGCAGCAATACGTAGGTGTGACTCAGATTTGAAGGGAAAATTTTTAGAGATTCAAGATAGTGATGAGGTTTACCTTCATATCAAAGAGGAGTTGCAGTAGAATGTTATAGAGGAGAAGTATGCAAGATATAAACTGGGTGAGGGTAAAGTTCTCATTTATCAAAACACCAGGCAGTACATTCGAAACAGTGCAGATTTAAGGAAGTTGGTGATGGATGAGATGCATGATGGATGAGATACATCAAATGCCATACTAAGGGAATCTAGGATATCAGAAGACTATAACAGCAACAAGGAAGCAATACTTTTGTCCTGGTATGAAGACAGACATAGGTGAGTACATTGCTCGATGTCAAAAGTGTCAACAGGTCAACGAAGAGCACCAACATCCAGCAGGATTGTTGCAGCCATTTCCCATCACATAATGGAAGTAGGAAGTGATCTCTATGGATTTCATAACAGGGTTGCCAATGACAGTGAAGAAGCATGATTCAATCATGATGGTGGTGGAAAAGCTATCAAAGGTAGCTCATTTTATTCCAGTCAAGTCCACCCACAAGGCTAATGAAATTGCATAAATCTTCATGAGAGAGATATTTATATTGCATGGATTTCCTAAGGCAATAGTTTAAGACCGTGACACAAAGTTCACATCCAATTTTTGGAAAGGATTGTTCCAAGAGTTCGGAACTCAGTTGAAATTTAGCACATCCTATCATCCTCAAACAGATGGTCAGAATGAGAGATTAAAACAGATCCTTGAAGATACGTTAAGGATGTATGTGATGGATAAGCCATCTAAGTGGCAAGACTATTTTCTCTTAGTGGAATTTTCTTACAACAATGGAAATCAAGCATCATTGAAGATTAGTCTTTTTGAAATGTTGTATGGAAAAGGGTGTAGAACTCTAGTAACCTGGGACAACCCAGTGAAAAAAGTAGTGCTTGGACCAAAAGTGAAAGAGGAGATGGATCAGGAGATTGTGATGATCAGGAAGAATTTGAAGGAAACACATGATAGGCAGAAGAGTTATGTAGATTTTAAAAGAATGCATAAGGAATTTCAGATTGGGGATCATGTCTACTTGAGAGTGAAACCGAGGAAGAGTTCCATGAAGTTGGGAAGTTGTGCCAAGTTGGCACCCAAATATTGTGGGCCATTTGAAGTACTTGATAGGATAGGGCCAGTTTCATATAGGATTGCATTTCCTGCTAACATGAAAGCTCATACTATATCCCATGTATCTTTGCTTAAGAAATATGTATATGATCATAATCATATCATTGATTGGAATGTGATACAGGTGGAACCTGAGGGAGAGTTCCAGGTGGAGCCTACATGCATCCGTGACAGGAAGGTCACCTTGCTCTAGAAATGGGCCATAGGGAAGGTAAAGGTGCAATGGAGGCACCTTAGTCCAGAAGAGGCCATGTGGGAGCTAGAGGATGCCATGAAAGAGGCATTCCCATTTTTGTTCAGTTTTGAGAACACCGAGGACGGTGTTATTTTAATGGAGAGGGAGTTGTAATACCCCATTTTTCCCTTGATGTTTGTTGGATTCAATGTAAAGACTATATATATACGTAGTGTGTGTAATTTCCCTAGTGTGGAACTCAAGGCTAAGGCCCCACTAGTGGATGTTTAAGGATTATTGATTAGGAAAGTATTTGGACAGTGTGATTATTCATGGGATGCTAAGCCATGAAGAAATGTAAATGTTGTCATTATAATTAATGAATAAAATAACCAAGAAGATGGCTAAGGAGGCAAGAAATGAGAAGGGGGCACGTGTATCCACTAGGGATAGGTGAGGGGGTTTTGGGATTGGTTTCCCATGTTGCCACCTGTCTAACTATGAAATCGTTTGAACTCCCTGAGGACGTTAAAGCGGTTGTAGAGGGTGGTTGAGAACCCTATTGCTGAAGCCGATGGAGTATGGAGCATGCCTGCAATTTCGTATGGTGGGGCATAGCTCTGATTGCTTACCCTGAAAGACACTCAATGTCTGGAACTCACTGAACCATTTTTTTGGACTACACATTCTAGTGAAGGACATTCACGCATTCATTGGTTCACCATCATTTATTCAAGCACTTTCCCTCCAGGAGCCATCACCCATAGAGAGAGAGAGAGCTTGCTCATAAATTCCTGCATATGCAGAGCCATTTAAATACTATAACCGAAGATAACCATGTTTCCCTGGGTAATAGAAATACCAGTGAGTTGATAACAATGGAAAACCGTGTGTGTGAGCCTAGTCTACCGATGACAGAGTGATAGAACCTGTGAGTAAAATGCAAGCTTAAACTGTGTAGAGAAACCATGAGAGAGTCGGAGCTTGTATCGTAGAGGATAGATTGCAGAACAAAGACTTGTCTGTAAGCTTCGAACGAGTTAGCTCGTTGAACTATGGAAGAATGTTGGGTTGCTTGATAAACCCAGTGAAGGCTGAAGTATCATAGAACTAGTGACTAGAACTTTCTATTCCCATCCTGGAATAGCACTGGAAGGGAAGAGGCCTTGAGGGACTATACAGCAAAGAAGAGGGTCGTCCTTATGTTGGATGTGGTAGGTAATGTGGGTGCCAGGTCGACTGAGTGTTGAGATTCCTGTAGCTCTTTCGTTGAGCTCACTGGCTTAGCAACGCCTCCCTTGTTGTCCTTATTCACCTGATAAACCTACTACCGGTTATCTTAACATGATCAACTTGTCTGATATGTTTGATAAACCCAAGGGTATGCTGGCTTGGCATGATTGTGTTGCTTGGTATGCTTGATGAACCCATTGCAGGTTGGATTAGCATGACCAGCTAACCTGGTATGTTTGATAAACCTAACTGTATGCTGGCTTGGCATGACTCTTCTGTTTGTATGCTTGATAAACCCAACTGGAAGTTGGCTTAGCATGACCAGTGTGTCCCTGAATGCTTGATAAACCTACTTTATGTTGGGTTAGCATGGGTAGATACCCTGGAATGCTTGATAAACCCAACTACAGATTGGCTTAGCATTGGGATGGAACCTTGACTATGAGAGAACCTAATGGCCCTCCATAGTGGATACACACCCCAGCTCAGGGGTGATCTCTCAGTTGAAAGAGTACAGGTTGGACAGAGATCTAAGGTTGGGTGGAATGTTGCTCTCACTTAGCTAGTTGCTTCAGAATTCAAAGATAAGTACTCTTGTTATGTTAAATGAGGATGTTTCGTTGTTATGAATAGTTGCTTATGTGCAAAAGTGGAATTCTAGAATACATGTTTATATGAATTGGATGGACATGAAGTCATGTGCAAACCTGAGTAAAGGGATGAGTTCATTGTTATATGAATATCCTTGTATTGCATGAGTTTAATGCATTATAAGTCTTGTATGTAATAGATGTATTTGTTAGAATTGATTTAATGCATTTTACATGTTATGATGAGTATGATTAACTTGGTAATGAGTGGTATGCTTACATCTGATCCTTGGGGAAAGGGGGAATGACCTGGAAGTGTTTTAGAACCCTATGTGGGTCAAGTGGAAGGAAAGTCATGATAGGAAGAAGCCTTAAGTCTCTTTTTGGCAGAGTTATTGACATAACTTCAGTGGGGAATTTGATAGGGAAGGAGTGGCCAGATGGGGCAGGGATTTCACCATTGGATAGATCTCTCCAAGAGCTTTCCAATGGCACTGACCTTGTCTCATTTGGACCAAGGATGGATAATTTATGCATCTCTGAAGTTTGTGTGTAAAGTTTCCATTATAGGGGTATGGTTCCGCATGCCCGCATCCGCAATTACGGATTGCGGATTGCGGAAGAGACCGTTGACGGAATATGAGTTTTGGCACTTCCACATCCACAATTGTGGATTGCAGATTGTGGGTTCGTTGTTGCGGGTCATGGATTGTGGGTCCATTATTGCGTATTGTGGAAAGGTAAGCTTTCCAGGTATGCATTTTGGCACTTCCGCATCCGCAATTGTGGATTATGGATTGCGGGTCCACTGTTGTGGATTGTAGATTGTCGAAAGGTAAGCTTTTCAGGTATGACGTTTGGCACTTCCGCATCCACAATTGCGGATTGCATATTATGAAAAGGTAAGCTTTCCGGGCATGAGGTTTGGCGCTTCCGCATCCACACTTGCGGATTGCGGATTCTCTATTGTAGGCTACAGACTGTGGATCCGACTCATTCTAACTGTGTGTATTTAGTTGATTTTTTTTGGAGAAAAAAAATGTATAAGGGTCTCCTGTGGCCATGGAGGTCAGTGGGGACGCGAAAAAAAAGATAAAGATGCTGCATCAAGTATTGAATATATAGACTTATATATATATATATAATTAAAGGTAACCTAAAGTGATTGAATGTATCTATATATATATATATATATATATATATATATATATATATATATATATATATATATATATATATATATATATATAAGAGTCTAATGTCTTAATCTATATATATATAATACCATGAATTCTAGAAATAAAGAATAAAATTTACTAATAAATATTTATAAGGAGGGATTACAGTATATTATAAAGTAGTTAACTACACCTAGTATGGAAGAAGTATCTCCTCCACGAAGAGAGGATGTGGAATTTTAACAAACCTTACTCTTTTGAGATATTGAGGTTACGCCCAAAAGGGTAGGCATTACTCCTTCGGTATTAAAGAGGTTAGTTGAGCTTAAAAGAAAATCTTTACTACAAATAACATTTTAGTGAACCTTCTTCCAAAGAAGTTAGTGGTAAGTCGAGTTAGCTCAAACTCAAGTATATTCAGGGAATGATAACAAGTGGAGCCTTTGGAGCTAACACTTGGAAGCACGATATCCACCCTTTGCTGAGTGGACTCCCCCCTGAAAGAAAACAATCCAACGTTTTAAGAAAGGTTGTATCATGGAGAACGGGGGAAGAAAAAAAGTTTGCATCGAAGCTAGAGGTATTTTGCATTGGGGAAGCTGAATTTCTACATCCTTTCCTCGAAGTGAACAAATCTCATGATCATTCCACTCTACGAATGGATCTTTAGATCATTTCATATATTTGGAACATTCCATATCTGCTAATGCATGGAGATAGGTATGCAATAAATAATGGTTAGCAAGAGGCCTGGGTAAGGTTGTCGAATATCGCAGGGAGTATAACCTTGAAACTATTGAGAGGACCGTAAGGTAGATCACAGATCATAGGTAATGTGAGCTTGAACCCTATTGAAGGCACTGTAATGTAGATTGCATGTATTAAATGCGTTGATCCCTGAGTGTTTTATTTCTATGTATTTTAAATGGTATTTAGAGATTGGATAGCTCACAGTCTTAGGCTTGATAAAAATATTTTAGTTCTTGTTTGTGTATTATTATGCAAGATCCCAAACTTGGGGAATACCATTTAATATGCCTTGGGTGAACGCATTTGAGGTTTATTTCTCTATCAAGTATATTTTAAAGAGAAATCTGTATTTTATTGAATGTGTTTGGTATTCATTTCTCTTTCAAACACACTCCATGTTAATGTATCTTATAATATGGTTTTCCTTTTCTCTGGATCTGCGTTCGAAGTCAAAGGTCTCATTTGATTTCTATTTATGTACGTGTTAAAACCCTGATCTCTACATAATCATTTTTATTCCTGGTATTGATGGATCTCTGTGGGAATAAAGATCAAGGGTAACTTTCTTTATATTTTTCATTTTTTATTGCCAGAAACATATTTTATTTAAAATATTAGTTTCCTGGCTAAGTCATAATTGCATGCTTGGATGGAATCGTAATTACATTGGAATGATAGTTGTTGGATTCGTATTTCACTTAATATGATAATTATCTGGCGGGAAATCGCATTTTGCATTGTAATGGTTTTTGTTGGAAGTATATTTCATTTAAAATGTTAGTCACCTTGCTGAGTCGTAACTGCATACCTGGTTGGAAATCGCATTTTGCATTGTAATGGTTTATGCTGGAAGTGTATTTCATTTAAAATTTTAGCCGCCTGACTGAGTCGTAACTACATACGTGGATGGAAATCGCATTTTGCATTGTAATGGTTTTTGTTGGAAGTGTATTTCATTTATAAAGTTAGTCACCAGGCCGAGTCGTAACTGCATACTTGGCTAGAATCGTAAAATGGCATTGCTGGAATTGTATTTTCAATTTAGCATGTTAATTGCCCTGCTTGATTTATCATTTGGTTGATAAGGTATTTTCTGGGATTGTAACTGCATTGATATGGTATTTTCTGGAATCGTATCCCTATGCGAAGTCCCAGTTGTTATTTTTGGGAATCATATTTTCTGTGTAGATTTATTTTGATATACTAATTGCCTAGAATCGTATTCCTATGAAGTTCCTTTTGTTATGACTGGAATTTAAAGGTCATTTTGGAAATTTAAATGCAGAAGGAATTTTGGGAAGAGATTTGTGGAAGGCATACTTTCTTGATGCTCCGAATTTAGGTGAGACCCAGAATCTTTATGTATTGCAGCTTACCGCCATGTTGAAGTCCTCCTGTTAAGAGAAATACTTAGCCGTTCTACTAATCTTGGAGGTTCTACTGAATTTGGAACCCAACTAATCTTGGGGTAAGTGGGTTGGATTGGTTTTGCTAATCCCTTCTGCATCAAAGGTCCTACAACCCGCAGTCCTCAATGTGGAAGTTGGGAAAGCGGAAACCTTATAATTTAATAATTAAAGTTTATGAATATATATATATATATATATGTTATCATGCCTTGTATTTTTAATTAGTTTCATTTACAAGGAAGTGTTATATTGATGGTCATAATTGTATGATTGCACTCACATGCATTGATGGCATTCTATATTGGTTGTAAATTTTGTTTGTGGTGGCATATTTGAATTTAGTTGATTCATGAGATTAATAACAATAATAATGTTGTTTGCATGTTAATGATGTACGTATACAATCGATTGAATTAAGGAAAAACGTGTCTATACTAAAAGAGTAATTCTTTAAAATGATCAATATTAGGTTGAAAGTTTAGTGGATTATATGATGCTAAATGCTCATTATTTTAGCCATGCATGGTGAAGAAAATGGAGTGCATTGAAAAGTAATTTACCCATGATGAATTATTGTAGAGCCTTAATGAAAAATGAATAGTATGAGTATTATATCAATGATTGAACCTCATGCAGAAGAATGGTGTATGGAATAGAAATATCATACTCTTTTTATTCGGATTGAATAACCTTATAATTTTGTGGCATGGATTATGTTTTAATTAGAATAAGGGTTAATATTAAATTTGGGAGACTCATCATCACATGACGAGACCTAATTAAATGCATTTATTTATAATTAACAAGTATGTGCAACAATGAGACTATTGTAATTGTTTATTGGGTATTCAAAGGGAAACAATTTATACCCCTTTTTCCTAAAAATGCTAACCTGGAAATATGGGTATGTTACACCCCTCAGTCTATAATCAGCAATTACAACTTAAGAAAGTAAATAAAAAAATTTGCAAGGTTTACTGGAGTACCCTTGGCATTGAGATCCTCACCAAAAAAAAGTACATAGTTACATTTTCATCTACAAAAGAATAGGGGTAAAGAGAATTATCTTACATCCTTCCCCCCTTAAGAATAACACCATTCTTAGTGTTGGTACATGTTTATCTCTTTTTTTCATATTCTAGTCATCTTTGAGCTTCTACACTTCCTGCATGTTTTTATTACTCCTCTTTTTTTCATAACCTGCATTTTTACACGACCATAGAAGGTCTTCAAAACATGTTCAGCATAATATTATTTTTCAATTTTAATCATAACGTAAGCACCTAGTTATTTTGTAACACATTGTCATTTTCGATTCATGGACAATCTCCTAGTAATTTTCATTGAAATTTTATGTTTTTATCAACATAACACATGATCATTTTTCAATATAAATGAAAGGAATGCATAGGTAAAGTAATAATTTACTTATCTTTTGGAGGATATCCTTCATTTCCAACTTCTGGACTCTTATCTAGTCATCAACTTGTGGTAGAAATTCCCTTCATTCACAATTTAGTAGCATTGTTAGGATCTTGTTTCTACGCTTATGCCATGTTCTTCTTGAATGTGCAAATAGAAACATGTGTTGGATTTCAGACGGCGTCAATTGGAATACCCATAACCTCACTTCGGCAGCTTGGGTACTTTACTATCCTACCAGTGTGCTCATTAGTTTGGGAGGGAATTTTCTAGGGTAGGCAACCAATAACGCCATCGAGTATCACACAGTGATTAGAGTCTTAACTGATGCTCTTTCCCAGGGTATGGACTATGTTGTTGTTCACCTTCACTCAGAACTAGTGGTCTCCCACCTTAACTGTATCTATGCTATCCGTGAACCTACCCTTATTCGTCTATTTCGATGAGTACATCTCCTAGAGACGTCTTTTGAGTCTATTCAACACTTGCATATTACTAGAGAGATGAACACTATTGTTGATTCATTGGCCAATTTTATACTAGATTCGTACATTGCACATTCGTAAAACATTTTATTTCAAAGATGTAAAAATGACACAACATGTAAATCATCCATAATGTATAAGAAAACATGTACAAGATCCCATAATCATCACTAGAACACTGTATATAGAGTTACAAGTAGAGTTTAATATATCATGTCGGTATAAATACAAAACGTGGTACTCGTACAAAAATATGAAGCACATGAGCTTTCAGTAAGAGTCTCCTCTACAAAATTTTGAAGCTCATGGATTTCAGTACATACATATATACATGAGCCTAATCCCTAGGACACTCATGATAGAAGACGATGGCCCTAGCTACTTTTCGAAGTAGAGAACCAAAGCGGTCAGACACCCCCACTATTTTTCACTGGTAGAGAGGAGGCAACTCATGTACATGTGGCTCTGGGATATCCAGAGTCAACCTATGGAGGTTCTCCTTTAGCTCATCCAGCTCCTCCATGGCATCTCGATCCGCAGCCTCCATCTCCCATACCACTCCTCTCTACTCGATCTGAGAAGCACCTGCTGGATGGGATGGACCAACATCTCCAGAAAGATGTATCAATCATCATTACTACTCCAAAAACATCTTAAAATAACAAAATGAAAAAACACATAACATAGTTTCTATTTGATTGTTCATCTTAACCCATAGTTCTGTAATTGATGATGAAAGCAAGTATGTGGAAGAGTTTTTGAAATAAAAAGCTCTTCCGCAGACTTACCTAGGTCTCCCCACTGCATGTCCTCGGGAAGAACGAAGTATGGGTCTCCTCTTAAATCGGTTCCCTCATAGGGGCTGCCCTCCACCATGAGGATTTGTCCCCTCAACCACCTATAAAAAGGAGGATCGTAGCTAATGATCGGACCCCCACCTTCGTGGCGGGCCATCACCTCAGACCATCGTACCATGTGTGGATCGATTGGATCCAAATCCTCTAGCTCAACCTCCAGGCATAGATGTGGAACTTACTCTAGGAAGAATGAAACCACAACCGATCCATATCCAAACTGGATTAACTCACCACACCAGAATTTGGTGAGTTTCTCTCTGAGAGGCACCAGGAGTGCCTCACACTAGTTGAAAACTGTAGAAGCCATAGAATTCTCCACATATCGCATGTGGGCCTTGATGGCTAGGTGAGGAGCCCTGGTTCCTGCCACCCTCTCAATAGTGAATAAGACTATGCGTAATGGACAGTCTCTCACATCTTTGATGGGGATTTTCCCACCAATTGTCTACATGCCAGGAGTGCACCATTGGGACACTACCTCATTAGTAGTTCGATCACTCCCTCATGATCTCGTCAAAGACATGGGAGCTCCCCATCGGGACAACCTTGTCAGAAAGTAGATATCGTCAATATCTATGGCTAGTGTATGTACACCAATAGGAAATTGTTTCTTCTCTAGATCCCTGCATCTGATAAGGTATTCCAGTAGCGATAATTGATCCCTCATGCCCTGGATATGGAATTACTTTAGTATCCCACAATTCTACAATGAATTCATGCATTGAGGGTCATTGGCCGCTTGAGAATCATCCATTTCATGCTCTCTTTCTCTCCATTGGACCATCTTTACCACCCAAACCTGTCCAAACATCAACAAAATACCCATTAGAAGTGTAGCCAACCTTCCAATTTATCAATTTTTGGTATATTCTTGAGTTCATGGGGCCAATTGACGCCAGTACACCCTGTCTGTACAGACGGGGTGCCATCAGTGCAAGATACCCTTGCGTGGATGGCACCATCAAGCCCTCGGTGCACATCCCGTAATGGGGAAGTGCGGCAGCCTGAAGGTGCATTTCTCCCCATTTATAAAAGCCCAAAAATTGAAAATTGGAAATAAAAATCAATTCTACTCCACTGAAAATGAAGAGGGAAAAGTTCGGGGTTACCTGACGCTAAAGGCACTGCATATGGTTGGCGGGAGATCCCAAAATCGAAACTTGAAAAATGGCTTCAAATGGTATTTTTCAACCCCCAATTTGGTAAAAAAGAAATAGTAATTAGTTTTTACTATTTACCCTTTTTTATATTGAAAATGTAATATTCCCTTTTTAATTAATTATTTTATGGGTTATTTTTGCTATAGTTGGGGTTATTTTTCTATCTAAATTCCTAATTGATCATTCTGGCGTAGTTTTTGGAGGCCACAGGCGAAGTAAAGTGTCGTGCTAAATTTTTTTGTTGCGATTGTGGTCATCTTACGCCTGTTATCAGGTGTGAACAACTCTTCGAGCGATCTTGTGTTATTATTTGGCTCATAAAAACTGGACATTAATGAAACCGATCTTAGTCTTTGTTCCTTCTCATGCTCGCAAAACGACGAGAAAAAGTTACCGAGTTATCTTTTATCACTTTTTTAGGCTCGTAAAAGTCGCACGAAAAGGAGACCCCACAGGAATCTTCCTTTAATCTCTTTTCATGCTCCCTAAATACAAAAAGATCACCAAGAAAATTTGATTCTTTCACACTTGTAAAAGTATCTGAATGATCATCTTTCTTGTGATAGTTTACCCCTTTTTTGGACCAGAAGGTACTATTTACGAAAATGGAGCACTCCATCTAAACATGACTAGAAGAGTTCTCTCTCACGTTGTTTTATCCTTTTTCAGGTGAAGAGACTAACTTTTACGAAAAAGAACCTTTTGAGTCTTATTTAGTTCTTTTTCATACTATCTAAACATGAAATGATTCCGAGTTTACCTTCTTTGGACTCGTTAAAATATGACATTGAAGGGACCGTTTTGGGACGAACCCCTCCTATCCTAGGTTCGTAAAACATTTGGGATTGGACTTGTCTGAAGGATGAGCTATACCGACAATCTGTTACCCTCGTCAAGCTCGTTAACAAAAAAAATAGGTACTCATCAAACATGATGGGGATAAGGGAAGAGTTTGTGTTTCACTGTAGTAACGACAGTACATGTTTACCCTTGAACATGGAACTCATCTGCATATGTATTCAGTACTTAGGTAATATGTTTGTCTTTGAGTCACACCAATTCCATGAGTCTTGTTACTCCGCTGGGTAATCCGAAGAATGTTTCCATCATCAGTTTCATTGGGGGGTTTGTATCGTTCTCGTCATGTAAATACTTCCAAGTCATGCCATGCCCATGTTCAAGAGACTTTGTCATTCATTATCTGTAGTATCCTTCTACCAGATCGGTCGTCTCTGAGTTAGTCTCACACATCATTGTCTGATTCATTCCAAACATCTGTGATTGCATTTCGTGTCGATGATGGGGGATACATCATGGCCCTCCTTCTGTGGATTCATCCTTGTCAAATTCAACAAATAATATGGGGATTGAATATAGAAACCAATCAAGTACTTTGGGATTGCATACCTCAAGGGAAGGTTACTATTGAGGCCTCAAATGTACAGGTTAGATGCAAAGGTGCTAGAATCGTTCCGAGGCTCCCAACAGAGGAAGAAAACCCAAGTTGAAAGGCTTCGAATGACCTTATGTAAGGGCAGTTCCATCCCCAAAATGTTTGGTATGGTGATCCTCCATGGATATTCGGCCTCCGCTGGCACTCTAAAAGATGGGGGTTTAATCAATTAGATCAATTTTCCTAATCAAGGAAAACAAGGGTGTGAAAATGGAAAAGCTAAGCTAAGCTAACCCAACCTATTTCAGAAGAGGAAACTAAATCTAAGTTAGTCCTATTCTAAAAAGAAAGCTTGATATTGTGCAGGGTAACTTGGTTTTTGTTTGAATAGGTTATTTCATCAGCTTAACAGAAATGTAAAACCAAATTATTAACCTATTACTTCAAAGTATGATCAAACAATGAAAATTGCTGATAACAATTTAAAGATTTGAGCGCATCCAAGAATATTATGTTGTTCTTTGCCAATTTAAAAATTAGCGTGAACTTAATATTGACTGTAAATTATTTGCATAAATAAATAAATGTTAAATTTTCTGAATTTACTTGAATATGATCTAGGATCTTAACTGAGAGAACAACATGTACAACATATCTACATCATATCAATCATGCAAGCACACAAGAGACACAAAGATTTACTTGGGGAAAACCATAAAGGTGAAAAACCCCAATAACTTCCTCAGAGATAGATAGAGCAATGATACAACCAACCATAAGAGATAGACACAACCTAGCAGCAGATCCTCCTCCTCCATAAGTGCGCCACTCCTCCTTGAGTGCATGTGTGAGAAGTGAGTGAGCAAATAGAGTGCCTCCCGCACTCTATTTATACTTGACTTGACTTGCCTTTTTACCTAACTCATGTAGGCTCGAACTTAACCACATAACATAATGCTGACTGGGCCGACCCCCAATAGGGTGGTCTAATAACCCTTAGACCCACATGGCCGACCCCCAATAGGGTGGTCTAATAACCCTTTGACCCACATGACTTATACAGGGCCGACCCCAACAAGGTGGTCTAATAACCCATCAAGTATCAGTTACGACACTTACAATATAAATGATGACACTTCCGTATAGAGGAATAATAACATCTCTATAGGAATACAATATACATATATGTGAAATACATTCCGAAGTTACATATACATCAACACTCCCTCTTAACTAGGAAGGTAGTTCTCAGCACAAGTCATTTTCTCTGGATCATCGTCACTGGATAATCATCATCGAGTCATCGTCATCGTCACTGCTGTTGCTATCTCAATTAATCTCTGAATCTACTCATCATAGGAAGTTCTACAGAGCCAGTCCTTTTTCATACTGGATGTAGGCCCACCACCTGCAGGTCTTCGTCATCACTGGCCATACTATGAAATCCTCAGGACTTATTACGTGCGTCACAAAACCTCGAAAGAGCATACCAATATGTTACGGGTACACAACTCCGACCTATAGGATCTCCCAGGGCGCTATTACATGTGACCCCACCACAAAACCTCGAAAGAGCATCCCAGGATATTATGGGTACACAACTCCGACCTGTAGGATCTCCCAGGGCACAAATTACATGTGGTCCACCACAAAACCTAGCAAGAGCATCTCAGGATGTTACGGCTACACAACTCTGACCTGAAATCTCCCAGGGCACAAATTACATGTGGTCATGGCAAAACCTCGAAAGAGCATCTCAGGATGTTATGGGTACACAACTCCGACCTGAAATCTCCCAGGGCCCAAATTACATGCCATAGGACAAAACCTCGCAAGAGCATCCCAGGATGTTACGGGTACACAACTCCAACCTGAAGGATCTCCCAGGGCACAAATTACATGTCCTCCCAGAGCAATGTCTCGAAAGAGCATCCCAAGCTGTTACGGGTACACAACTCCGACCTATAGGATCTCCCAGACATGCTCATCTGCACAACCTGATCCACGACCACAGAGTATCAACCTGATACTCACCATACATCATCCTGATGTACTCATGATCGTCCTGATCATCATCACTACAACGTCCTGCTGCATGTCATTTGGAACAACATCCTGAAGCTCATCATCCATGATCATCCTGATCATCATCACTGCAACGTCCTGCTGCATGTCATCTGGAGCAACATCCTGAAGCTCATCATCCATGATCATCCTGATCATCACTGCAACATCCTGCTGCATGATCCACTTGATCATCAATGCATCCACCTGATGCATACCAAGTATCTACCTGATACATATCATCATACATGATCCTCTTGATCATACAATGTATCCACCTGATACATGATACATATCACCATACATGATCCACCTGATCATACAATGTATCCACCTGATACATATATAGATACATGGTCCAAGCATCCAACATGATGCATATACAAAATACATACACATGATTCAACTGATCATATCCAGCATCCAACATGATGCATACATACATAAATGATCCAACTGATCATATCCAGCATCCAACATGATACATACATACATAAATGATCCAACTGATCATATCCAGCATCCAACATGATGCAAACATACATAAATGATCCAACTGATCATATCCAAGCAGAAACCAGAACATCATCTTGATGCCCATTATCCAGCGCTTACATCCATAGCCATGTGAAGGTTCCTCCTTCCAACATGCTTGGAATGGCTTCAGCAAATGTGTCCACCACCTCTTCCTCGAAGTGTCCTCGATCTGAAGAATGCCAAGCCTCTCTCTGAAGTACTCGAACTTCACCCTGGCTAGTGGCTTCGTCAGCACATCTGCAATTTGCTCGTCTGTCGCAACATATAGGAGCTTCACAGCTCCTCTCTGCACCATATCCCTAATATAGTGATATTTGATCTCTATGTGTTTCAACCTATCATGAAACACTGGGTTCTCGGACAGCTTCACACAACTCTGGTTATCACAGAAGATACCAGTAGCCTCCAATGGGAGATCAAATAACTCAGACAGTAGCTTCCGTAGCCATACTGCCTCACAACTAGATGAATAGGCTGCAACATACTCTGCCTCAGCTGTACTCAGTGCTATGCAGGATTGCTTCCTGCTAAACCAAGAGATCACACCTGATCCCATACTGAAGCAGCACCCAGATGTGCTCTTCCTATCTGCAGCACTGCCAGCCGAATTTGAATCAACATAACCTTGTAGGTTAAAATTTTGATTTGCTTCATACTTGAGCCTATAATCCACTGTACCCTTTAGGTACCTCATAACATGCTTTACAGCAACCAGGTGAACACTCCTTGGATCCGTCAGGAACTGGCTCAATGTGTTCACAGCAAAGCAAATGTCTGGTCTCGTGTTCATCAGGTACATCAAGGACCCAATCATCTGACGATACGTAGAGACAACAACCAGCTCAGATGAAGCATCACATAGAAGCTTCAGATTCGATGCCATAGGTGTGATCATGGCCTTGAAATCCATCATCCTGACCCTCTTCAGGATTTCTACTGCATACTTCCCTTGTCCAAGGAAGATTCCATCTGTACTCTGCCACACCTCCATGCCAAAAACAAATAGTGCATCATCCCCAAGTTCTTCATCTCGAACTCAACAGCAAGCTTCCGCTGCGTGTCGGCAATCAATCTATCTTCATCTGTAACAAACAAGTTATCCGCATACAAAAGTAGTATCATTGGATTTCCTTCCTCAACCTTGTAGTAAAGGTTGGAATCCTCTTTACTCTTTGTAAAGCCCAAACTGGATAGAAAGCTGTCTATCCTATCATACCAAGTTCTGCACACATATATGACTACACCATGCTGTCTTGAAATCCATCTGGTGCATCTTCTATTTCATCACTTTTATATTTCTTAATGCTTCCATCTGCAACGTGCTTGATTTGATAGTTCCATTTGGAAGTCATAACAAACTTCCCTTCACGTCTTGGGACTACATCCCAAACATCATTCTTCATGATCGACGGATCATGGCATTCCATTTCTTCATCCCAGATCCTGGGAACTTCAATATCTTCAATAAATATCTTTGTTGCTAGAACAAATGTTGTAGTCCTTTTGTAGGTGAAGATATGCGGTCTTTCCTACAAAACAGGTTAAATTGCATGATTAGAAACATCTCATAGTTTTCAAAACAAATTCTTACACGTAAAGAAATATGTCATACAGTCATGCAATTATCTTAGCCAATGCTTCAATACAACATTTATCCATATCCTGTAACTTTCTAGATGCCTTCCAATCTCTACCAGAACATTGTTAAGAGTGTGCACAACTCCCAACATGTCAGCAAAGAGGTTTCATTCTAGATAAGTAGCAATGGAATGTTGTACAGTGCCATAGGCCACTTACCCATGTATATTAGTAGTATATTGTTCATCAATGCAACTATTCTAATATGCATAATACACAACCTAATTCTAGGAACATCAGTATATACATTATTGAACAATATTATTTAAACAAACAAATATGCAAGAAATGATGATTAAAATACTTATCTTTCTTTGTTTGTTGGTTGGACTCCCTCTGAGTCTTTGTTTCCTTGTAGGAGCTGTTGGAGTCCTAATCTGAAGTAGCTTCTTCTACACCTTTCTGTTGTGGAATGTAGAAAGATGATCAACTCCCTCTAAATATCTGCATCCTTGCAGAAACTACTGAAGTGTGCCCCTTTTCTTTCTTGCAGGAACAACTGGAGTGTGCTCCTTTGCTTTCTTGCAGGAGCAACTGGAGTGTGCTCCCTCTTGATCTTTGCTTCCTGAATTACCTGTTCTTGAACTCATATTCATCCTTGGTCCCTATGCATGCTTATTAGTATCATGATTGTGTTATCCTTGTGATTTCATATAAAATCATACATTCATTAGTATACTATTAAAACACAATAATTTCAAGCATGTATAGTCATGATCATTTCAAATAAAAAATAATAAGCATTAGTATTCAAGGTTTATGTGGGATTCTTATGGTTAGTCAAATCATAAGAAGCATAACATGTCTAAACCTATAACTACTCAAACCTATGACTCTTCAGGTTAGTTGAATCATCAATAAGAGATATAATATGCATAAAACCTATGATTATTCAAACCTATACCTTCATGATTCTTCTGGTTAGTCATATCATCAATTATGGTAAGAAACATAATATGCATACAACCATGATTATTCAAACTTATGACTTCATGAATAATCATTATCAACAATAGTATAAGATCCTAAACCAGGGTAGGATTCTAGCTTGATATAGGAAAAACATACCTGGATTAGCATGCTAGCTAGTTATGTCTAACATACCCACATAATGTCTTCTGGTTCTCTTCAGTGACTTGTGCTAGTAACCTACATGTCTCATATGTTAACCATTACAAAACCAAGTTATACATATCTTGTAAATGGATCTTCTATGAGATCCATGACAATGGATGAATCTTTGTCCTCATGTTATCATGACCATATGTTCTTGGACCAGAACATGATTTGTCTTTCTTGGTGTACCTTTCATGTTAGTAGACAACATAAACCTCATACAACACCATAATGCATTAGTACAATCATAAGTGTCAATACCCTAATCAATGAATATTTTCTATCGTGCATTCATAGTTTTATTAAGGTGATATGACAAGTCTAAAATCAAGATTGTACTAATTGTAGTAACATGAAGACAAACATACCATAAACTTAATCATGAACAAATCTCAAAACATACCTCGATGAGTCATACCTGTTGAGATTGGTTGTAATATTATTATGTAAGGCCTTAGCCTCATCTCCCTCTGAAACAGGAACTTCTTCATTTATGCAGGTGACCAATCCATCTTCTTCTAGGATTAACCCAATCCACTTGATTTGCAAGAACTGGACTTGGAGCTGGATATGGGTTTGTCAGAGAAACCCCAAAAATTCAAAATTTGAATTTTAAACTTTCGAAAGGATAGAAATATGCACCTTGATGAGCTGATCAAGCTGGTATATTCAGAATTTGAAAACTGCAAAGTTTCACTCCTTAATTTTTCCTTTGAAACTTCTGGATTCACTGGACATGACCCTGAACTGAGGTTTGATGAAGCCCACTCTTCTGCCCAATCAAAATGTTTGATCCAAGGCTCTAAGCTTCTATTTTTCTGAGGAGCTTCCAGTCGTGCTCACAGATTTCAAAAATTCCCGTTTTTACAGAAGCCCTAATTTTCCACTTTTCTGATCAAAGTCCCGAACTAGGGTCTAATCAAGCCCGGCCTTCTGCCCAACCAAACATTCTGATCTTGGTCTCTAAATTTCTATTTTGATGAGTAGCATCCAGCCGTGGTCTCCGATTACAAAAATTCCAACTTTCTCCGAAGCCCTAAATTCCGGAAGCCATGAATGAAGGTACTCAAAAATAATTCTGTTTTGACAGAAATATGTACCTGATTGTTTCTGGTGTAACTCTGAACCTTTTGATCCACAGGGTCTAAAAAAGTTTCCTGAGATATCCTGACCTGTTATCTTTCCATCCTGAGAGGTCTGACCTCAATTGGATTCTCTGAGAGAGAGTTATGCCAAATGTCGCAACGTGACCTGTTTTTGGATAAAACCGGAGAGCTAACTTGTACGGCGTGCCACATGTCACTATTTCAACTTCAGCATCTGAAAACGTTTCCTGAGATAGCTCTACCTGTTAGCTTTCCATCCTAACAGGTATGATCTCCATTGGACTCTCTGAGAGAGAGTTATGCCAAGTGTCGCAATGTGACCTATTTATGGGATAAAACCGGAGAGCGAACTTGTACGGCGTGCCACGTGTCACTGGTTCAACTTCGGCCTCTGCAAAATGTTTTTGAGATATTACAATCTGTGTACTACATGTCACTTTTTACGAAATTTCATTTGGAGCTTCCTAGCCCACGTTATAACTTTTTTCCCAAGGTCACCTGATTTTGACTCAGATCTGGAAGAGGCAGAAACCCTATATTGTACAGATCATAAATCACAAAGTACAACGAATTAGAGGTTTTCCTTTGGACACAAGGTACCTAGAGATTTAATATTCTTCCTGTAACAATTTCAGATCCGAAAACTTTGCCAAAACGGATTTATAGCGAAAGTGCTACGATGACTGGTTTTTTCTATATCAAGCCCTAGCATCGTAAGTGCAACAAGTGTCATACATGCCATATCATGCCTTCTTTCAGGCTAGCTCTGATACCATGTTAAATTTTCTGAATTTACTTCAATATGATCTAGGATCTTAACTGAGAGAACAACATGTACAGCATATCTACAGCATATCAATCATGCAAGCACACAAGAGACGCAAAGATTTACTTGGGGAAAACCATAAAGGTGAAAAACCCCAATAACTTCCTCAGAGATAGATAGAGCAATGATACAACCAACCATAAGAGATAGACACAACCTAGCAGCAGATCCTCCTCCTCCATAAGTGCGCCACTCCTCCTTGAGTGCATGTGTGAGAAGTGAGTGACCAAATAGAGTGCCTCCCGCACTCTATTTATACTTGACTTGACTTGCCTTTTTACCTAACTCATGTAGGCTCGAACTTAACCACATAACATAATGCTGACTAGGCCGACCCCCAATAGGGTGGTCTAATAACCCCTAGAACCACATGGCCGACCCCCAATAGGGTGGTCTAATAACCCTTTGACCCACATGACTTATACAGGGCCGACCCCAACAAGGTGGTCTAATAACCCATCAAGTATAAGTTACGACACTTACAATATAAATGACGACACTTCCGTATAGAGGAATAATAACATCTCTATAGGAATACAATATACATATATGTGAAATACATTCCGAAGTTACATATACATCAACAATAAACATGTTGCATAAATAAACTTATTTAACACATTTGTAAATCCAGATCGTGAATCATGATAACCAAAACTCCAGATCCAGAATTGTTAATTGATTGCAAATTAATAAACAGTAATTGATAATTGACTCAGAGCATCATCAAACTAATCAAATAAACTTGATAAGTAAACAAGAAGACATATGGAGAAACTTTACTGTATTTAACACAACTGTAAGAAATTAGAGTGTCTGCAAAACAGGGCATGTCCAATTGTTCCTTGCTGATTTGAGCTCTCAAATCATCATCAACCTTGGCAGCGTCTCCTCAGTTCTGAAAGAGAAATATTTTTAGCTCTGTCGAGCACTTCCTCTCTTTCAGCTTATAGGAGGTAGGTATTTATACAAATAAGTGACAAGAAAAGATCATATCATTTTCCCCAATTGCTGAACTAACTAGATGAGTCATTCCATTTGTCAGATCCGTCCATGAGAAAAATTTGGGAAATTCTGTTTTGGAAAACCAGTTGTATCTCCCAAATGAAGAAATTTCGTAGGATTCTTTTTGTTAACGAAGTAATTGGGCACCTTTTGCACAAAACCCATGTCTCAGATTTTCCAGATTCATCTTCATCACCCCCAAAATCACATCCAAAGATCGATGCTTTCCACTTGGCATGTTTTTTATCATTTCAAACTTGGGATGTAGTTCTTCATCTTGATTGATACAAATCGAAATCCACACCTATACAATCCAAAACAGAAATTCAAATATCATTCCAAATCTATTAACAAAAATCTAAAACAAATAAGAATTCATTTGCAAATCAAATATTGAAAATAGACAAATCTTATGCAAATACGAAATTGACTGTTCAGGCAGATTTTCAGTATGTTTAAGCTATTCAAATGGAAAACATAATCTTCCCAAACTGTTCCCCATCCTTCCAGCTTTCTAGCGAGCTATCACAGGCTTGAATTGGACTTATAAATCTCAAGATATTTCTCTTGGAAGTTGAGACTCAGCAACCGTTGATTTAATTGTTGAATGGATCATGGCCATTGATTTAGTAATTGAAATCCATTATTAATTATTTTCCAAATGAATAAAACTTAAAAAAAAATCCGAAATTAATATTTCCAACAAAATCGGAAATTAAAATCAAATGTCTGGAGGAAAATTAGAGTTTGAAAAATCCATTAAAATCCGGAAAAACCCAAAATTAAAACTAAATCAAAACCCTAAGCAAAAACTGAGATTACCAAAAGTTACGCACCCCAAATTTAATTAAAATATAACCTAAGACAAACTTAGGGTCCGGAAAAACGCATGGATGAAAAGTGAAAAAACAAAACCCGCAACCCGCATTTTCGGGTTTCGGGTTTCGGGTTTACACATTGCAAAATAAAGAAACAAATGTATTTCAGAAATTGGTAACCCGAGATTTCGGGTTTGAAAACAACGTTCAAAGTAAAAATAGCATTTCCCGCATTCCAAAAATGCATAAAAATACTTAGGAAGCTTGGAAATTTTCAATTTTTTTATTGAACGAAGTATGAAATATCAATAATTATTTACCAAGAAAATGCAATATCTTTCTTAAGAAAATAAATGTTGAAAGAAAGTTACATATATAGGAAAAGAATCACTCTTATAATATAGGAGAGTTAATGAATTCCATAAAGAGCTTTCTAACATTATCATTTTCCAGGAATACAAAACAAAGAAAAGAATAACAACATTTCCTTTTGCACAATAATAAATGAAAATCTTTTTAAATTGCAAAATGGAAAAGGTATTTTCAAGATCCAATTAGCTTATTGAAAATAAAATACTTATCCATGATCAAGTCAATTTCACATTCGTGAATGTTGAATTTTAATCCCACTAATTTCCAAATAATCATAAAACCAAATCTCATAGAAATTAGGGAAATTGGAACTCCAACAAACCAAAACATGTGTTCTTTTAATTCTCATAACATCAAATTGTGTATAAGTTTAATATATGGATTTAATGAAATACACAAATTAAGTTAATGAAAGTCAAAGCATGACCGTGAATATTTAAAAGATTTCAGTAAGTTTAATTTCAACATTAAAAATATTAAACTAACATAAGCAAACAAACCCAAAGGCTAAGACTATTTACAATATCTACATTATGATTCTAGGTATGCAAAAGTAAAATAAAACTCTATCAAGCTCAGATATCATACTAATTCAATATTCAAAATCATAAGAGAAGAAACCATAAGATCAATCAAAATCCCAAAATGAAGCTAATCAACCAACCATCATCTCGAATAATCAATTTGTGCAGTGAAGACCAAATCTAGGTGGGGCATGTGAGAAATAACATAATAAATTAACCACCAAGATCATGGAACCAAATCAAATGATAAAAACCAACTCAAATGAATCAAACAAATAAGTAAAAATGGAATGAACCCAAATAATTATTCAAATCACACAGTGTAATCTCATCCACAGGATCAAAATGAATGAACGGTTAAGACTACATATGCGGAAGCAAAGTCGCAAAAACTTTATTCTTGCAAATATATACATCCTTCCCGCAATCCACAATCCGTAATGCGAGTGCGGGTTGCGGGATTATACTTGGAAAAACAAGGCATGAAAGTGTTTCTGAAATCTGCAACCCGAAACTTGCGGGTTTTGCTATTGTGAACTACCAAAATAATCGTAAAAATGAGTTTCCGTAAGCAGCAACCCAAAACTTGCGGGTTGCCAGTTTCGGAAATGAAAACAGGCTCAAAAAATGAAAAGGATTTCCCGAATCCCAAAACCCGACATTTCAGGTTTCGGGTTTCGGGAACACACAACGCGACTATAATTACAACGAAATCCTAGAAGCCGAAAGCCGCACTTGCTAGTTTCAGGTTTCGGGTTGGAAATCACCATACATTATTATGAAAGGAAAACCTGCAACTCGCATTTTTGGGTTTTGGGTTTCGGGTTTCTAATGTGTCGGGTTTCGGGTTGATGAAATCAAATGACAAAATACTCAAAAATTGAGACTTCCTGCAAGCCAAAAACACTTAGAAATTTTCCGATCAAAAGGAAAACACACAGAACAAAAATATGGGTAAGGGATCTTAGGGATAAAAACAAAAATCTCATATTTACAAGAAAACTCATCCAACTACCTTTGTGTTTATTCACAAAATGGGGTTCCCGTGTTCAACCGAATATGGGATCTGTTGTGGCCAAAACAGTTACGTCGCTTTAACCATGAGTTTACATCATTGACTCCATATTGAAATATCCCATCGAGTGTTTGACTTCAGATCATTGATTCACATTTGATGGCATGTACTGTGATACCTTGAAGATCATTGACATCAATGGTGATTTCCCTCGCGCTTGTTAATGGTATACATAAATCACCAGTAATCAAGTGGTCTCTACCATTTTCGACTCCAAGAAATTGTAAACACATGGTTAGATTCGTATCATTGCGGATTTAGCTTGAAGACCCTGGGTTAACTCTTATCTTTCCCAGGTTGAGATGGAGATTGTTTGAGTCATATCACACGGATCCACTTTGTATTGGTCGTGGTTGTGTTATCATCTCATCATGGATCTACGCTTGTGTTCAGTAGGCATGATTGTGTTCATTCAGTATCTACTACCATGGATTTGTAGTGTATTGGTTGGCAACAATGTTATGAGTCATATGAGGCCTGTATCTCAGAGTTGTTTGTACTGGAACAACTTCTTCCAACCAACATCCTTTCCTTCAATCCTTCACATTACAAAGAATTTCACCTGTCTTACTTTACCATCTTTATGCTTTGGGGGGAATTCTGTTACACCAAAATCTCATCATCATGATTCATGTGTCAACTCATTGCCTTAATCCCTAAAGTTTACCTGGCTTAAACATCATGATCAAGTTGTTTCCCTTATATTCCATAATGTCTAGCTTCACTGGCGCATCCTACTTCTCAGCAAGAGGCACCAGACTAAGGTTGGCACATGATTATCTCTAGCATACTACGCAACTGGATCTTGTTGACCTTATGCAAGTTGTGCCTACCCCTTCTCGGCGCTAGTTGTCTTCATGCAAAGTGTGCCAGGGTTGGTTAATGTGGATAACAAGGATCTTCGACCGAATTCTTGAATCTTAGTGACATGGAGGTCTATCCCTGGTTGGTAGGAAGGCTAGTATTTGGTCCCCTAACCTAATGGGGAGATCCCTTAGACCTCTCCCCCTAATCCTTAACTTACTCTATCCATTTGGCCTTATAAATAAGACCTCTCTCTCCATTGAGAATAGAGGATGGTCTATAGTACTCTCATGCTTGTGGAATTGCTCTAGGTGATCCCTATTCATCTTTGGGAGGCTTACTTCATCATTGGAAGATTGGATTGGATTGTTGGAAGGAAGGTTGCAACATTAAGGCATAGGTTGTAACGTTCTCTCTCCATGTACTCTCTACTATTACAGTTAATACAATCTCTTTCCATAAATAGTATTTTGTTGGTATTGTTTAGAGATTTATTCCTTAACTGTTAGATTAGATCGATTCCTATGCAATATATGCTTTTATTGTTTGCTTGTTTCTATTTTTCGATAGGGTTGTGCAGCTCGAGATCTGAAGGATTTGGAGCATTGGATCAACAAAGAGGAAAATGACTTACAAAAATCAGGTAAGAGATCTACTTGTTAGCTTGCACTTCTATTGATATAGGAAAGTAGATTATATTTTGTACTTATTTGTTCTAGATCAAGTTCGACTAGGGAGATCTAGCTTAAGTCCACTTAGGTAGATTGTCCATAAACAAAGTACAAAAGAATACATGCATTTATCCTTTTATTTTTATTTTTAATATGGGTATTTTGGGGTGTGTGACATAATGGTATTAGAGCATGGTTAGAACAAATGGCCTAAAGGGCTCAACATTGAAATAAGTACAAACAGAAAACTAACATAAATGTTATGGTTGATTCTCTTATGTTCAGAAGAGAAGTATAAACTTGATTTTGCAGGAACTATGGCAAATGTCGAAATTTTAGTTGAAGAAGAATCATATCGTAAAAAACAAGTAAACAATGAACAAGAAAACATTAATGATGATAAACTGTGGGTACATCTAAATGAGAGTAGAAATGATAATCCATCCAAAATTTTATAAACAGTAAAAGATTTAAAAGAAGAACTACAAAGTGTTAAGAAAAATAATGAATGGATTATGAAAGCACAAGAGGAATTAAATAATGTATTGTTAACAAAAATATATAATCAAGAAGAATAAAGGATGAAAGGACCTAATATAGAAACATTAAATACTGCATCTTATAAACGCAAGGCAAGGATGTTAAAATTTGCAGATAGTGAAACTAAGTCTTCAAGTTGAAATTCACCTAAATAGAGTAAACATAATTTCAAAGAATCTAGTGAAAGTAGTGATGGTGATAAATATAGTAGAAAAATTAAACCTTATGAATAAATTTATGGTAAGTTTAAAAATATAAAACCTCCTATATTCAATTGTGAAATTGAAACTGGAGAAGAAGCAAAAGCCTGGCTTTCAGGAATGAAAAAGTACTTTTAGATTTACAACTACTCTAATGAATTAAATGCAAAAATGATGATTTATAATTTAACAGGAAAGGCCAAAATTTGGTGGCAAGACATCAAGAAAGTAAAATGCATTAAGGAACATCATTTAACTTGGAATAATTTCAAGAAATACTTTAAAAAGAAATACTTGTTGGAATAGTATTATGAAGAAAAAGCTAAAGAGTTTTATGATTTAAAACTAGGAACTTTTATAATGAAGGAACTGCGTAGTAAATTTCTAACTTGTTATGTTATGTTCATTATATTGTTGATGAAAAACCTAAAATACAACGCTTTCTCAGTTGTTTACCAACAATTTACAAAGAAATAATTGAATATGACAATCCAAAAAAATTGGATGAAACTATGAGGAAAGCAAATTTTTGTTATGATCAAAATAAGAACAAAAGAGATAATGTACCAAGTTGGAAGAACAAAAAAGAAGAAATATTTGAACAAAAAATACAAGTTATGAGATTCAATAATACTTCTGGAAATAATCATCGAAACTTTCACGGAAATAGATTTAGAAGTTTGAGGCCACAAAATCCTATAGTAATAAAAGGAAATGAAGCATATGTTGGTTATAATAAAAATACTATTCAAATGGAACCTTTAAAATGTTTGGAATGTAGTGAAACACATTATTTTAAATATTGTCCAGTTAGAAGAAAAAGTTTTAACAACGTTCAAACTGTTCAAGAAGGTACTACGGTTGGAGATGTATCAAGAAGCATGCCTATAATTTGCGCAATATTGGAGAACAGACACACAGAACATCAAACATCTATGGTATAAATTGAATGTATGTTAAAGGATAAACCAATCTCTATATTAATTGATCCAGGTGAAAAATTAAGTTTTGTTTCAGCAAGAATTGTAGAACTGTGTAAATTACAACATAATAAATTTTAAAAGTCTTAGTTAGTTCAACATGCTACAGGAACGAAATGAAAAGTCAATAGTTTTGTGAAAGAATGTGAATTTAATATGAATGGTCTTGTGACATATGTTGATTCAAATATTCTTCCTCTATGATCTTATGATTTATTAATATGAATGGATTGGTTAGAAAAGCATAGAGTAATTCTAAATTGCTATGATAAAACCTTCTCATGCATAGACGAAGAAAGTAAACCTATAATAGTTAAACGAATTCCAACGAAAACTACTATTAGAGAAATATTTGCTTTACAATTGAAAAGATCTGTTCGCAAGGGTTGTAAAGTATTTGCTGTTCGAATAATTGATGAAAGAAAAACTAATAATGAAATTAAAATAGATGATATTCCAGCTTTAAAAGATTTTAAACATGTATTTCTAGAAGAAATTCCTGGATTACATCCAAAAAGGGAAATAGATTTCACTATTGATTTAGTGTCAGGAGTAGTACCAGCTTCAAAAGCTCCTTACCGAATGAATATTTTGGAACTTAATGAATTAAAATCCAAAATATAGGAAATAATAGATTAGAAGTACATTCGACCAAGTGTTTCCCCTTGGGAGCACCGGTTTTGTTTGTGAAGAAAAATGATGGTACTTTAAGGTTATGTATAGACTACAGACAACTAGATAAAATGACAATTAAAAGAAGAGATCCTTTTCCTTGGACCAATGACTTATTCGACCAATTTCACTGATGACTTATTCGACCAATTTTGAGGAGCAACGATATTTTCATAGATAGATTTGAGATCTGGATATCATCAAGTTAGAGTTAAAGACGAATATATATATAAGACAACTTTTAGGACCAGATATGGTCACTATGAATTTGTCGAAATGCCATTTGGGTATGACAAATGCTCCAACATCTTTTATATGTTTAATGAATTTTATATTAAGTAAGTATCTAGATAAATTTGTAGTCGTTTTCATTGATGACATATTAAAATCTGTTCTAAAAATCGACAATAACATGAAGAGCATTTAAAAATAGTCTTACAAGTATTAAGAGAATAAGAACTATATGCTAAATTCAGTAAAGGTGATTTCTTTAAAGATAAAATTTAATACTTAGGACATGTAGTGTCTAAAGATGGTATATTGGTGGATTGTGATAAAATTAAAGCTATCATGGAATGGTGTGTGCCTAAATATGTATCTAAAGTTAGATCTTTTATCGGAATTACTGGATATTATTGTAAATTTATTGAAGGATTTTCAAAAATTGCATATCCTATAACTTCATTGCAAAAGAAATGTATGAAATTTGAATGTAATGAGAAATGTGAAATCAGCTTGAATAGACTAAAATATTTATTAACAACTCCTATCCTAAAGATAACATACCCCTATAAAGATTCTTTTATATGCACAGATGCATGCACAGAGGGTCTAGGTGGAGTATTAATGCAAGAAAATATGTGGTAGCCTATGAATCTAGGAAACTTAAAGAAAATGAAAAGAACTATGCTACTCATGATTGGGAGTTAGCTTCCATTATTAATGCACTTAAAATGTGGTGACACTATTTTTTGGGGAGAATATTTTCACTAATGATCAGTTTATAATATTTATTTGACCAACATAATTTAAATGCTAGACAAGCTAGATGGTTATATTTCCTAAGTGAATATGAATTTGAAATTAAACATATTAGAGGAAAGGAAAATAAAGTGGTTGGTGCGTTAAGTCGTCATGAAAATATGTTGTATGTGACTGCAAGTAGCAGCTATGAAATAGATTTAGAATTTAAAATTGAGGCAACAAAAAAATTTGATAAAGAATATCAGAAGTTTAAGGAAATGACAACAGAAAATACAACAAATAAGGTAAAAACATAATTTAGTCTTAACAGAAAAGAATTGTTGGTATGTAAAAACAGATTGTATGTACCTAATTCTTAGGAGGTCAAGTCATTAGTCACGAATGAAATGCATAAGAGACCATATTTAGGACATCCTAGATATCGTAAAATGATTACTATGTTAAGAAAATAATTCTTTTGGCCTAATATGAAAATTGAATTAACAGAATATATAGCTAGATGCATTGAATGCCAGCAAGTTAAGGCTGAACATCAACATCCAGCCAGATTGCTGCAGCCTTTACCCATTCTAGAATGGAAGTAGGAAGTTATTAGCATGGATTTTATAACATGTTTGTGAAAATCCTCAGCATATCTAAGAGCTGGTGTATACCTCACAATGAAATAATTTAGGAATAATATTAAGAGTGGTCAATGCAGTAAAATGAGCAATAGAATAATAATACAGTAGAACTTGGATAGATGCAAAATAAATTCACACACACTCTTCATTAATCACAAAGAGAAACATAAATAATACAATGCATGAGGATTCGAATGCCAAGGTGGAATTTGAATTAGCCTTCATGGAGTGATCCAAAGATAACTGGAGTGTCATCAAATCACAACTAGAAGTCTATCTCATCATCAATGGAGTCATCAATGCACAAGTAATTGTCAACCATCAGTCAAACTGAGTCTAACTGAGTGTGGTAGGTGTAACTGAGTGTAACTGGCACATGGAAACACTAACTGAATGAACGAGGATTAGTGGAGGGCACATGAGGAGCTAACTAGAGTCAGAATGGGCAATCTAGTCTCATCGGAGGTCCATCGGAGTGATACAGTCAGTTGAGAGTCAGTCTTACCTTAAATCATGGAGAGAACTAAAGGTAGCTAAAGTGCAACTGAGTGGTAGGTGAGAGAGGACAAGTGGCTTCCTAAAATCAAGGAAGAAGGGTGCACTAAACTCTAGGAGGGCTAAAAATGATCTGAGAGAAGCTTCCGGGGCTAGCTAGTTGAGGGCTAGGTGTTGGGACTGATGATAGGGATACATGCATGCATGCAGAATGCATGCACAACTGAAACTGCAAGTGATAAAAATGCTGGTAGGACTAGGATGGAGTATAGGAATATCCTAACACCCCCCCTTAATCCATCCTGGGCCCTGGTAACAGAGACCAAAGGTCACCCAATACAATGAATAATAACAGTCAATAAACCGAGGAAATGGGGAAAACCTCATGGGAAAAATACCCCTCCTCAAAATAGACTTTAAGGCACACACAAAAAATAAATCCTCGAAACTCAAGCAAGTGTGATTCTTGGTCATATGTATGGAGGTATATTCTTCTTGGGAAGAAGTGGATCATGCTCAGAAAGCATGTGCTTGTACTTGCTCTTCAGATCGAATGTGATGAGAACAAATCCATAAATATGAGGATGATCCTCGAACCTGTGATTCGATTTAGCTGAGGTAGGATCCAATCTATGAATGTGCAGATAGTCCTTTGTCTTCTCTTTCGAACCATCATGGGTGAGATTATTCTCAAAAGAAACATCAAATATCAGTGATTGCTTGGAATCCAAATCAGATCCAAGACTTGAATCATGGTTTCTTAAGATCTCCTTTGAACCATTTGAGGCGAGATCTAAACCAGTAAATGCATGTTAAATTATCCCAAGTGAATGGCAATGGCACCCATCATCTTCAATAACCTTCTGAGAGCATGAAATAATGATCTTACAATAGTAAATAAAAGGTGGTTGATCAAGGAGAGTGAATGCATTACCTCCAATGGCTAATTTAACCTCTGAAACATTCATGAGATCATGATGCAAACCAATAGACTTTGGTGCAAGAGAGGATTTAGGAACCTCTGCAATTTCTGGAGTTTGAGCTGGCACAAAATTTGAAATAGAATGAATTTGGAGCATGAGTGTAGAATCTGCAAGTTCTTCTTCTTTTTGGACAACTTCAATATGAGATATGATATATTCATGATCAATGAGATCATCAAGGAGGGCGAATGCATCACTGGGCTTGCTCTCGAAAGGGTTTGGACCAATCCCTTCATTCTGCTTGCCAAATCTTTCATCCAGTTGGGCCCATAGCTATTTTGAAGATTCAGCAGAATCAATGAACTGGGGTCTCATGCATCGAGACATAGCAAACATCATTGTTGCATAGAAACTGTCACCTTTATTTAAACAATGAATCTCTTCTTCAGAGGATTCGAACTCTATTTCAAAACAATAATCAAAGAGATCATGGATATTCAAATATGCTATCATTTTTTGTTTCCATTCATCATAGTTGAATGGAGAAAGAGGATGAATTTCTTCTAAATACGTGGAAGCTATAGAATACCTACAAAAACAATAGAAAAGTGTACAACTGCTCTTGCTACAAAAGTGCAGAAACTACTCAACTCGAAATCTTGATAATAACCTGCAAAAAACTCTCAGGAAAGGAGATAAACAATACTCTCAACATGCTTTGACACCATATGAAAATCCTCATAACAGATCTAATAGCTGATGTATACCTCACAGTGACAGAATTTAGGAATAAGAATAAGAGTGGTCAATGTAGTAAAATGAGCAACAGAATAATAATACAGTAGAACTCGAATAGAAGCAAAATAACTTCACACACACTCTTCATTAATCACAAAGGGACAAATAAATAATACAATGCATGAGGATTCGAATGCCAAGGTGGAAATTCAAATTAGCCTTCATGGAGTGATCAAAAGATCATTCGAGTGTCATCAAAGCAGAACTAGAAGTCTATCTCATCATCGGTGGAGTCATCAATGCACAAGTAACTGTCAACCATCAGTCAAACTGAGTCTAACTGAGTGTGGTAGGTGTAACTAAGAGTAACTGGCACATGGAGACACTAACTGAATGAAGGAGGTTCAGTGGAGGGTGCATGAGGAGCTACAGGAGTCAGAATAGGCAGTTTAGTCTCATCGGAGGTCCATCGGAGTGATACAGTCAGTTGAGAGTTAGTGTTACCTTAAATAAAGGAGAGAACTAAAGGTAACTAAAGTGAAACTGAGTGGTAGGTGAGAGAGGACAAGTGGCTTCCTAAAATCAAGGAAGAAGGGCGCAATAATATCTAGGAGGACTAAAACTGATCTGAGAGAAGATCTCGAGGTTCTCCATTTGAGGGCTAGGTGCTGGGACTGATGACTGGGATGCATGTTATTGCATGCATGTAGGCATAATGCATGATGCATGCAGAAATGCATCCAAGACTTAAACTAAAAGTGATGAAAATGCTGGTAGGACTAGGATGGAGTATAGGAATATCCTAACAATGTTTTCCTAAGAATGCTAAATAGAATGATTCAATTATGGTTGTGGTGGATAATCTTAGTAAAGAAGCACATTTTATTCCTGTCAAATCTACTTACAAAGCTATTAATATTGTTGATATTTTTATGAAATAAATTTTCAGATTGCATGGTGTACCTAAAGTTGTGATTTTTGATAGGGATACAAAGTTTACTAGAAATTTCTTGAAAGCTTTATCTAAAGGTTTGGATACTCAATTAAATTTCAGTATTGCATATCACCCCTAGACTGATGGGAAAACTGAAAGGGTGGATCAAATTTGAGAAGACATGCTTATAATGTATGTAATGGACAAACATGGGAAATGGGAAGAGTATTTACATCTTGTTGAGTTTGAATATAATAATGATTTTCAAGCCTCTCCTAAAATGAGTACATTTGAGATACTTTATGGACGAAAATGCAACACTCCAATTTCTTGGAGTAGCCCATTTGGTAGACTAATGTTAAGTCCTGAAATATTGAAGGATATGGAACTAGCAGTGAAACAGGTACAACACAACTTGAATATAGCTCAAGATAGACAAAAGAGTTATCTTGATTTGAAAAGAAGTCAAAGAGAATTCCAGGTAGGGGATCATGTTTATGTGAAAGTGAAAACTAGAAAATGTTCCTTAAAATTGGGAAAGTGCACAAAATTGGCACCCACGTATTGTGGACCATTGAGATATTGGCAAAGGTTGGGCTAGTGGCTTATCAATTAGCACTACCACCTACAATTAAAGTGCATAATGTTTTTTATATTTCAATTCTCAAAATATATGTTCATGATGCTACTCATGTGGTTGTCTGGAATGCTATCCAGGTGGAACCCAAAAGAGAATTTTAGGTGGGACCAGAATGTATTCTCAATAGGAGAGAAATTTTACTATGGAACCACATCATTGGACAAGTCAAGTTGTAATGGAAGCACCTTAGCCCATAAGATGCTACTTGAAAATTGGAAAGCAATATGAGGGAGGCTTAAAAGTAACACTGAGGACGGTGTTAAAATTTAAGGGGGGTGTATGTAAAACACCGAGGAACCCAAATGATTTTTTTTATAATACCTTATGTTATTATTTGGTTTGACATTATTAACCAAGTGAGGTCAAGAAATTTGTAATGAATTATTAATTCTGAATTATTATATAGCTGAGGGAATCAAAACTGAAATAACTATTGAAGAGTGTTTGCTGACCCATAAGGATAAATAACAAATGTCAAGAGGAAATCCATTATGGAAAGAAAACCTAATAAAGGAGGAATGGTTAAGGAGGCATCATCCCTAAAAATAAGTTTGTGACTCCTATTGGAGCAGTTACGAGAAGGTGTCTCATAAATGACATAATTCCTAGGAAAATGCTATAAAGCATTGATTTCATCCACTGGGTAGAAGGATTATGATGAAGGGGAGAATATGAAAGTATTGAGTTCATCCAATGAGCATGATGCTTATGATGAAGTGATATTGTGACCTAGCTTACACAAGAGGAACTATGTGACTAGTCTTTGTCCTTGTGGTTCAACAAACAAGCTCGGGGGTTTCAAAACAAGTAGCCTGGTTGTTCTAGAAGTTGGCTGGGAGGAACAATGACCTTCCATTTTGATTGGCCTCTGCTAGTTCAAGTTCCATCTATTTTATTATTCTACAAATAATGTTTACTATAATGAATTCCTAAATTGATATTCAGAATGATTATATTGCTTATGTATGATATTAACTATCCTTTTATTATTCTGAATGTATGTTTACTGTAATGATATATAGATTGTTAGGAAGACTGATCGCACTGCTTAGGTATATTACCAACTATTTTATTACTATTCTGAAATTACTTTGTACTATAAATAATCCTAATTTATTAGTCAGTTCATGTTTTTACCCTGTTATTCTTTCTATTATGAAATTGTTGTACATTATTGTTTCCAGTAACATCTTGTTGTTGCTACAACACCCTCCCCAATATTCGAAAAAATTTGGGGCCCCTCCTTTAATTTTGAAGAGAAAGTTTGCTTAGGAGCCTAAACGCCATCAAAACCTTTTCCTTACTTAGTTCTTCTTGAGAAAACCTTTGTTTGATTACTTTGAGTCCATTTTTTGTGTGTTTTGGACCAAGAAAAACTCATGATTTTAAGCCGCAACAACAGAATAACTCATCCAACTCTTCCGAAACGACGAGAAAATTTGGCTAAGTTAAAGTATCGGTGGAAGAACTCACCAAGCCATTCTGAAACAGTGGAAGAACTCGGACAACTTTGCCGCAACGGTGGAGGTTTTAACATAACATTTCCGAAACGATGGAGGTTTTGGACCAACCTTTTTGAAATGATGGAAGAAATGATCAAGTCAAGTAAACGGTGGAAAAACTAATCTAAAGCTTCCGAAAAAGCAAAACTTCTCAATTAAGTGAACCGTCGGTAGAGCAAACTCGCAAATTTTTTCCGCAATGGTGGAAAAAACTCACCTAAATCTGTTGCTGCTGCAAAAAGAAATAAATAAGTCAGGCTCCGTCTAAAAACTTTTGCCAAGTTTTCCGAAATAGCAGAAGAATTCGAGTAACTTATCCGCGACGGCAGATGAGATGGCACTTCTTTTCTAGTAGTTCATTTCGCTCGAGATATTGGAACTTGCCCGCAACACCAGAGTAACTTACGTAACTCTTCTGCAATGATGGATAACATCGGTTAAGCCCTCCAATTCGCAACATCACACCTTTCCCCAATGGATGAACTCGGATAACTTCTCCGCAACAGTGAGAATACCCCAAAAAAATATTCTCGCAACTATCGGAGAACTTAGCCAAGTTTTTCCAGTTTTGGTGGTCACAATTAATGCCGATTTGACCCCAACAGTATGCCCATTAACCCCATTTTATTTTCACATCTACCCTATTAATTGATTGCACGCGTCAAAATCCTTTATATAGGACATAAAACCCGTTGAAAATTTTCATTGTTTCCATTGGTTAGAAGGCTCATTCCCGTTTTCCTTTGAAATTACAAGCACCTAATCTAGGCTCACCGGTTCCGCAGTAGCACCAACATCCACATAACGATCATCTTCTATCAGGTTCATACCCTTTCAGACCTCATAGACTCAATTGCAGTAGCTATTACTCATTGAAATGAATGATATGCTCATGGTTCTATTCCTCCAGAAGTCAAATGGGGAGACATATATCACATGATAAGAGATCAGGACATCCCAGAGGCACTCCTCGCGGAAGAATGCCTATATCGAAACATCAGAACCTCCTGCATATCCAAAGCAGCCACACGCTCGAAACTTTTTCCATGCTCAAAAGTAATTGGATGGATTCTACAGCATGCAAATGTGCACACAAGGGTTCTTTCGGACAGTAGGGGAGAAGTTTTTGCATCCTTCCATCCATCTTATATTGCAGCAACTTATAAATTGCCTCGAGCTCATCAGCGGCTTGATGATGAATGGCTAGGACAAATCAAAATGGATAATCTAGAGATGGCTATAAAGTTGCTGATCTCAGGAAAATAGATCAGAAAAAAGGATAGTGAGGAGTACGAGGTTCCGAATTTGAGGCCTCCTTTTAGAATGATTGCCCTCATGCTTAGCAGAATATTTGGAAGGACTGATGGCACTTTTTTTATGCTCCAATGGGTTCCCATTATCCACTATGTAGCATTAAGAGGAACAATTTTCAATTGGGCAGATATTCTCTCAGACAGCCTATCATCAGCCATAATTATTGCACAAGAAGGACTAGGGGCAAAGAAGGTAGAATTCTACATGCCATCCTACTTGATAGACTGCATTGTGGCAAAGCACCCCTTTCCAAAGATTAGATGTAACTGGAGAGAATCCAACACCCCAATATTCACTGCTTACAAACTCTTTTGTGCCCAGAACTACAAGTGGAACTACCAACTCATTTGTGAGGAGTTTATCATACCTTTATATGAGCTAATGTTCAATGAATAACCTAACTGCTTGTCCGAAAACTCCATGGAAGTCCTGGAGAATTATGGTGATTTCTATTTTTTACCGGAAGGCACTTTCATAAGAATTTATGGAGGCTCTAAACCCCCATATAACCTACCCAAATATGCTATGGACTACATAGTCCACAAGGAGGCAGTGAGACAAGTTTTCCTTGATGGGATTGGTAGCACCTTATACAAGGTAAAGAAGGAAACTTTCCCACCTTTACCTTTTTATATTGGGGCCTACAAGTTCTCAGGGATTGCAACTGTAGAGGAGTTTATTGCAGAACTGAGAGACTTTCACTTTGGGGAAAATATTTTTCAGAGGAACGATCAATGAGGCAAGGCTACACAACATTGCAAGGAGCTCCATGCTAACTTTGAATATCCCACTATTATGATGAGGATGAAGAAGTGTATCGAGGGGTCAGTAATGTGACCGAACTACAGATTTTCCAACTAAGTAAAGTTGGATCTAGTTCTAGCTCTGGTGTTGTCAAGGAAGCAAAACAACAACAGGTAAAGGAAACAACAGAAGCCGCTCAAATCCCTTGATGCTGGAAGGTTAAATACTAATTATAAACCCTAGAATTTAGATAACATACTATAATTGTTGTTCTATTTCTTAAACTAAATTAGAGGGTAGATCCAAGTCCCTGGTTTCCCTGTTGAACATTTTTCGTAGTAACAGATCCGCTCAAATCCACAATTTCCAAAATCGGAAAGACTGAAATCTACAATTTCCACAATCGAAAATTTGCTTTACAGTGAACACTGGACCCGCAACAAGAAACTCGCAATCTGCAATGCGAAAGTTGGGAATGTGGGAGTGCTAAAACTCAACCTTGTATTTTGAAGGACCCGCAATCTGCAATGCGGAAGTCATGAATACGTGAGCACTAAAACTTAACCTTTTATTTTGAAAGTCCCACAGCCTGCAATCCGCAATGCGGAAGTCAGGAATGCGGGAGCGATAAAACTCAACCTTTTATTTTGAAGGTCCCACAACCCTCAATACGTAATGTGAAATTCAGGAATGCGGGAGCGCTAAAACTCAAACTTATTTTTAAAAGGCCCCGCAACTCGCAATCTGCAATGCGGAATTCGGGAATGTGGGAGTGCTAAAACTCAACCTTGTATTTTTAAGGTCCCGCAACCCACAATCCGCAATGCAGAAGTCAGGAATGTGGAAGTGCTAAAACTCAACCTTATTTTTATAAGGCACCAAAACCCACAATCCGTAATGCGGAAGTCGGGAATGTGGAAGCCGTAGAAATCAACCTTATAATTTAGAAGTCCCGCAATCCAATTGAGCAGGTCAGATTAATGAATTTGTAAGGTTTAGCCATCAAATTTCAAGGGTTCTGCAACTTAGTAAATGTAGAAAATGTTCTGAGCTCTGATTTTATATAAAACCCAAACCCTTGACTTGTTAGAAAAACAGGATCGCAGAGCAATAAAAATAAAGAAAATGCAAATATAAATACACAAACAAATTACAAGAGAGACACCAATATAACGTGTTTAACCCAAGATGGGATATGTCCACACATAAATTGCCAGTCCTTATTATTATACCATCGAGTAAATGAAGGGATACAACCTGCAGCACATCCTCTACAACTTCCTCTTCACTCTCTCTCAGTTTCTTTTACACAATCTCACAGATCTTTACAATGCTACAATACAATACAATACAATACGATACACAGTCGTATTACAATGTCTTCCTTTTATAGGGGAAATACTATGCGAAAATACCACGAGCTACCCAAAACAATGGGCCTGCACTCCCCCAGACCCCCTATTGCTCGTCCTGGGATCATAACCAAACCTGGGGTACAACACGGTTGAAACAACATCATCTATGAGACTAAAAGATCAGGATCTACAACCAACAATCTCCCACTTGGATACTGATCACATCAACTCCACTACTCTTGTACCTATTGGACCTTTGACTTAGAAAATTTCTCATCTTCACCTTCATGCTAGAAGGCCAACTGAAACCGAATAGGAACTCACTTTCTCTCTGGTCACTAGCTTTGTAAACATGTCTACATGATTCTGGCTAGTATGTATCTTCTCCAACTTCAACAGTTCATCTTCCAGAAAATAGTGTATGAAATGCTACTTGAGCTGTATATGTTTATTCATGGAATGGAAGGATGAGTTGTTTGCAAGATGAATGGCACTCTAGCTGTCACTATACAACTTGTTATCCTTCTTCTTCTTACCCAATTCCTCCATAAACCTCTGCAGCCAAATCATCTCTTTACTAGCCTCTGTAGCAGCAACATACTTTGATTCCATTGTTGAAAGTGAAACAACCTTTTCCAGTTTCGAAATCCAACCTACTATTGTTCCACCTGTAGTAAACACATAACCTGTGGTGCTCTTCATTGTATCCTTATCACCTCCCATATCTGCATCAACATATCCCTGTAGAACATTTTCTGAACCTCCGAAACATAATGCATGAGTGGTATTACCTCTCATATACTTGAGAATCCACTGGACTTCCTTCCAATGTTCTTTACCTGGATTGTTCATATATCTGCTCAAAACTCCCATTGCATGTGCAATATATGGTCTTGTCCACACCTTGGCATACATCAAGTTGCCAATTGTTGATGAATAGGGAATCATGGACATGTAATCTATCTCTTCCTGTGTCTTGGGACACATTTCCTTACTTAGTTTGAAATGAATGGACAAAGGTGTACTCATTGGTTTTGCATTCTACATTCTGGACCTCTCCAACACCTTTTGTATGTACTCACCTTGAGACAATGTCAATTTGCAATTTTTTATGTCTCTTGTTATTCTCATACCAAGGTTTTTCTTTGTAGCACCCAAATCCTTCATCGCAAATGAATTAGATAACTTCCTTTTGAGCACATTTATATCTTGCACGTTAGACCTTGCAACAAGCATGTCATCCACATACAATAACAAGATAATATATCTTACATTCTATAGCCTCTTGAAATAAGCATAGTGATCAGAATGACATCTACTATAAGCTTGTTCTCTCATAAACCTGTCAAATTTTAAATACCACTGCCTTGGAGCTTGCTTCAAGCCATACAATTTCTTTTTCAACCTGCATACAAAATTCTCCTTCCATTTTACCTGATACCCTTGTGGCTGCTTCATATCTATCTCTTCCTCCAAATCCCCATGGAGAAATGTTGTTTTTACATCTAACTATTCAAGATGCAAATCTTCTACCGCCAGTAGACTTAAAACAGTTGTAGTTGAAGTCATCTTAACAATAGGAGAAAATATTTCATCAAAATCTATACCTTTCTTCTGTCCAAACTCATTTACAACAAGTCTGGACTTGTACCGCTTCTTTCCTCCTCCTTCCTTCAAACTGTAAATCCATTTGTTCTACAATGCTCTTTTACCAGTAGGAAACTGAACCAAATCCCAAGTCTGGTTTCCTACTAATGAGTCCATCTCCTCATTCATGCCTTGCTCCCACTTCTTTCTAGTTTCCACCTGCGTTCCTTCTTCATGACATTCTGCATGGGGGGCTCACTAGAAGGCAATATAATATCACGTTCATTCATATTGCAGTATTAAATATTCATGAAAACCTAAAAAATATATTACTTATATATTAAGGGGCCAAGGATTTTTTTTATTTAATGTAACAATACAAAAATACTTTGGGGTCTTTTTTATATGGGCAGAATGACAAATATCCGCCAAATGGAGATGGCGGGATCACGGTCAGATGAGAAATTAGGTTGAGGAAAGGCTTGGGCTTACCAGTACGCAGGGAAATCGCGTCTTGAGGCATGCTTGAGGCTAGTGGTTTCGTGGTGTAGTGGGTTTCCAGTCGATCATAGTCGAGAGACATTGGTCATTGATAGCCAATTGTTACCAATAGCACTCAACCAGTTGTTACCAATATCATTGGGAGGCTCTAAGCCTCGAGGGCCTATTATAGGCCCTCGATAGGCCTTGGGGGCTTGAATACCCAACCACTCATGCCTATTACAGGACTTGGGAGGTTTAGTCAGCCTCCTAGAGCTTGTTACAGGCCTTAGGGGCTTGGATACCTAGCCCACAACAGGCTTAGTCAACGATTGGGGAACTACAACATGGAATCTAAATGTTGTACTATGTGCATTGGATCTAGTGACATACAATAAGTGATCTCCTATCTCTTCATTAGACCATTAGATGTTGCAAATCATAATGATATGTGGTTGAGTAATTGCATTGTGGGTGAAGTAATGTGCAACCACAATATACATCGAAAGAAGCAAGGTGCATTGTAGAATGCATGTGGGGTCATAAGTGGGGTATCATATCAATATACTAGGTAGAAATATAAAGGGGTATAAAAATGTTAATGAAAAAATTGATACATAAAATACCTAGTGAAAATAGGGGTTTTTTTTAAATTGGGAAGGCATATTGGGAGGGGGTTAAAAAAAAACGATTTTGGAAGGTATTTTCCAATATTTAGTGAAATTAGGGGTATTGTTTCATATGCCACGAACGAACATGCTATGATAGCGGCTTATTGAGTGAAGCCCCCATGACATTCTGGTACACCAACATCAGTCATCAATAAATAATACATTGAAGGAGAGTATCGTTCAGGGAGTCTACTTACCTGGTATATCTTCTTACACTTGCAGCAGTTTCAGGTACTTTCTTCTATTCTTGATTTTCTGACACCTTTGGAAATTCATTTTCTTTAATTTCATCAAGCACTATGCACTCTATGTTTTCTTTTCCTATTTCTTTCCCTGTATTTGATCTTTATACATGAACTTTTCATTGAATATCACATCTCTACTCCTAATGATTTTGTTATTTTCATAATCCCATAAGCAATAACCAAGATCATCAACCCCATATCCAATAAAGGTACATTTCTTGGATTTAGCTTCAAGCTTTGTTCTATTTTCTTTATCAATATGGACAAATGCTTCACAACCAAAAGTTCTCAGAAATGAGTAGTTTACCTTTTTACCTATCCATGCCTCCTCTGTAAGAGAAACCCTGCATGTAATCTCATACACCTTGCATGCTGCATGATTGTTCTATTCATCCTTTTTGACACACCATTTTCTTGTGGTGTTCCTGGAATTTTCTTCTCTCTACGAATCCCATGGTATGAACAGTAACTATCAAACTCCTTACCGCAGTACTCACTTCCATTATCAGATATGAGACACTTCAAACTTTTTCCTGTTTCATTCTCAACCAAATATTTCCACTTCTTAAAAGTAGAAAACACATCAAATTTCTATCTAATGCAATAAACCCAAGTTTTCCAAGTTGCATCATCAATAAATGTAACATAATAATGAGATCCACCAAGATATTGTACCTGAGTCGGTTCCCATACATCTGTATGCATAAGCTCTAACGTTTCATTCTTCTTATGTTTCCCAACCCTGAGAAATATGACTCTCTTTTGTTTTCCATAAACACAGCTCTTACAGAATTCGAAACTTACCTTCTTCAGATCTGGTAGCAACTTCCTTGAGTGGAGAATCCGCATCCCCTTCTCACTCATGTGGCCAACCCTATGATTCGACAATGTTATATCTATTCCTGTGGAAGCTAAAGAGATAGAATGGTCAGTATTATGAGGACATAAACACAACATACCTATCTTGTCTCATTTTTCAATCACCATTGATCCTTTAGTGTTTTTATGTTTCTCCAAACGTAGATAAACAGATACCATCTCCCAACTTCCTATTGAGATCAGATTTATTTTCATAGCAGGAATATGACATACATCTTTCAGCAGCCATTCACTTCAATTTTTAAATTTTATCCATACCTTACCCATTCCAACAATTTTACATGTCTCATCATCACCCAATAAAATATGTCCAAAATCGCCTAGAACATAATCATGAAAGTATTTCCTATGGGGTGTAGCATGACATGAATCCCCTGAATCTACTACCCAATAATCACTAGTATTATCTAATGCAAGAATCAAAGCATCTTGTAACACATCACCTATTACATTTGCTTCTTGAGTAGTCGCGTGCTGTCCATCTCCTTTCTTCTTTAGATATCTGTAGTCTTTCTTCAGATGTCATCTCTTTCCATAGTTCCATTACTTTATCTTTCCCATTCTAAACTTGGATATGCCAGTTTTAGACTTGCTGCAATCACCTTGGCTCTTCCCTCTCTCCCTTTGTCTTCCCCTGCTCTCCATGGTCAACGCATTACCTAATGTCTCACCTGTTCTTTTTATTCACATTTCCTCTCTAAGAATAACACTAATAACATCATAAAATTTCAAGGTGTTTGAACCAGAGATAGAGCTACTTACAGCCATGACCAAGCTATTCCAGCTTTCTAGCAATGAACACAAGATTAGAAGAGCCCTAACCTCATCATTAAAGATCACACTTACAGAACTTAGTTGATTTGTAACCATATTAAATTTATTTAAATGATCAGCAATAGATCCACCTTCTGACATATTCATATTAAATAAACGATTCATTAGAAATACCTTATTGGAGGTCGATGGTTTTTCATACAGCTTACACAATGTGCTCATCAAACCCTCTGTTGTATTTTCTTTTGAGATATTGAAAGCCACCGAGGAAGCCAGGGATAGCCATATTGTTCCCAGTACCTTTCTCTCAAGAACCTCCCATTCTTCGTCCTTCATAGTCGTTGGTTGTTTTTCTTTTCCTCCCAATGGCAGGAATAGATCCTTATAGTACAGATAGTCCTCCATTTGCATCTTCCATAACTGGTAGTTTTGGCCATTCAACTTTTTGACCTTAAACTTTCCTTGTTCCTCCATTGCTCCCACTCGAACCAAAAACCCTAGTTTCCTATGAGTTTAGTAGCCAAATAGACCATTGGCTCTGATACCAATTGTTAGAAAAACAAGATTGCAGAGTGATAACAATAAACAAAATGGAAATATAAATACACAAACACATTAGAAGAGAGACACCAATATAATGTGGTTCACCCAAGATGGGCGACGTCCACATAGAAATTGTCAGTCCTTATTATTATACCATCCAGCAAATGAAGGGATACAACTCGCATCACATCCACTGCAACTTCGTCTTCACTCTCTCCCAGTCTCTCTTACACGATCTCACAAATATTTACAATGCTACAATATGATACACAGTTGAATTGCAATGTCTTCCTTTTATCGGGGAAATACCATGGGAAAATACCACGGGATACCTAAAACCATGGGCCCGCAATCTGTTGGCATAAAAAACAACCCATAATTTTTTTTTATTTCGGGGTAGTTTCCCCCGGGCCCCCTGTTGGGCGTGCCGGGATCATAACCAAACCTGGGGTACAACACGGCTGAAACAACATCATCTATGAGACTAGAAGATCAGGCTCCACAACCAACATGACTTATCGCTTAAGAAACATTGAAGTATTAATCAGGTAAAGGATCACTTTGGTTGATATATGATTCCAAGAAGTGAAGCCAAACCCTGTAAACATAAAACAACTTCGTTTTAGAGTCCAGTATGTAAATCAAGCAAATTAAATTGATTCAACAATGCTAGAAGTACAAAAGAATACATGCATTTATCTTTTTTTTTAATATGGGTATTTTGGGGTGTGTGACAACCACCTACAATTAAAGTATATAATGTTTTTCATATTTCAATTCTAAAAAGATATGTTCATGATGCTACTCATGTTGTTGACTTGAATGCTATCCAAGTGTAACCCAAAGGATAATTTCAGGTGGGACCACAATGTATTCTCTACAAGAGAGAAATTTTACTCTGGAACTGTACCATCAGACAAGTCAAAGTGCAATGCAAGAACCTTAGTCTCGAAGAGTCTACTTGGGAATTGGAAAGCAATATGTGGGAGACATATCCAATCTTGTTTCAAGATGATATGGAGGAAGATGAAAAGTAACACCAAGGATGGTGCTAATTTCTAAGTCGAGGTGTATGTAATAACCCAAAGAACCCAAACATTTCTTTTATTAAGGACCATATGTTATTATTTGATTTAACATTATTGACCAAGTGATGTCAAGACATTTGTAAATGAATTAATAATTTTAAATTATTAAATAGCCGAGGGAATAAAACAATGAAATAGTTGTTGAAGAGTGTCTGCTCACCCACATGGAGAGATGACAAGTGAAAAGAGAAAAACCCATTATGGAAAGACTACCTAATAAAGGCACAATAATGCAGGAGGCATCCTCCCTAAGAAAGAGGTTGAATTCCTTGAGGAGAGATAATGGAGCAGGAGGCTCATGAATGACCTAAGTCCTAGGCACAATACTATAAGTAATGAGTGCATCTAATGAGCCGGAAGCGTATGATGAAGGGAGATTATGATATGGCTTATGCAAGAAGAATATTGTGACCAAACTTTGTCCTTGTGGTTTAGAAAATAGGATCAGTTCTTTTAGAACAAGTAGTTTGGTTGTTCTGGAAGTTTGGTTGGGAGGAAGAATGAACTCCAGTTTTGATTTTTGGCAGCTGGTTCAAGTTCCATTTATTTTATTGTTTTACTATTTTAAAATTTTTGTTTGTTGTAAATGATTCCAAATTGTTAGTATGATTGCATTGCTTATGTATGTTATCAACTATTGATTTACTATTCTGAAATTACTATTTACTGTAAATGATTTCCAAATTGTTAGTATGATTACATTGCTTATATATGTTATCAACTATTGATTTACTATTCTGAAATTACTATTTACTATAAATGGTTTCCAAATTGTTAGTATGATTATATTGCTTATGCATGTTATTATCTAATGTTCTACTGTAATATGCTTTATTAGAAATTCATATAATCTAGTATAGCTATAAAATATGTGTAGCCGGGAGGCCTCATATCAGGGATAATTTTAAGGACCCATACTTATTTAAAAGTGTCGAAACCTTGGCGAATCTTAACAATTCTTAAAATGTCAACTATAAAATATTTGGCAATATTTTTCTAAAATTATTTAAATTTCTAAGGATTTTATATAGTTTATATAATAATTTGGCGATTTTTAGAGTGAAAAAAATTTACCCCATCAAAATTGGGCAAAATGGGGCTTCAAAAAATGCAAATTGACGAATCTTTTTTTGGAAAAAAACATGGAAAAATAGCCCATGGGCTGAATTTCGCCCATAAAATTATCCTTGCCTCATATACACATAACCGAATTATATTTATATTAGAATAATATATAACAGATAGAATAATTAAAATAACATATCAATAACATACATATTAAGTCTCAAATATTCATTTCAACAATATCGATACAAGTATAGTAGCATTTGAATGTAGGTCACACATCATAATCATCCCAATTAAATACTCTGTTCAAAACATAAATTATGCATATCAAAATAAATACTTTGTTCAAAACATAGATTATGCATATCAAAATAAATATTGTGTTCAAAACATAGATTTTGTACATCCAAATAAGTGCTATGGTCATTTACAAAGAAATAACAAGTCAAAACAAAAAATTAACCGAATCTATCATATTCTTCATCGTATAATATTACATCCAAATCAACGTGTAGATTTTGAAGAAAACTCTTAAACTTTGTCTTTTAAAAGGGATTTCATTTTCATTTTACAGAGTCAAACTAGCAAAACAAACCCCAAGGAAAAATCCATGGGCATCCATTAAAAACTCAACTTAAGAATTTGCTTAAAGATTTCAAGTCAACCATTGTTCATCTACAAGAATGTCTGCACCAACCTTACAAACGAGACTTCGGATACCTGTGGAGTGCTATCCATTTGAATGTGAATTCATAGCACAACCAAGGAGAAGATCTAAATAAGAAAATAGACCAAGTTAGTATCGACATCGAAAAACCATAAATCATTGTGAAAAAGTGACTCCCAAAGGAACACATTACCTAAAACATTAGTTGCAAATCGGTCCTGGTCAAGGTTATTCTCCACAAAGCATACCCAGTCCAAACCCTGCAAGAAAATCAAACAAGTGCTCAGAAAAACTCTACTAGAATAATTGAAAGTCATTAAAACATAAATTCTTATTGCATAAACGGTCTTACCTTGTGATAGTCGCTAGCTTCGACATGGGAAAACTCTAATAGTGCTTGGCGACTGAAGTCAAACCGAAGTCTAGTTCTCAACCAGTACTGAGACAATGCAATCCCAAACACTGGAACATTTTCTTCAACCTGTAAGATAGGTGAAGAATGGGTTAAAAAACATTCATGAATGAAGAAGACAAATTTAGATAAATGTTAACAGAGTTGAAGAATTACCTGCCTCATATTAGTTGGTGCAAATGCTAGGGCAACTCTCTCAAGCAAACACCAGAATCGAAACCTGTATATAATCACCAAACCTCACGGTATTGGTATAACTTAAATAAATATGAAGAGCCAAGGAAATCTTCCATAGTTTCGTCCAAACACCAAAGAACTCGTAGAACCGTTGAATAGTACCAATAATCAAAAGAACAAGATGATGAAGCACCAGGAATATGCCCGATACTCACGCCAATGAAGAGCACCAGCAATGCGGGAGAGTGCCTTCAACACCTCCACCACTCAAATGAAAAATGAACCAAAACAAAACTCGAGGTGTTTTTCCCAGCTCTGTAAAGACACATTCAATGCAGCACACAAACCAAGCCTGCCAAGCCTGAGAGATGCTAGATCAATGGTGTGTAAGCTATGTTTAGTTCCAAATGTATAGTTAAGATGAATCCACACAGAGTGAGGTATGCCGAGCAATTAAGGTTCAACTCTTACCATCTATCTAACTATCAAATCGAGCTTCTGTCATATCAGTGCATTTAAACCTTACTCAATTCAACTATACGTTCAAGATTTCAAGATCGAGCCACGTCAATTAGATTTAATAGCATTCACATGGCCGAAGTTCCATTTTGTGCCATGGTGTGCCAACCTTTAAAATGATCACATGGTCGACTATCAAGTCGGGAGCCACAGTGGTTAACTCATAACCTTGTCCATGTGCTTCCAATGACTTCCCAAGCCAACCATCGCATTGTTTTCCCACATATCCAAATCGGATTCCTCACTTTAAAACCCATACATTTATGTAAACCAAAGTTCATAACAATATATGTTTTATGAATTTGCATTTGATTATCATATAATATCCTTTTATATAGATACAATCTAATCATAGGAACATAACTATATAGCTAGGATTAATTCCAACTATGTTTGCATAATAGAATCAAGTCTCTAACCTTGCGAAGTAAGTAGATGAAATTTCAAATTTCATCATACTTATGATAAGTATAAAATAAGATCAAGGAACTTGTTAAGAACTAGATTTATGCGCTCGTAGTAGGAGTAAGACTTAATAACCCTATTACTATGAATATAACCAATAGTTTTAGGATGGGGTCCTAAAAATTATATTTCTTTACGATTTTAAAACTTCAACTCGCTGATAAAATTTATTAGAATTAATGTCCCACCTCACTTATCCATGCTTGTTCATGGCTCAAAAATTAACCTCATCCTTTGATCTTTCATCTCTTTTTCGTGGACCATCGATTCTTTCCTCACTTTACCACATGCCCACGGTCATTTCACCAATCGGGATTAATGTTATACATCTTGCACTTCTACTGAGCGGACTTCCCATCAACCATAGATCTTATCTTTGTTTCAACATGAGCCGTAGATTTTATGAAACCCTGCACAGTCACTTATTCTCCTATTTTAATCTGACTTCGCTTTATCATCACGATCACATGGAATATTTTCCTTCTTTATATCATCAATTGTTTTGAAAAAAAAAAAAAAATGTCCCAACAAACCTAACTTCCTATCTTTCAATATGTGAATGTAACATGTCAAACTTAAAATAAATTGAGGGTATTACATGAAAACTTTACTGATTTCCACCCAACCAATTATTTTGGCAATGCATTTAAGCCATTTATCATAAAATTCAATATTTCCTTCCCATTGGTTCCCTCTTGGAGAACTTGAAGATTAATTCATCTAATCAAGTTATATACTTCACATCATTTTACTGTCCTCCATAATCCTTGAACTATATTCTTTATAGTCCAGAAAAAATGCTAGGAAAACAACCTAACCATGCTATCTCTAGAATTTATACAGTTAAGGAAAACATTTATTTATAACAACTTGTATTCAAATAAACAAATAGTTCATAGAGTAAGCAAGTTACGTCTACGTATGCGAGTCCAATTAGTACGTAGTGTTGTAACCTTGCTGTGATACCACTTTGAAACGCACTCAATATCCTCGAGTATTTGGAGGAAATGGGGTGTAAAATTTTTCCTTCTACTCATACAACAATGAACATGTTAGTCCTTTAATACTAATAGTTTGGGATTCATTATGTAGTGGTTACGCTTCCCACATTTATCCTCAAAACATACTCATTAACATAATGTAAAATAGAAGTCCTTATGAAAAAAATCTTTGGACCTAGAAGCCATACTTATATGATTTCATTATTCACAGAAGAGGATCTACAATGATTCATCATGGATAATTACTTTTCAATGCAATCCTGTTATTTTACCATGCAATGCCATTATAACATGTACCTAGCGTAGTCCAAATCTATAATATTTCTACCACTCAAATTTCATCCTAACATTAGCTATTCAAGTTACTACTTCACTTTATACATATCTTTAACAATCATTTAATTCAAAATATATATAAGGTACCACTTCATTATATAACATCATGTGGATGTCTGCTAACTTAAATGAAAGGTACATTAATTATGTCAACCTATAACTTCATCATGCCAATGGAATCTATTGACTCGATAATAATGCATGTATTTTTATAAAATAACTCACACACATTATTATTGTGCAAATTACATAAACTAGAAAAAAGAATGCTCATACTCTATTATAGAGTATCATCATAAAAATCTTAATGACCACTTAACATATGCAACACACCATCAATTACTCGTAAGGAACAATAAATATAAACATAACAAAGAACATCCATTTACATCAGGGGGAGGTCCATGACATCTCATGACCAAAATGTATAGTTATAAACTTGACATTTAAAACAATACAATGTAAAGGAGTACTTATCTAGCTTTCATCGACTGCGTATATTTCTGCCACCGAGAGGCCACCCCAGGATGGAAAAGAATCCACTAGGGTAGAGATTCCTATCAAGGACCATGTTGCTCCCATATACCTTGAGATACTAAGAATAATTTTAATTCTACCATTATTTCATTAGCTACACATTTGAGATTACTCAAGACATTAAGTTTATACTTTTCCTCCACCACCTACAGTCATAAAGTATATTTACCATATTTACTAAGAATATCATTCCCTTTTTAGACTTATACATAAATACCAGCATTGTGTCCTTGATTCCTTTCATAATATTATTTATGAAATATTACATCTTTGAATAACATATCTATATAATCTTTATTATGTCTTTGTTCACTTTAGAGCATGGAAGTTATGATAACCTTTCATGTATGTCAAGGGGATGATCGCCCATCCACTATCTAGTCAAACTATTACTCATTCCATAAACAATATGCGAACATGGGATTGATCCTATCAATGAAGAGATCACCCAGCTCCATCTAAATCAATATACGTAATACAACAGAGATATTGTTTGGGCATGGGTCGATCCTTTTGGAATCGCCCAGCCGCTATCTATCTAAACAGTACCATTTTTGCAACCCAAGACTATGTCCTTGTTCACTTCAGAGCATGGAAGTTATGATAACCTCTCAAGGGGGTGATCGCCCATCCAGTATCTAATCAAACTATTACTCATTCCATAAACATGTTGCGAGCATGGGATCGATCCTATCAATGAAGAGATCACCCATCTCCATCTAAATCAATATATGTAATACGACAGAGATAGTGTTTGGGCATGGGTCGATCCTTTTGGAATCGCCCAGCCTCTATCTATGATTAGTAATATGAAATGGTAATTGAACACATATATAATGTTTGGGCATGGTTCGAACCTCAAAAGAGATCGCCCAGCTCCATTGATCGGCTAAAAAATAACATTAAGCAACTAATTGGAGCCTGGGATGAATCTCCAAAGGGATCGCCCAACTACGCTGGCCAACTCCATGAAAATAAACATTTAAAAGAATCTTAATAAAATGAAAATTACAGAATTTACATCTACAAGATCAGGTTGACTCTACAGAGCTAAGCCATCCTTTCCCAGAGTTAACGCAGAGTTCCATAACATCCGACTGCATTACCCAGTTCTAACAACGTTTTACTATTTAAATATGTAGACCACAAGAGTGAGCTTGGGTCGATCCCAAATATAGCCAGGTTTACCATTAAAACGCTGACCATAATTATATGCAAAGGAAATTGTTTAACAATGGATCTGGTTGTTATTGAGCCATCCTCTCCCTTTTCATCCTAGGTCAGTAACACCCGAATAAACCAAAAGGTAAACAATAAAAGATAATCCTCCTCAAGGCTTGCAATCTGCATAATATAATATATATATATCTATATTACATTGTAATAACACTATACCATAATCGTAAGAAATCGATCCACACAGAAATTGAATAGATAATAACATAGGTGAGTAATACAATAATATAGAGTAATGACATAGAAATCAATAATGTAGAAAAAAACATTACGGCGTTGCCATGGATCCCCAGTTTGATCTACTCTGGCTTTTTGACCATACTCAGAATCGCACGAGCTGCTTGGTGCTCGTTTGTAATTGTATTCAGTAATTGTGTCTTCCATTTTGATTCTTTCCAACTTGCTGGATGCACCAACATTTTTTTTTTAAATATAAACATTTTACTTTTTAAAGAGAAACATTCTTTATTTTTCTTTTTTCTTTTTTTAAATAGAAACATTTTAGTTTTTAAAGAGAAACATTCTTTCCTTTTTGTTTTTTTTAAATAGAAAGATTTGGTAGATACAAATCAGTGACAATTATATTCAACATTGATTCCATCTATAATTTCAAAAACAAGCAACACATGCATGCATTCCTATACACACCATAAAGCTAATTAAAATTAAAGGAGGATACTGTGCTGGAAAAGGACATTCCCAGACGACAATGTAGATAGTGATGTCATTAGTTGGAATGATTATGACTCTGATTAACCAGACAGAAACATTCTTTCTTTTTGTTTTTTTTTTAAATAGAAACAATATACTTTTGGGTCTGCTCAAAGTTCCAAATCAAATATGCCATGCGTCACAATATGAATGTTCCACGTGTCACCCTAGGATACCAAATATAAAAATTTTAACAAAAAAATTTATATAATTTTTTTCTTTAAAGACTTTGCTGGCAAGTGGAAATATTCTTAGAAATAGAGCGGCCACTCTTTCTCCAAGGTTTTCGATTGTTACAATTCCCTCCTAAATGAAGGGTTGGCCGACCCTTCTTATTCCCAATATTCGTTTCATAATAGTTCGACACTGCAAGAAGGGTTGGGCGATCGTTCTTGTATTCTCCGTTATGGCTATAGCTGAATTATTGGATAAATCTTTTCACAACTAACTATGAAAGAAGGGGCAACCGATCCTTCTTATGGGAAAATGGAAGTCGGGACAAGCCGTTTTTATATGTTATAACTTTTCACCTTAAAAATTTGAACATTTAGAAATGGAAATTGCAATTTGCAAATAAAAAATTCCCCGTATTATTTTCATAATATTTTGACACTACAAGAAGGGTCGGTTGACCCTTCTTATTACCAATATTATTTTCATAATATTTCAACATTGTAAGAAGGGTCGAACGATCATTCTTGTGTTCTTCATTATGGATATAGTTGAATTGTTGGATAAAGGTTTTCACAGTTAACTACAAAAACAAGGGGTGGCCAATCGTTCTTCTGGAAAAACGGAAGTCAGGACAAACTATTTTTATATGTTCGACCGACCTTGGTTATTCCTAGTATTGTTTTCATAATAGTTGAACACTGCAAGAAGGGTCCGTCGATCCTTCTTGTGTTCTCCATTAATATTGGGTATTGGTCATAAATGAATCCAATATCAATTTTAGCATAAAATTTGTGAATACTTAAATGCAGTAAACCAGAGCATAAACATATGAATTCTGATTTAATATTACTTTCATCCAAGCATGAAGAATAACACAATGGAAAATATCTACTGGAAATAACAATTAACAGAGAAAGGAAGGAACATCCTCGTTGTTGGTTCAAAAAACGCAGGAGCTTAAAACAATCCCCAAACGTTAAATGGTACCATTTATTTCCTTAATATTCATTTAAACAATCTTTAAACTAATTTTAAAAATCAAATATGCCATGTGTCACAATATAAACGTTCCACGTGTCGAAAAATTTATAGAATTTTTGCTTTAAAGACTTTGCTGGCAAGTAGAAATATTGAGAAAAAAAGAGGATCTGCATTTGTCAAATGAAAGTTCTCGACATTTCAATCCTTACTGTAGGATCATCATCAGGAGATAGCGAAGTCTGAAATATTCTCAGAGAAAGAGCAGCCGCTCTTTCAACAAGGTGTTCTATTGTTACAATTACCTCCTAAATGAAGGGTCGACCGACCCTTCTTATTCCTAATATTCTTTTCATAATAGTTCGACACTGCAAGAAGGGTCGGTTGATCCTTCTTGTATTATCCATTATGGCTATAGTTGAATTGATGGATAAATGTTTTGACAATTAACTACGAAAAGAAGGGGCGAACAATTAACGGAAGTCGGGACAAACCATTTTTATATGATATAACTTCCGAGGTGTTCTATTTTTACAATTCCCTCATAATTAAAGGGTCGGTCGACCCTTCTTATTCCCCATATTATTTTCATAATAGTTTGACACTGCAAGAAGGGTCGATCGACCCTTCTTATTATCAATATTATTTTCATATTATTTCGATAATGCAAGAAGGATCGACCAATCATTCTTGTGTTCTCCATTATGGATATAGCTGAATTCTTGGCTAAAGGTTTTCACAATTAACTACGAAAAGAAGGGGTGGTCGATCCTTCTTGTTGGAAATTGGAAGTCGGGACAAACTATTTTTATATGTTATAGATTCCAAGGTGTTCTAGTTTAACAAATCCCTCGAAATTGAAGGGTCGACCGACGCTTCTTATTCCCAATATGATTTTCATAATAGATCAATACTGCAAGAAGGGTCGGTCGATCCTTCTTGTGTTCTCCATTATAGATATAGTTGAATTATTGGATAAATGTTTTCACAATTAACTACTAAAAGAAGGGGCGGACAATCCTTCTTGTCGGAAAATAGAAGATGGGACAAACCATTTTTATATGTTATAACTTAGCAGATTGACTCGTTATTGTAACAATGACTGGATATTTTAAACATTGAATTTTTCACATTAAAATTTTGAACATTTACAAATAAAAATTGCAATTTTCAAATAAAAAATTGCAGTTTTTTAATTTGAAATTCACACTTTTCAAATCTGAAATTGCATTTTTTTATTTTAAATTCACACTTTTCAAATCAAAATTGACATTTTTTTATTTGAAATTCACACTTTTCAAATCAAAATTTGCATTTTTATATTTTAAATTCACACTTTTCAAATCAAAATTTGCATTTTTTGATTTGAAATTGACTTATTTTGAATTGAAATTCATAGTTTCATAACAAAAAAAAGTGCAATTTTAAGATTCATAAGTTGTCAAAAAACACACTATTCGAATATAAAAACACACTTTTCAAATCCAATATTGCCACTTTCAAAGTCTAAATTCACACTTTCTTAGTCCAAAATTTGCCTAATTTGTCTAAATTTAATGAAATTGGTGTTAAAATGGTTGCAGGTGGCCAAGGGTTAACCTTATGCTTGTACGCTATTAGAATGGGAAGCCCTTGGTGCAAAGGAATAATGTTTTAACTTATAATTAAAACTATGCTTATGTAATAGCGCTTGACCACAACTATTGGAATATGGGTGGAAATTTAAAACAAAGTGGAGGTAGATGAGTTTTAATGAAGGGCCACATGGTGGCCTTGCGGATTACCTCCACACTGGCTTAAAGGTAACAAACTCGTTTTTCCCTATTCGATTTTTCCTTTCGTTATGGTTTTGGAGAGGGAAAGCAAGGATCCCTTCTCCATTTTTTTTGTAGTGGCGCAACATAGAATAAAGCTTTGCTTGCTCAGTACATGGATTCCCTCGTTGCACTGCACCTTGAAGGTATGATTCATTCCTTTCCCTATGTAATTATGTAGCTATTTTAATTCATTATTTCTGTTTCTACCTATAGATGTTTGCTAACCGTGAATGTGTTTGCTGACAGGAGGTCTCTGCATTGCTTCCTGGAGGTTGATTATGGGGGTTTGCACATGGAGAAAGGGAACATAGGCGTGAGTGACCTTGGTAAGCCCCGGTTCTATTGCATCCCTATCCCTTCTTGTGAAACCGTGGATGGATTCTCTGCATTTTAAAGGAATGTGTTGATGTTTACTATGTGCTTTAATGGCTATTCCATCTGGAGAGACAAGGGTTAATGGAAGCTTCTCTATTTGTAATCGTTTCAAAATGTGGGTTTACACAGGTTGTTAGGTAGGCTTTAATTTGTAAGCCTGTATTGGCGATTTGGGGAAAATGTAGGAAGTCTCTATAGTTGATGGCTATTTTCCCTGAACCTTGATCTTGTTTCTAAGACTCAAGCTATACGTTATTTTATTTTTATTCATTATGTTCATTGAAATTATTTGTATCAGTTTGTAAATGTTTATTATTTATCTAGGGTTACATGCTATGTTTGTTAAATTTTCTACAACCGGTACTTCCATGTAATTCGCTATTCTGTGATGAAGTTGCGTTTGATGATGAATGAATCTATGATGATTATGTTGTTTGTCTTGGGCATTTACTTCTTTATATATTGTTCAAGGTAAAAGCCCTAATTTCGATTTGGTGTGTTCCTTGTTTCATCGAGTGACACAGGGGAAGAATCCCTTGCCAAACGCATCTGCGAAGCTCTGTGTAATTGACTTAATGTTTATGTTTCCTATTCTTTTACTTATACTGTGTAATGAACTTAGTTAATGCTGGAAATTTACTTGGTTTACCTATGACGTAAGCTTTGCCTGATTTACGTTGAAAGCATGATCTTAGTCTGTAGGTGTTCTTTATATGATGGTATTCGATCTTGGCTTTCTATTTCATGATTGTATGTGGAAAATTCTGCTTTGTTTTATTCGTAGATGTCTGGGAAAATCCCTAACTCAATTTGTAAAATTATTTTAATTAATAAATGGTGAAAGCAAAGGTGCCTTTTCCAACGTTGTTGTGTGGCTTATGGGATAAGGCTTACTCCAGGAATTCACGTGGAATGGATGCTTAAAGGGATTCGATCCCGAGTCTGTATAATTGCTTTTGGGTACGATCGGTTATCTATTTTAATTTTAAACTGCTTATCTATAAATCTTGACATGAATTTATTTTATTTCATAATAGGAGTTAGTTTCCTAGAAACAAAACGATTTGTTCATGATTCAAGAAATGCTTCTATCTGAAATTGTGTTGCTAAAATTAAGCTTGGGATAAAATATTTCTAAATCTAAATGCAAGAGTAGTAGGGTTTGCGATCTCGATTTTAATGCTTAAAAAGTCTGGTGAAAAGGTTTGTTTCTTAGTCGTTGATGTTTTATTAATCTCGTGTAAAACAAAATGGTGACTGTAATATTCTTAGCGACAGAGCTCTAGCATGAGCTAGCTCTGCTGGAGAGATTCTTGTATAAGTTTTGGCCCTGGCTTGTATAAGTATTTGTTGAGGAAAACATAGTTTATAATGTTAAATACAGATTCTATAAAATACGAATTGTGGTTCGTTGTTTGTTGTAGCTTGGTTTATGATTTTTTAGGGTTTTGAAAGATTTAGCTAAAACTGGATAGATGGTTTTCTAAGCTATATTTAAATGAAATATTTAATTCATATGTTGTGCAAAACTTTATTCATGATCTCTTCTTTGAAAAAGAATATTTTAAATGGAAACAGAGACAATAAAATGAAGAGTTGATTTGATTCTATTTTGAAAGGATAAATGTCTTTTTATGTTTAAGGACCTGTATTTCTAAATCTACAGTAGTAAAATAAAGGACAACCCAGGTGCATCATGACTAAGTAGGTTCTGTCAATGACCACACCACAAAAATGAAGAATTAATAAAAGATTTGCAGCATAACTATTGAACTCTCAGACATACTAAATCTGTATTTAAAACAAAACTATGTAAAAACAAAATTATAAAGGACTCATAATACTTACTTATGAGGATGCTGCTAGAAAACACCTTTGTAACTTGCACATTATAAGCATAGATTGATAGAAACTATTTTTAACTGACCTGTAGAGATGTAACCAAATGACTTCAGAACTGCCACGTTCCTCCCAAGCATTGATCCAGCACCATTCAAGGTTATTTGGATGGATCACCCTCGAGCTGGTTCGAGCATGCAAGGAGGCTAGAAATCCCTAGTGTAAATTGTTGCTATCTTTGGGCTGAACTCTGTACTTTTCAAGTGGAAGACTTGGAACATCTCAAATCTTATAAAAAGATCATGATTCCCTTTCCTTGTACATGTCCTTATATTTAAAGGTATATTGGCCAAGGGTGAAACCTAGGCTTTTTTGGACTCTTGCGGCAGTTTCTTTTCTTCAGTTAACAACAAGATTTTTAACATCTTCTTGTATTTAACTCATAGTTTGAAAAAAACATATAATATAATTAAAAAGATCATTTTAATAATTATTCCTTGGTAACTGAACTTTATATTGTTTATGTTTTTGAATTGAAAATATCACTCTTGGTTTTATTTGTTTAGTTTATATAAATTATATATATTCTTTTATATATATATGGACTCCACTATTTTATTTATTTATCCTTTTATTATTCATATATATATATATATATATATATATATATATATATATATAATATTTTACTATATATATAACATCTACATATATTTACATATTTTTATATATAAGTGAGACTCCTTCATAATTCCCTTTTTATATTCACTGCATCATATAGTAAATATATATTCGAGGATTCATAAATTCATAACATTTCTTTATCATAGCCTCTTGGGGGTTTGGTTGGTCAACTATGGATAGGTAGTTCTAGACCATTTTTCATGCTCGATTCCTTGTTTTAGTGGCAGTGTCTTCCAGTCCTTGATGAGTAAATATATAATGATTCAATTAAGCAATTTGAATAAATATGATGAGTATTGGTGCTATTAAAAGTTTTTTTAGGCTCAACACCTTTAAGTGAGGTAACTCCAGTGCTATTCAGAGCTTATGCTCAATACTCTTAATGGGAGTTACACTAGTGTAATTCCAGAGCTTGTGCTCAACACTAGTACTAGGATGCATTTGCAAGATACACCTAGGGATAAAATGGCCAAAGATCTTATGCTCAACATCCATGGTTGGTATACTCCAGGGCTTATGCCCAACACTTTATTAATTATCGTGTGGGGTTATCTGTGTACTCCAAAGCGCCCACTCCATACATACTGTCATAACCCATGTGCTCCAGGTCTTATGCCCAACACATCTATGTACATTGGGGCTTATGCCCAGCACACAATAAATTCATCCATGTATATCAGGGCTTATTTCCCAGCACATAGGTCATCCAAGTTCTCTAGAGCCTACGCTCAACACATAATAAAAGGTCAAAGTCTCGGGATCTTACATAGAATGTAGTGCTTATTTGACATTTCTACTGTGTAATATTTATATATACAACATAGTACTTATTTGGAATTGCTACTGCATAATATTTCTATGGGTTGTTTGCTTTCCCTCTCGACTCAGTTTGCTACTTGGAAACACATACAGTTTGATATTTAGAATATCCAGGGTTTGAATACTTTACTCTCTCTAGTCTTTGCTTTGAAAGTGTTTACTCTAGTCGTTCTAGCATATTTATAATTTTCTTGTTTTTAGTATTCTAAGAAGCCTCTCGGCTCTTATGTTCACTCAATGCATTATATATATATTATATGTATATACTTGTTTATTGTTTGACTATGTTTTGAATGTTGTTAGATTTATATTTAAACCTTTGAAATTGATGCACAGTCTAAACGTCCTTGATAGTTAAAAGCTCTATGTAAGCAATATCATATTGTGATCATTTTTACTTCATACTTCGGTATTAGCAGGTTATGAGCAGTTTAGTAAATTGGATAAACGATTTATCTACCCTAAAGTTGAGTTTTGTATAAACCTATCTATATATATAGGTATACTGTTGATATTCCTTTGTATAAATAAAAACCCTAATATTTATATAAAACCTAATTCTTAATCAGTAAATTAACACTACTTTACTCTGTAGATAAAAAACATTTATAAACAAGTTTTGATAAGGAATAATTAGAGATATAATAAACAACAACGGAATAGATAGTCTATTCTAATTCAGAATTAAAAAGATAAAAAGAAATGGAACTTGAATACTACTGATGAAAATCAGAATTAAAGGTCGTTGTTCCTCCCAACCAAACTTCCAGAACAACCAAATTACTTGATCTGAAACCCCTGAGCATTTTTGTTGAACCACAAGGTAAAATAATGACCTCACAATGCTCTCTTTGCATAAGTTATATCATATTCGCCCTCCATCATAAGCCTCCTTCTCATTCGATGGATCCAATACTTATAGTATTTTTCCTAGGACTTGGTCATTTATGAGCCACCTGCACATTATCACTCCTTAATGAGTCTCGACCTGATTTTAGGGAGGATGCCTCCTGCATCATTTGAGCTCTTATTAGGCAGTCTTGCCACTATGGTATTTTCTCTTGACACTTGTCATTCCTTCAATTTTGATTCTCTTGGTTTTAATTATTTGTTAATTGATTATTCTTTTACATTTATTTTGACCTCACTTGGTCAAAATGTCAAAAGAAAATAATAACATAAGGTTGTTAAAACAATAAATATCCCGGTTCTTTGGTGTATTACAAGAGTGATGTGTTCTCATTGAAGAACAAATTAGAATGTATTTGAGTACATAAATTTAATTTATATAGTATTTCAAGAAATTTCAAAAACATCATAGGGCCTCTACTCATATGGTGCATCCACGCCCTAAGTTTATTATGAACCACAAGACTATCATTCACACAACTATTTTTAGTAACATAATTTTCCAATGATAATCCAAATTCTTAGTTAAATATGCAACAAAATAATTCTTCACCTCGTTTAAATAAAACATTATATAATAATTTCAACATGGGTAGCAAGCATTCACAAATTATTTCAAGAGCTCAAGCAAAGGATTTTATACTAACGTTAACTAAAATTCAAAACAAACATGTTGTTGGTGTTGTTGGCCTATTCTAAAATGTATTTAATGCGACATTTTAAGCCTTCATATCTTAGTTGAAAAATCCTTCATGTTGTGCCATAAAAGGATTGGTTGCAAACATTATCACAATAGTTTTTTAGAGGTCTAATAATGACAAAGTATACTATTCAAACTTAGTACTAGCTACAAACTCATTCACAAGTTGTATTCTAGGGATGTTCGAATTTATGGGGTTCATCGTGGTTGCTTCTACTACACCCAAAAAATTTGTTGCGCTCAAGGAGAAGATGTAAAGTGACCATGTTAATCTTTATTTTCTTTGGCTTATGAATTGTTGGTATTTTAGTTGCACATACTATTCAATTTGATTAAGTGAAATATAATAAATGCCTAATTTGACCTCAATAGACAAATGGACTGTATGTTTTGTGTATTCAATCAAATTTCTCTAAAATGATGGTGACTATTAGAAGCCACTATTATGCTCGATCAATTAAGATTCAAAAACCATTGGATATGGAAAGGTAAAATTTTATCTCACCGGGATTATACATTTTCTCTTCAATCCTTGCATTACAAGAAATTCTACCCGATATGGGAATGGATAAAAGAATGGAATGTATGTTTCCTTCACATCCTTGTTTCTATAGATTTATGGTTAGCCACTAGAAACATCATTGTTTTAAACATATGACCTAACCTAAGGTCAAGACCACATTGTAACACTAATCACAACATAATCTCCAGATTCCAACCAAATTATACCAATTTCATATCCTTGGTGGGAATGGAACCTAGGTGAGAAGGATAGAACTCTTTAAACACTAAAAGGACAAATATAAAATATTATTATTATTATTATTTATATACATACAATAGTAATATTTACTTTAATTAAGAAATAGTGAGCCCTAATTTTCCCTATTTCCTTTGTGGTCTTCTTTATTAGACATATATATGTCACAATTATATATATATATATAATCTCAAAATATCATATGTTCCCTTACTCCATCTATATATAACACTTATATGGCATAATTACTATAACAAAATAATAAAGTCCATAACCAATATTAAAATATTAATAAAATAATATGCTATTACTTAATTATATTTTTATGTAGAAATTATAACCTAAAAAAACTCATATTCTTTAAATCTATGATTTTTTTTAAACTAAAATTTAAAGGAAAATACCTAACTTGCTTTTAAGCAACATAATCTATCTCCATTAAGGAATAAACCATGACAACCGGATATAAATATTATCTTTCATTTTCGTTTCCCTTTTTAAATCATTATATTGTCGATAGATATTTAATTTGGGTGAAATCAATAATCTTAAATAAAAATTTTGCAAAATTTTGGAAGACATACTTATTCAATTAACTAATTATACACTAATTTCTTAGCATGATAGAACTTTATGCATACTTTAAATTTCTTAATGGTAATTATTTATTATAAGATTAAATAACTTCATCTTAAAATTTTCATAAATTATGTGTTGCGTTCTTAAAACTTAATGCTCACATAACTTACATTGAAGGATATATATATTGTTGGTATTGTCCTAGCAATATTTATATAATTTATTGTTGGTGTGGTCCATATATATATATATATATCAAAAGATTATATATATATATATATATATATATATATATATATATATATATATATCAAAAGATTATATATATATATATATATATATATATAATTACAATTAAAATTAAATGTCAAATATCTAGCTACTGAATAAAAATATCTAACCATGTAATGTTATTAGATCATTTTATTTGATTATATATTTCAAAACATTATATATATATAAAAATCCAAAATACTTCATCCTCTAAACCAAATATTTATTAATCCATATAGATAACTTAATATACATATTTGTATCATCATTTAAATGATCTTATTTTTAGAAATTATAATTTTTAGTTCATCCTAAAGTATAGCCATATAACCTAATTATCATTTCACATAATCTTAATAAAGAAGACATAACCAATTCAAAGCTATAAATATTCACATAGTTATGAATTTATTTTAAAATTATAAATATTTACCTATTTAGTTATTAATATAAAAAAACTATAATTAATCATTAAATCATTACATTGATGTTACAAAAGAAAGAATCAATACATTAATAAGTGAAAGTGGGTCGGTCTTTTGTTGCAGGTAGCTAGTACATTGTCAATGAAGGCTATGATAAGTATAAATAGTTGTCACGTCCCCACCCATCATACCAGTGCAATGGAGGGGATCGTGAGGCTAAAACCGGGCATCCAACCCCATGTACCTATTAAGTAAGCATTCATTACATATGAAGAGGCATAAATATTTACATTACACAGCAGAAGTAATTTCATTTACACATTCGCCATACATTCAAGATATTCATCAATTAAATAATTGAAAGATGGCACCCGAGAATACTTATCTTTAACAGAGTAGTCGCAAGCAACTAGCTATGTTGCGGCAACGTTCCACCCAACCATAGGCTCTTCGACAGCTTGTACTGAGTCCGTCCGAAGGCCACCCCCGAGCTGGGCATGATTCTCACAAGGGAAAGGGAACATTCCAGCTCAACCACTGCCCAATAACCATTTTATCTCAGCCAAGCCAGAATAATGGATTACCCATCACCCATACCCCAACATACTCTTTCTTCCCACAACAAAACAACTATTGACAGGGTTACACATTTACAACAGAGGTGTTCACGAAACAGGGTCCACATTGGTTCTCCCAGCTCGTGGTTCACCCAATGAGCTGTGGAATTTCGATTTCAACCCTAGGGAGCAAAACCGATTTCTCTCCATGGGTTAGGATCCCTTCCAATGACCTAAACGACCTCCAGGAAGATCCAAAACGTTCTGCTCTCTTCCCCCACTGGTAACCAGCACAAAAACGCCCCTTCCCAGCTAAAAGATGAAGGGAAACACATAAAAACGAGGGAGGAAAATGCCCAGGCAGCTAGAGCTGCGTGAGAGAGCAAGGCCATGCTGAATAATCCCTTAGGAAGCCATTTCGTGGCTCTATTCTTGCCCCAAGAGGCCAACACGTTTTTCCATGGAGGGTGGCTTGCCCATACCCGATTTTGGACAACCATACCTCCCCATTCCCAAGGCATTAATTTCCCCAACCAACTCTTGGGAGAAATCAATGGTTGGGTACAAAAGTCAACATGGGTAGGTGAGGGTTTGATGGGTTTTCTCATTGACACTTGGCTTGACTCTATTGGCTCAAGGGTTTGAATGTTTTCCCTCCCAATTCCTTGTGAAATCATGCCCCCATCTCTTTGTTGCATTGCATAGCTAGTTGTGGGTATTTTTTTATTAAAATGCATATTACATGCTATTTGAATTTCCACTGTGCATTGCTAGCACGCAAACCATATGCATCCCGAAATCGATGGCGGGGCCTTGGCCTTGAGCTCCTCACCATGATTTCCTAACAATATTACATCATTTATAATGTTAATGCCATGGGGCCAAACTGGGGACATTACAATAATGTTATGATAAGTATAAATAGTGTTATATTGAATCTTCAAATTTAAGTGATGGTAGAGCTTTTTTAAGTAAAAGTTGATGTAATGAACTATAGAAGTTAAAAATAAGGTTTTGCATCTAGTTGTTAATGAAAAAAATTAACAAATTTGCTAGAATTTGAGGCACATAAATATCAATTAAATTTTAAAGAAACTAAAGAAGCTTATCAATATAAAAATGAAGAAATTAAGAACGCTTGAAAAGTAATTGACTGAAGTTAGAGACACTTGCAATATATGTACGGCTAGTTAGCGCAATGTCTTTACCATTGGTGAATAAAGAAAATGGATGATATATTCGGAAACCATGTATGTTATCAACTTATAAGGATAAAGACATTCCTTGAATCCTCATTAAGTCATACCAAGGATAAACTAATGGATTTTAACCAATTAACCAATTCTAGATCTCACGAAGAAAATGAAGATGCTCCTCTTTAAAAAAAATTATTCAATAACCAATTATTGAGGTGTGGAGCCTATGCATATATAAAATCTCAACAATAAGTAATTACAATTGGAATTACTTCCAATAACTTTATCTAAATTTATAAAATTCAAAACTAATGCATTAAACACACATGCTAATAATCTACTATTATTCCAATAACTTTATCTAAATTTATAAAATTCAAAACTAATGCATTAAACACACATGCTAATCTACTACTATTATTAATAATAATAATTTTTTGAGATTTCGAAGGAAGGCATCTTTTTGAAAGGAAGATTTGTAATTAATTATGTTTATGAATCCACAAATAAGTTTTTTTTTCCTTAGAAAAAAAAAGGTTAATTTTATTTCATCTTTTGAAAACAAAATTACATTCTCATCATATCACTTAAAAAAATGTATGGCTAAATATTACAAATAGTTTTGACCAAAATTGGGTCTCCTACATATATTAACCAGTTTCCAAGAACCCTTACCAAAAAGATATCAAAGTTTAGAGCCAAACAAGGTCTCCCGCAGAGAGTAGACAGTTTCCATATAAAACTACCAAAAAAGCTACATATCATGCCTAGATATTCCGGTAGACCTCCACATAAGGTAGCCAATCCAAAATGTACAAAAAAACCACTGCTGAGATAAACAAACAAAAAGCTCTATGCAAATCCTGTCAATTTTCAACACCTTCAATAAAAGGACAGTGATAGTAATCCTGGGCATCACCATCTTTGACTACAGTTATCTTCCCAACACCCACTGCCAGCTGCAGCCCCACCTTTGACGACATGTCCGCTTCTTGGTTATTTTCCCTGTAAACATGTGTGCACTTAAAGAAATCAAAAGTGTTCAAAATTGCCCAGATAAAGTGCAGAATGTTTGAGAGTCTAATATTGTGACACAAATGAGACCTCGAAATCCAGTTTACCACGTTCATATTCGATATAGTTCATTGGTTTTTCAATGCACAACCTAGTTTTTTGTTTTTTTTTGTTTTTTTGTTATTGCCGTCTCCATCTTTATCTCGATTGCTGATTCCCTCCATCCAAGGGGCATGGAGCACCTTTGACTTTGCTCCATGCCCATTGGATGGAGGGAATCAGCAATCGAGATAAGCTCAGGGGTCTGTTTACTTGGTTGAGTATCCTAGAATTCCACATGGAAATGCATGCCTAACAAGCTCTCCACTTGTTTAAACATATTCTTCAATTCTTCATCATCGCCCTTTCCCTCCTCTCATCGCTTCAAACATGTAATTTAACATGTGAATTTTAACATGAATATTTGTCTAGATTTGGTTAAAAGCTCGGGATTAACGCAGTACCCATTATAAAAGTAGACGTTCCAAACCTTATAATAAATGTGTAGAGTTTTGGATTCTTTTTTTTTGTTTGCTCCCATGAAGGTTGATGGGCTCCAGCCTAGCGTGGGGAAATCTCTTAGGTGTTCTCCTCTTGGTGTATGGGCCTTTACTTGGTGTTAGTAGCCCGTGGCATAAGATCTCGACTTGGTGTTTTATTGAAGGAAACTGGGTTATATTGATAATAGAACCCATCATTCAATAGCATTAAATATCTGTGTTGTCTATTTGCATTGCCAATGACCACTACAATTCTTAGGATACTTTTTCGGGAGGATTCGCTATCTGCTATAGGTGGTATATACCCACACAAATTTAACCATACGTATAGTGCTTAGTCTTGCAGTCGCTCAGAAATTGCAACATTGCAATGCTAGTGAGAAACATTATTATTATTCGATCAGATGTCAAATCCTGGCATACCACCCAACAACAGGTTCAAGATGAATTCACGTGAGCGAGAAAGGTTTTATTGATTAGGTTTACATGAATGAAGAATGGGCCGCCAAAAACTAATTTCTCAATTAAAAACTAATTTCTCAATTAATGGGTAATCCCTCTCTTTTGTTTCAATTAATGAAGAGAACCTATGTATCAAATGATGAGTCTCTCAAATGGAGGCCCACTACCCTTATGCGACTGCATTCAACAATTAAGAACGGTGATGAGTTATGAACCCTTATGCGACTGCATTCAACACTTAAGAACGGTGATGAGTGATTTCATAACTGGTGATTGTAAGTATTCCTTGTTTTCAATAGCCATACGGCTGAGTGTTGGAGCCAGCTAGCTGATATCAGATGTAGGGTACAGTTTGCTAAAACATGTAGAAAACTAAATTTTAATTAAAAACAATTAACAATTCAATTATTCAGCAACTCATATTTATATTTACTATAAAATGTTTATCTTAATTTTAGTAAATTTGATTACAAACAATGAAAAGAAATAACTACTAAAATTTTTTTTACTTAAATAATTTTAAATCGATAAAATACATGCCTGTCACCCAACATGGAAACCACTTGTGGGGGACAACTCTCCTCTCAACCAACTCCACATTCTTGGACTAAGAGCCCTGAGCCGTAGAAGTTGTCTAAACAGAGATGTCAACTAATTATAGAAACCACTTGTGGGCCACCGCTCTCCTCCCAACCAACCCTTTCATTTGAGCCCTCATGAAGCAATACCAAACCATCTTAACATGATAATCCAAACCCTATTCTACCCTTATCCTCCGGTCATCTCCACCTAGCTCTTAGAACATAATCTTTAATTAAATTTAGGGGTGTTACAATCTCCTATTACATGTGTTGGCATTTATTCCGGCATTTTAGTGAGCTTATGCTATATTAGGATCAACATTATGCTGATGAACCCGAGATAATTGACCAATAAAAAAGACACTACACCATTGCTCTGCTGAAATTAAGTTGAATGTACAATTAGTATTCATAGTTGTACAACTCATAGCCATCATAATACTCTATTCATTCTCTATTATGAACACTTGAGCATACAGTATAAAGAATATATTGTGCCTCCTACCAACAAAATATAACATACTATACATAAAAAAAAATTTGCATCATCATGTTGAAACATGTCAAAAATGAAACTTGGTCACATAATATATAAAAGCAACACCATTTTTCCAAAAAAAAATAAAAAAATTCCCAAAACTGTGTGCATACATTATCATTATTTGTTTGTCTCGTAGCTAAAAGAGAATTTCTAACCATCAATTAAATTAAAAACACCCATCCCATCACTGAAGCTTAAGCAATATATCTGTATAAATATATTGTACACAACCTTGTAAATAATGTGAGAAAATCAATTGACCTTATATTGTATATACAATTTATCTAAATTTACGGGGATGCCCTATATTATAAAGAACCCTCCATCATTCTGAATGCGCGAGCTCCAGAATAGCAGGTTCGTCGAATATAGACATGTACCTTGCGATATGTGGGTCCCTCAAATTATATGGTCGTAACTCGTCGAACTTTAGAGAAGGAACAAGATGAGAAAATTCGGAGAATGGTAGAATTTGGTAGCCATGATAGTTTCATTTATTTTTTAGCAGTTCATGTTACTCTGATAGAGAGTTGTCAGCTGTATACGATACTCACACTTATGTGGTAGTGGTGTCGTTAGTAGTTAGGGTCCACTTAGTGCTGTGTTTAAATGGTTTTCACATGCAGGATATAGATAACTTTTAGTTTGACGTATATATGTATTATTTTTCTTTCAAGATAATAATGATAATATATGGTAATTATATATATATATATATATATATATATATATATATATAAAAGATTTAATATTATATATAAATAAATATTTAAAATAATAGTAATGTATGCTAATAAAATAAACATTTATAGTATAAATATTGAATTTATTTTGAATGTTAGTGAAAAGAAATTAATTGTAATATGAATGTAAAACAAGATTTTTATTTATTTATTATTTTTTTGATATTTATATTGATATGTTTTAAAGTGACATAAATGTAATTTCAAAGCATTTGCTATAATAATGATTTTCTGGCCTTTTTAAAAAATCATTACTATGATTATTTAGAAATGCTTCTCTTAAACATGTTTAAAATTAAAATTAGAAAAAAAACAAATTACTTATTTCATTTTTTTATAAATATATAACTATCATTAACATCATCCTCAAAATATTTAAACATTATCTTAATAATAATAAAAAATATACTTTTACATAATAATATATAGTCATAACCTTTATTGATTTGAATTCTACTCAATTAAAAGAGGGTATAACTTCATGCTTAAATCCATTATAAAAAATAAAAAAATAACCAACCTAAATCGATTTTTAATAATTGAAAAAGTTAAATTCAATCATTTTTGTTCTTGATTATTTAGAAATGCTTTACTTAAACATGCCTAAAATTAAAATTAGAAAAAAGTCAAAAAACTTTTTTAACTTTTTTTATAAACATTATAACTATCATTAACATCATCCTCAAAATATTTAAACATTATCTTAATAATAATAAAAAATATACTTTTACATAATAATATATAGTTATAACCTTTACTGATTTGAATTCTACTCAATTAAAAGAGGTTATAACTTCATGCATAAATCCACTATAAAAAATAAAAATAACCAACCTAAATTTGACATCCTGTAAAATAATTTATGTACACAAATTGATTTTCTAAACTATATTCCTAACTAATGAAAAGAACTCCTTTGAAAAACATACTGTTTAAAACTCATTTAAAAAAAATAATGTTTGTGGACATTTCATTTTTTATTTTCTCAGTTTATTTCTACATTGTTTTGCTTATAATTAAAAAAAAAACTCGAACAGTAAGACAAACAAAGTTGGTAATAAGAGAAATAACTCATAAAGAAAAAAAGAATAGAAGACCAGTAGTTGAGATAGGGTGAACAATAGTGGACATAGTAATGGTGTTGGTTAACCTCAGTTTTGAAACAACTATCTACTATAAGTGGTTCATAAAAGCACTTTATGTACAAGTAATTCTTAATATTTTCATGTTTTTAAAATTATTTATAAAAACAAATTGAACTACATTTTGAAATAAAATGAATATTTGAAATTGGAAAATCATTTAAAGTCACATCTACTTTAAGTCACATCAATGTTCAAGCATTGGCCCCAATAAAAAATACACTAAGGCACACTAAGACTAGACAACTTGGAACTTTGTGGCTGACATGGCATCATTTTGGATTAGTCACACCTCAAGACCAATATGGTTAGATAGAGAACACGACAAAGTATATGTCATAAAAATTTGGAGGAAAAACAAGCTCGGGAACATGGAGAATTAAGATGCACCACTAGTAGTAAACAAAGCGCTCAAGAATAGACAACCCTCCCCTATTGATGATGGAAAGGGAGATGGATTTAAAGCGAAGATGCATAAAGCGTTTCAATATCAAAGCCGCCTTGGAAGTGATTATCGAAACGGCCTTGGAAAGTTGGATGTCAGATTTAAAATATCTATTGACCAGAAGTAAACAACCGATTTTATATTTTCAGGTCGTAGACAGAGTTGTAGTCAATATTCAGCACCACGGGGCTAAGATTTTCAAGTCAATCAGTGGTCAAGACCCGGGTCTTCTCCAGCTCTTGGAGAATTATAATCAAAACGCAAGAAGTTAAATTAAATTACCATACAATCCAGCTATGCATGAACCCCTTGCCGATGCATCTTTTTATACTTAATAAAGGGTGCCTTTTTTTCGCCTTGAAAAAATACAATCCAGTGGTCCATATTGGAATATGGGCTCCATCTCCCATCCATATCACTTCTTGGAATACTCAACGTAAACAAATTTCAAATTGCTACATTAATGAAAAATTTGATGGATAAATTTATCCTATTTATAAATAATATAATTATAATAGATCCATTTATACACAGATCTATTAATACTTGATAGGGATCCAATTTCTTGAATTGTAATTTTTTATGGCTATGAATCCAATTTGTTGAGTTGTAATTTTTTTAACCTTAAGGTTTTACACTTTGGACAAATTTACATCTTGAGAAATTTGATATGATGCTGTCTAAATATTCCAGGGCAATGAAAGTTTTTTATATTTTGCAAAATCTAAATTTTAACTATGTTTTAATATCTATTTTGATGTAAAAATGGATTTAATGCGATCAAAAACCTCCAAAATTTCAGAATTTTACATTTGTAACCATGATTTTTAAAAATTTATACTAAAAAATCTTGCTAAAAAGAAACTTCATCCAAATTTTAAACTACACAATATGATATCTCTCTTCACTCCTTTTAGTCAAATTAAAAAATAATCATAATTCAATATAATCAAATAAGTGTTTAAATTTATAAACTTAATAAACTGTGTTTTATTAATTTTTTTTTTTAAATGTATTAAATTAATAACGAAAGAAAAAAATATAAAAACACTATAATTATAATTATAATATAACATATATATGGGTGTGTGCAAGAAGATGAGGGTCACTTTAGATGCAATGCTACTTTTTTCAAAGATCGTTCCTGATACATAAAACATAACGATAGTTAGCAACTGCCATGGTAAGACCCGAGCCTAACATGTCATTGGACATGTAGGATAGGTAACCATAACACGTACGCGTTATATAACTACAAAATGCATACGCGTTATGTAGTTACATAACGCGTACGCGTTATATAACTACAAAATGCGTACGTGTTATGTAGTTACAAAACGCATACGCGTTTTGTAAATCTAAAATGAATTTAAATACACAGTCCCGATGATTCCCGACCACCAGCGGCACTCACGCATCATAAACGCGAAATAGACCCGGACGAGGACGGTTTGTGGCCCACTCAAGTATCGGTGTTGCTCGATTTAGCTGGAGGGGAGACAAAATCACCGGTGGATTTTCATCTAATCAGGTAATTCATTCACCCATACCATTTTTTTGTCATTTCTTAACCTAAATTACTATTTTTTTATTGTTTAAAACAACCTAGTTTTGTAATATTGATAAAATTGGGAATAACCCAATCTCTAATTAAATTCACATCTCCCTCAACCAAGATGAGTGAATAATTAAAATGAATCCCTTTTCCAAAACTCAAAAATTCATAGTCCAACCAAAAATTGAAAAAAATAAAACTCCCCCCTTTCTACAATGTATTCATCTAAGTCATCCGACACGAGGACACTTCCAATTTTACCCACATGGCTTCAAATTTGAAGCCTTCAGGCCACTTCAAATTTTACCATGCAAAAAAAATTTAATTTCATGGTAAGCCCTTCAATAATTAAATTAACCACTACTGTTTAAAATTGCAACAGAAGGGTAGCTTCAAATTTCACCCATCAACAATTTTTAGTGGGAAATTGGGAATGCGGCTACTAGCTAGGTGACTTGGCAGTGGGACTCGGTTACTCTCCAATATCCACGTGTTCGATCATCCATGGATCATGGACCATTGGGCCTCTAATAATATCATTGAGCAACTTACGTGGACGGGCTTACACTGAGCAGCCCATGGCTTGAACGCTTTGAAGTTCTCGTGTTTGTAGCGAGCGCTTATGTGTTTAACACATTTAATGGCATCAACAAAATTATTAAACCTGGTAGGTGGCTCATACATGTTGTTGCTAGCGGGCTTACCAAGTTACAAGTTATCACATACCAATTCGTGAATGCTGACTCCGTGAGTTAATTGAGTATTCAATGTATAATATATTATGTTAATGTGCCCCCGCGAATTTGGCATTTCAGACAAAATCCACAATCCTTAAACTTCTTGTAATGTTGCAGGTTGTTGCTCCTACCCGTGGCCCCTACCTATAGCCCTGTGTTTTCTTTGGTGTATCAAGTTAATCCTACCGTCTACAGCTCCCAGCCTCACACCCTGTGTTTTCTTTGTTGTATCAAGTCAATCCTGCAGCTCCCGAGTTCCACCTTTTGTTTTCTTTGTTGTATCAAGTCAATGCTCCAATTCCATGCTTCCATGGCTCCGACCATCAATATATAATATTGCATGAATAGAAACAAGCTTTTTCTTATACCCCTATTCCACTGTGGTTGAGCTACTTCCAAGTTCCACCTACTATATCTCCTTCAGTCCTCCAGGAGAGTTTGCGAAATATGGTTGTTCCATATTCAACATATATAATGTTCATTGCTGCTATATCCACTGAAAAATAAAGCCTCTCAACTTTAGTACATCAGTAAACATTGAAATTTTGATGTACTATTACATTTTCAAATGAAAAGAATAACTTATTTTTACATGGCAGCATTGAAGGGTTCAATATCTCATAGCCCTTCATAGTGAAATGGGACCCCACCCTTCAAATTTGATCCCTGGTCCCCACTAGACACGGTGATACTCGGAATTAGGACACGTAGGACACGGTGACCCCTGGAATTAATATATTTTTAAAATATATTAAAATTTAAAAATATAGACATATAGATCCAATAAAATTTAACATTTACAATTACAAATATTCAATAGAAATTACATTTACAAATATTCAATAGAAATTACATTTACAATTACAAATATGAAATATTCAATAGACATTAGATCATTCACAAATCACAACACATTTGTCATTCACAATCACAAATCACAATGAGACATTGAGACACATAGATGCAAACTCATCACTGCCCTGATCCTCCTCCTCCATGCCTGAATCAACAAACTCATCATTGCCCTAATCCTCCTCCTCCTCCTCTCTGCCAATCTGACTAACTTACTTTTTAATTGTCAAATGTTTAATTTTAAGTTTTAAATGTATGTAAGTGAATGCCATTAAATTGCTTACTTGAGTTTGATTTAATACATGTTCAATTTTGAAGAGACGTCATTATATACCATGTATATGTTTCTAATGATTTTTGTATTAATGTCTTTATTGCAGTTGCGGCTATGGATACCAATGTCGAGATATTGATTGAGCTTGCCCACTTGAGGGGCATAAGTGCAGCTTTTAGTGGTGGTGACAGGATTCGCCGTTCGCTTGCATCAACCTTGGATACAATTGTTGACACCATTTCACAATCTACTAATGTACTATATGATATTGCATCATACAGAGAAAGAAAAAGACAACAATATGCTGATGGGCTAGACTACAATGCAATAAAAAAGTTGAAAATATCCAAAGAGCTCATATTTGCATTGTTTAGGGACCCTCGGACGGGGGAAATCCCAAATGCAAATAGGCCGCATATCTCCATTGAGTGGTGCACGTTTCAACCATTTGTTGATAACTGGATGGACAGATGGTACATGGTTTTTGATATGCCACCACACAACAATAGGGAAATTCCCTTATATTTCCTTCGAAAGATGTACACAGAGTTCGTGTTGCATAAACACGTTAACTATTTTGACATCTTGCAGTTTCAGGGGATCGATGGGGGGATGCCCTAAAACCGACCCAATGCCAGGCTTCGAGACCAGGATCTTCCTATCCCTGCACCTCGCAGGCAGTTTCCTGGGCCAGATGTCCCACCTGCACATCGTATTATTCTGCAGACACGGGATGCATTTTTGAGTTTGGCATGGGCGGTTGTTCGCCATGGCACGATGGTTCAATATATGGGTGAGAAAGGGACATATGTCCCTGGTGTGGTACATACACTATCTCATCACCATGCAGGACCATCAGGACCATCCACTAGTGCAGGACCATCGACACATCCCCATCCTAGTACTGATCCTCACGAGTGCACATCATGTGGTCGTCCCTGCTATGGTCTTGCCTCAGATGTTGCCTTCAGTGGATTTTTGAGAGAGGTATGTTGATGATTAATTGTAATAAATTCTTCATTTATTTTTGTCTTTGTACACATATATATAGTTTGAGCTAATATATTAATTTTGTGAACTTGCAGTTGATGCTTTATGCCGGCAGCAATGCCCCAGAGCCGGATGTTCCAGACTCTACAGGGGGGCATGATGCTACCCATTTGGTAGGCCCATCTTATATACCACCTATTGCCGTATCTCACACCGAGGTAAACATTTTAAAATTTCAGTTTTTTAATACTTGTTAATTTGTTAATTTCCACATACTTTACATTTTAGTTCATTAATGCTATCTACGGTCTAATATTTACAATTATTAAACTTGCAGATGGCAGATCCTTCACTGGGGAAAGGTAATGTGGAGGTAGCACCCATGGTCATACCATCCCATGAAACATTTGGGCTCCAAGTAAACAATTAAAAATGACATTTTTTAAATACATGTTTGTTTGTTGAATCATGCATGTCTAACTACATGAACACTTGCTGACTGTAGGCACCATCCAAGACATCTGGACCATTTCCTGGATTTGTATCTCCCTCCAGGCCATTCGTGAACAAGGGTTGTGTATATGTGAGGCGTTCTACTCCTAGAAAGACTCCAGCTGCCCACGACCATGGGCTTACTCACACCATGGTAATGTATATCATTCGATGATATTTGTTGTTTAACTTGAAATCCAGTGCATAAATCATTTTTGTTAATGTTTGAATTGCATGTTTACTACATCAGGAACCCAAGTTGTCTACTGAAAACCTCGCATCGATGGTTGATGCAGCAATTAGTGCTGCATCTGCAATGGCAACTGATCACACACAGGTATGTAACTATTTCAACATTATCTTTACATAGTTTATTATTGTTGTCTATTGTTTATTCATTCATTTCTAACTATTTCAACATTTTTTCATTGTAGCCACCACCAACAGGAGCAGTTCCTGGACTCCCTGGTTTGACCATCCTGGATGTTCAACCAACGGCTCCATCTGCTACACAAGCAACGCAATCTCCTTTGTCAGTTGAGGTGAGATGTCCTTCAGTGACCAAGTGTCCAACATCCTCATCGATGGTCTGTGGAAGTCCAACATCCCCTTGTGGAAGTCCAACATCCTCATCGATGGTGTGGATAACATTCTCTTCTTCAAGAGTAGGCAAAATGTCCAACGCCTCTCTGACTTCATCGCTTGTATAACCACATCCGGATAGCAAATTGGGTGTTTCTTCGTGAGCTTCATCTTGAGATGGTAACTTATCACTTTGACTTGAAGTGGGAATTGAAACATCCCCTAATGAGCACCTACGTTTTGCTTCTTGTTTACTTCCAGGGGTTGCTTGTTGAACAACTATTGTGGAAATTGAAGGTCCCTCTTGTCGTGGATTAATAGGATGAACCATGGTATCCTCTACAATTAGATTTGGATTAGTTTCCAAAGAAAGCCTCTGATTCATCATGTATATTATTTTCTTTTCTTTCTCTTCTTCAATGACTTCTTGAGGTCTCTTCTTCCTTGTTGATTTGTTTACTCGGTTGCGTGCATTCCCCATCACCACAATGATCAATTCAATATAGTTTGTTTTTGTTGCTCCTCAATTACAAGCTCTTCAATAATAAGCAAATGGAAGTTCTTCCTTGCTGGTCTTGAAGCTTGATATCTTATCTTGTGTGCTCCTCAAATATAGGCAAAATGAATCTTTCAAAGGCCTTATCTTTGGTGTTATTCAATTGGAGATTCTTCAAGCTTGCTGATTATTTTCTTCAAATATGGCCATATAACCCAACACCACACTGAGAAACCATGAAAGATGTCCTCAATGCTGCACCTGCATAAAAAAAAATGATGGAGTTGGTGTAGAATGTGAAAATTTCCAATGGCAGGCTCGTGCTGTTCGAAAAATCGCGGGACTGTTAATTTGGTTCGGACAGAGTGAAGTTGCTCTCGGACAGCAACAGTCCACTATTTGTGGAGTTACAAAATGCGCACACGTTATATAAATAAAAAATACGTATGCAATATGTAGTGCAAAAACGCGAACACGATATAGTCAAGCACAATAAATAGGTTAGGTGCACGGCTAGGGCAACGAACAAAATCAAAAGAAAACTAATAATTTATATGGTTACATACAAAACAAATGTTTTGTATGGTTTAATACCCCCTAGCTCTCTCCCAATAATCCCTAGATACCCCTTATCTCTTTCTAAATATCTGTCCCTCATTCTCCCTACATCCCTCCCTACATGTTTCTTTCTCTCCCTTACTCCAGCCATGTCTCTACCACCCCATTCTCCATCTCTCCACCTTCTCTTTATCTTCGTCATTATCCCTCCCTATAGCACTCTCTCCCTTCTTCTCCCTTAATCACTAACCCTCTACGCCTTTATCCCTCCCCCCTGCCCTCTCTGTCTTACCTTCTTCCTAGAGCCCCTCCCCCATAAAGGCCTTTAGACCCTCTTCTAAACATTAATCCCTAAGTGCATAAGTGCACAAGATGATGAGGAGGAGGAGGGTGATGACAATGAAGATGATCATGATGTAGATGAAGATGATAAAGATGATGATGAGGAGGATGGTGATGACAATGAATATGATCATGATGCAGATGAAGATGATAAAGATGATGATGTTGATGAAGATGATGGTGATGATGATGAAGATGTTGATGATGATGGTGATGGTGATGTTCGGATGATGATGATGATGATGATGATGAAGATGATGGTGACATGATGGAGATGTGTTGATGGGGAACCTAGAGATGACAATGATGATGAAGATGGTGATGGTGATGACGATGAAGATTTTGATGATGATGCTGATGGCGATGATGATGAAGATGTTGACGATGATGGTGATGGTGATGTTTAGATGATGATCATTATGATGTTCAGAAGATCATGATGGTGATGATGGTGATGATGATGGAGAAAATGACGATGATGGATATGTTGATGAGGAACCTGCAGATGCCAATGATGATGATGATGGAGATGTTGATGAGGAACCTACAGATGCCAATGATGATGGTGATGACGATGAAGATGTTGATGATGATTGTGCTGGTAATGATGATGATGATGATGATGATGATGATGAAGATGATGGTGACATGATGGAGATGTTGATCTGATGAGGAAGATGATGATGATGATGATGATGATGATGATGATGGTGATGATGATGAAGATGTTGATGACGATGATGATGGTGATGAAGATGATGATGATGAAGAAGATGATGATGATGGAGATGTGTTGATGGGGAACCTAGAGATGACAATGATGATGAAGATGGTGATGGTGATGGCGATGAAGATTTTGATGATGATGCTGGTGGTGATGATGATGAAAATGTTGACGATGATGGTGATGGTGATGTTCAGATAATGATCATGATGATGTTCAGAAGACCATGATGGTGATGATGGTGATGATGATGGAGAAGATGACGATGATGGATATGTTGATGGGGAACCTGCAGATGCCAATGATGATGATGATGGAGATGTTGATGAGGAACCTACAGATGCCAATGATGATGGTGATGACGATGAAGATGTTGATGATGATGGTGTTGGTAATTATGATGATGATGATGATGATGATGATGATGATGATGATAAAGATGATGGTGACATGATGGTGATGTTGATCTGATGATGATGATGATGATGATGGTGATGATGATGAAGATGTTGATGATGATGATGATGGTGATGAAGATGGTGATGATGAAGAAGATGACGATGATGGAGATGTGTTGATGGGGAACCTAGAGATGACAATGATGATGAAGATGGTGATGGTGATGATGATGAAGATTTTGATGCTGATGCTGATGCTGCTGCTAATGATGATGATGATGATGATGAAGATGTTGACGATGATGGTGATGGTGATGTTCAGATGGTGATGATGATGATGATGATGATGGATATGTTGATGAGGAAGGGGGAGATGACAATGATGATGAAGATGTTTATGGTCATGAAGATGATGATGATGGTGATGGTGATGATGATGGAGATGTTGAAGATGATGGAGATGGAGATGAAGATGATGATGATGATGATGATGGTGAAGATGATGAAGAAGATGATGACGATGGAGATGTTGACCTGATGACGATGAAGATGATGATTATGGTGATGATGATGAAGATGTTGATGATGATGATGATGGTGATGAAGATGATGATGATGGAGAAGATGATGATGATGGAGATGTTGATGAGGAACCTACAAATGCCAATGATGATGATGATGATGGTGATGACGATGAAGATGTTGATGATGATGGTGATGGTAATGATGATGAATATGATGATGATGATGATGGTGATGGTGATGGTGATGTTTAGATGATGATGATGATGATGATGATGAAGATGATGGTGACATGATGGAGATGTTGATCTGATTCAAGGAAGATGATGATGATGATGATGATGGTGATGATGATGAAGATGTTGATGATGATGATGATGGTGATGAAGATGATGATGATGAAAAGGATCATGATGATGGAGATGCTGATGTTTATGGGGAACCTAGAGATGACAACGATGATGAATATGGTGATGGTGATGGTGATGACGATGAAGATTTTGATGATGATGGTGATGGTGATGATGATGAAGATGTTGACGATGATGGTGATGGTGATGTTTAGATGATGATCATGATGATGTTCAGAAGATGATGATAATGATGATGGAGATGTTGATTTGATGAGGAATATGATGATGATGATGATGATGGTGATGATGATGAAGATGTTGATGATGACGATGATGGTCATGAAGATGATGATGATGAAGAATATGATGCTGATGGAGAATATGATGCTCACAAATCCCTCTAGTCTCTCTCTCCCCAACCATCAATCTCTCTCTCTCTCTCTCTCTCAAACACACACACATACACACACATTATGTCACTTTCCATTCTCAAACCCATCTCCCCTCCATCCATATCTATCTCTAACTTTCTCCCTCCATCCCTCACCCTACCTTTTCTCCCTCCCTCTCTCATCGCCTGTATCTCACCTTCTATCCCTCCCTCATGTTATCTTTCCCTCAACCTATCCCAATCTCTCCATCACTCCCTCTCTCTCACACACTTTATGTCCCTTCCCCCTCCTCTCATATTCTCTCTCTCTCTCTCTCTCTCTCTCTCTCTCCATTGCCACCACTCCCTGCATGTCTCCCACCAATACTTTCTGTCCCTCCCTACCTATTTCTTATTTCATTCTATCAACATCTATCTCTCACTCCCTCCAAATCCATTCCTCCCCATTGTCCCTCTCCCTCCCTCGCTCTATGTCTCCCCCCCCCCTTGTATTCTTTATTTCTCTCTCACATCCCGCTTGCCTCCATCCATTCTCCCTTGTCACTCAAGTCTCACTTTCAACTTCTAACCCTATACCTCTTCAGAACCTATTCTACTCCTAATAGTGCTCTTAAGCTCCACTTCCCTTCACCCCTTGTAGCCCATAATGTTCTCATTCCCTTCATCGCTCCCCACTCAAGCTTCCAACATCCTTCTAAGCCCTTGACCCTTTCCCACCCCTATTAAATATTAACCATAGATTCCCTTGACCCTTCCCCACCCTTTCTCAAATATTAAACAAAAATTCCCTTGAGTTTTCCACACCCCCTCTTTCTCAAGTATTAAAGATGTATTTTATGATTTGAATAACGCGAGCGCATTTTGTAACTATATAACGCGTACATGTTATGTAGTTATATAATGCGTACACGTTAAGTAGTTATATAACGCGCATGCATTATGTAGTTAAATAGCATTTTTTCTGCAGATTCCAAATATGTAACTTTTATTTTGAAATATTAATTTTTCCTATTTTCTTTCAATTTCTTTTCTGTCCTACCTCATTAACTCGTGAAACACACTGTCACTGTTTCTTCCATAACTTTTTCAATTCTCAATCATTTCAAAAACAAATTGTATGGTGCACAAGAGGACACTAACCTCCACGTTCTATGAAAAACCCATTTCAAGATTTTTGCATTAAGACCTTCAAAGGCTCTACCCACAAAAGAGGTACTATTTTCGAGGTTTGATCACTTAGACAATTATAAAAAAATTATAAAATTACTAATTTAATTTTCGAAAAATAATGGCGCACAAGTGCTATGTGTTCTCTACATGCATGCCGATTTTTGTAGCTTGATTCCATCATTTAGGCCCTCAAAGGCTCTACCCACAAAAACATATACCTTATCATTTGCCTGAAAAATAAAAAGTGTATGTTAGGAAAAATGAAACTTGACATAGCTATGCAAATTTTCAATACATAAAAGTTATATATTCAGAAACGTGATTCAATTTCCTACATTTCATCTTTTTTACTCAATGCAAGATATTTTGCGTAAGTACATAAAAAAATCCAAGTAAGTTGAGGGATGCCTTCTTTTTCAATTTTCTATTGCATCTAACACGCCAAAAGTGACCCTCATTAGCTTGCACTAACCCATATAAGTTTGAAACATTTAAGATGATTTTTCAAATTAATTGTTTTCATTTGTTATAAAATATATTAGACAAAACTACTATACTTATAGTGTGATTATTTTTACTAATACATAATGTACCGATTTTATAAAGGCTGGTGCAAGATGTTGGCCACTCATGACGCACTGGTTGCAATGGACTTTGAAAAACATAAATCTCAACGTAAAAAAAAAAAATAGAGCTACATACACAACTTTTTTGGAATATGGCATAAGAAGATGAAACCTAGACAATCGGATTACCTTCCAGAATATATAACTATTATTTATGGATATTAAGTCTAACTCCCAAAAAATGGGGTTCTTCTAAGGTTGGTATGTTATTTTTTTAAGAAACATAATGAATATGTTTGCGTTGGCCCCAGGTTTGGTCTGGAAATGGTAGAAATTTGTGAAAAAAATTATATAGAGTCGTAGATAACAGGTTGGTCTAGTGCAGCGCTATTTTTCCATATTTATTTATGTTAATTTTATTTTTATTTTAAATTAAGGAAGTCAACGAAGCCCTAAAATGACTAGGTCAAGCATTGGGCCCCAACATCATGGTCTTAACATAATTAATGAACGTTGTTTTTTTAGGATGTAGGTCTTTGTGTGTACTTGTGCGGGTTCTTTTCCATTTTCAAAGTAGGTGAGCCAATCAAAAGTTATAACTGGAAGAAATAACCTACTTTTTGTGTAAGATTTACATTAGTCCAATTAAAATTAAATAAAAAATAGAAAAAAATAGATTTAATAAAAAAATACATATTCAGAATCTACACACAAAGTTCTACAAGTGTGTGTAATTTCATTAGCAGTGGATAAGTGTAGCATATGTAGAGTCATGCTCGAAATAGACCAAGTTATAGAAAATGATGTATTATGTTATAACACAGTCCAAACCACTTGGTTTGGAAACCCGGACCTAAAACCAAAGTGGCCAAGTCATCCACCATGTTGGTGGGAAAGGAATTTCCTGCCAAAATTTAGAAATTTAAACAGCGTGTACACATTGTTTTAAATACACGCCTACACACTAAAAGCGCGTACATGCTATTTAGTGCGTACATGCTAATAACACGTGCATGCATTTGTTTACTAATATGAAATATAGTTTTGATGTCATCTTCATATATCTCACCCCACCCCTCCCCTCTCCCTCACTCTAATCCTCCTCCTCTCCTTTGTCTATTCCTGTCCTTCCCTAACCCTCATCCCCTCTCTCCCTCTTCCACCCTAACCCTCCTCCCCTCCACCCCATTTCAACCCCCCTCTCTCTCTCTCTTTCTTTCACTCTCACTCTCTGCCCCTTTAATCCTCCGCTATCTCCCTCTCTACCTAAACTTCCTCTTATTCTCCCTCTCCCTCCTCTTCACCTAAAGTTCCTTTGCTTCTCCCTCTCCCTCCTCTTCGCCTAAAGTTCCTCTGCTTCTCCCTCTCCCTCCTACCTCCATCTCCCTAACCATAACCATCGTCCTCTCTCTCTCACTCCTTCCATCTCTTCCTAAGCCCCCTCTTGACCTTCCCCCCTCTCTCACGATCTCCTTAACCATGCTCCCCTCTCCCCTTAACCCTCATCCTCTCACTCTCTGTCTATAACCATTATCTCTCTATCTCTCTCTACATAACCCTCCCCCCTATGTCCCTCTCTATCTCTCTCTCGTTAATCGTACTTTCTCTGTCTCTCTCACTACAAGGGGAAGACCTTATAGCAAAGGTTTCCCACAAACTGGCCTTTTAGACTGCCCCCAAACAAATGCTCAAGAATTTACTTAAAAGAATAGGTAGGAGGAGGATGACTTGACAGTTTCCATATAAAACTACCAAAAAAGCTGCATATCATGCCTAGATATTCCGGTAGACCTCCACACAAGGTAACCAATCCAAAATGTACAAAAAACCATTGCTGAGATAAACAAACAAAAATCTCTGTGCAAATCCTGTCAATTTTCAACACCTTCAATAAAAGGACGGTGATAGTAATCCTGAGCATCACCATCTTTGACTTCAGTTATCTTCCCAACACCCATTGCCAACTGCAACCCCGCCTTTGATGACATGTCCATTTCCTGGTTATTTTCCCTATAAACATGTGTGCACTCAAAGAAATCAGAAGTGTTCAAAATTGTCCGGATAAAGTGCAGAATGTTTCAGAGTCTAAGATTGTGACACAAATGAGACCCCGAAATCTAGTTTACCACGTTCATATTCGATATAGTTTGTTGGTTTTTCAATGCACATCCTAGTTTTTTGTTTTTTTTTGTTTTTTTGTTATTGCCGTTTCCATCTTTATCTCGATTGCTGATTCCCTCCATCCAAGGGGCATGGAGCACCTTTGACTTTTCTCCATGCCCATTGGATGGAGGGAATCAGCAATCGAGATAAGCTCAGGGGTCTGTTTACTTGATTGAGTATCCTAGAATTCCACAAAAAATGCATGCCTAACAAGCTCTCCACTTGTTTAAACATATTTTTTAATTCTTCATCATCACCCTTTCCCTCCTCTCATCGCTTCAAACATGTAATTTAATCATGTGAATTTTAACATGAATATTTGTCTAGATTTGGTGAAAAGCTCGGGATTAACGCAATACCCATTATGAAAGTAGACGTTCCAAACCCTATAATGAATGTGTAGATTTTTGGATTTTTAATTTTTTTTTTTTTGCTCCCATGAAGGTCGATGGGCTCCAGCCTAGCGTGGGGAAATCTCTTAGGTGTGCTCCTCTTGGTGTATGGGCCTTTACTTGGTGTTAGTAGCCCGTGGCATAAGATCTCGACTTGGTGTTTTATTGAAGGAAACTGGGTTATATTGATAATAGAACCCATCATTCAATAGCATTAAATATCTATGTTGTCTATTTGCATTGCCAATGACCACTACAATTCTTAGGATACTTTTTCTGGAGGATTCGCATCATTCAATAGCATTAAATATCTATGTTGTCTATTTGCATTGCCAATGACCACTACAATTCTTAGGATACTTTTTCTGGAGGATTCGCTATCTGCTATAGGTGGTATATACGCACACAAATTTAACCATACGTATAGTGCTTAGTCTTGCAGTCGCTCAGAAATTGCAACATTGCAATGCTATCAACATTCAGTGAGAAACATTATTATTATTCAGTCAGATGTCAAATGCTGCAATAACACCCAACAACAGGTTCAAGATGAATTCACGTGAGCGAGAAAGGTTTTATTTATTAGGTTTACATGAATGAAGAATGGGCCGCCAAAAACTAATTTCTCAATTAATGGGTAATCCCGCTCTTTTGTCTCAATTAATGAAGAGAACCTATGTATCAAATGATGAGTCTCTCAAATGGAGGCCCACTACCCTTATGCGACTGCATTCAACGCTTAAGAATGGTGATGAGTGATTTCATAACTGGTGATTAGAAGTATTCCTTGTTTTCAATAGCCAGACGGCTGAGTGTTGGAGCCAGCTAGATGATATCAGATGTAGGGTCCAGTTTGCTAAAACATGTAGAAAACTAAATTTTAATTAAAAACAATTAACAATTCAATTATTCAGCAACTCATATTTATATTTACTGTAAAATATTTATCTTAATTTTGGTAAATTTGATTACAAACAATGAAAAGAAATAACTACTAAAATTTTTTTTACTTAAATAATTTTAAATCGATAAAATACATACCTGTCACCCAACATGGAAACCACTTGTGGGGGACAACTCTCCTCTCAACCAACTTTTCATTCTTGGACTAAGAGCCCTGAGCCGTAGAAGTTGTCCAAACAGAGATGTCAACTAATTATAGCTACCACTTGTGGGGCATCGCTCTCCTCCCAACCAACCCTCTCATTTGAGCCCTCATGAAGCAATACCAAACCACCTTAACATGATAATCCTAACCCTATTCTACCCTTATCCTAGGGCCATCTCCACCTAGCTCCTAGAACATAATATTTAATTAGATTTAGGGGTGTTACAATCTCCTATTACATGTGTTGGCATTTATTCAGGCATTTTAGTGAGCTTATCCTATATTAGGATCAACATTATGCTAATGAACCCGAGATAATTGACCAATAAAAAAGACACCACACCATTGCTCTTCTAAAATTAAGTTGAATGTACAATTGGTATTCATAGTTGTACTACTCATAGCCATCATAATACTCTATTCATTCTCTATTATGAAAACTTGAGCCTACAGTATAAAGAATATATTGTACCTCCTACCAACAAAATATAACATATTATAGCATAAAAAAATTTGCATCATCATGTTGAAGCATGTCAGAAATGAAACTTGGTCACATAATATATAAGTATAAAGAATATATTGTACCTCCTACCAACAAAATATAACATATTATAGCATAAAAAAATTTGCATCATCATGTTGAAGCATGTCAGAAATGAAACTTGGTCACATAATATATAAGCAACACCATTTGTAAAAAAAAAAAAGTTAATTCCCAAAATTGTGTGCATACATTATCATTATTTGTTTGTCTAGTAGCTAAACGAAAATTTCTAACCCATCAATTAAATTAAAAACATCCATCCCGTCACGGAAGCTTAAGCAATATATCTGTATAAATATATTGTACACAACCCTGTAAATAATGTGAGAAAATCAATTATCTAAATTTACGGGGATGCCCTATATTATAAAGAACCCTGCATCATTCTGAATGCGCGAGCTCCAGAATAGCAGGTTCGTCGAATATAGACATGTACCTTGCGATATGTGGGTCCCTCAAATTATATGGTCGTAACTCGTCGAACTTTAGAGAAGGAACAAGATGAGAAAATTCGGAGAATGGTAGAATTTGGTAGCCATGATAGTTTCATGTATTTTTTAGCAGTTCATGTTACTCTGATAGAGAGTTGTCAGCTGTACACGATACTCACACTTATGTGGTAGTGGTGTCGTTAGTAGTTAGGGTCCACTTAGTGCTGTGTTCAAATGGTTTTCACGTGCAGGATATATATAACTTTTAGTTTGACGTATATATGTATTATTTTTCTTTCAAGATAATAATGATAATATACGGTAATTAAATATATAAATATATATATATATATATATAAGATTTAATATTATATATAAATAAATATTTAAAATAATAGTAATGTATGCTAATAAAATAAACATTTATAGTATAAATATTGAATTTATTTTGAATGTTAGTGAAAAGAAATTAATTGTAATATGAATGTAAAACAAGATTTTTATCTATTTATTATTTTTTTAATATTTATATTGATATGCTTTAAAGTGATATAAATGTAATTTCAAAGCATTTGCTATAATAATGATTTTCTGGCCTTTTTAAAAAATCATTACTATGATTATTTAGAAATGCTTCTCTTAAACATGTTTAAAATGAAGGTTAGAAAAAAAAACAAATCACTTATTTCATTTTCTTATAAATATATAACTATCATTAACATCATCCTCAAAATATTTAAACATTATCTTAATAATAATAAAAAATATACTTTTACATAATAATATATAGTCATAACCTTTATTGATTTGAATTCTATTCAATTAAAAGAGTTTATAACTTCATGCTTAAATCCATTATAAAAAATAAACAATAACCAACCTAAATCGATTTTTAATAATTGAAAAAGTTAAATTCAATCATTTTTGTTCTTGATTATTTAGAAATGCTCTTCTTAAACATGCCTAAAATTAAAATTAGAAAAAAGTCAAATAACTTTTTTAACTTTTTTTATAAACATTATAACTATCATTAACATCATCTTTAAAATATTTAAACATTATCATAATAATAATAAAAAATATACTTTTACATAATAATATATAGTCATAACCTTTATTGATTTAAATTCTACTCAATTAAAAGAGGTTATAACTTCATGCATAAATCCATTATAGAAAATAAAAATAACCAACCTAAATCGATTTTTAATAATTGAAAAAGTTAAATTCAATAATTTTGTTCTCATAAATTTGAGATCCTGTAAAATAATTTATGTACACAAATTGATTTTCTAAACTATATTCCTAACTAATGAAAAAAACTCCTTTGAAAAAAATACTGTTTAAAACTCATTTAAAAAAAATAATGTTCGTAGACATTTCATTTTTTATTTTCTCAGTTTATTTCTACATTGTTTTGCTTATAATTAAAAAAAATAACTCGGAGAGTAAGACAAACAAAATTGGTAATAAGAGAAATAACTCATAAAGAAAAAACGAACAGATAACCCAAAGGATCTCTCTGTACGGGGTACTTATGTTCGGAAAGCGTCCGGTTGTTGGCCGACAACTTATAATTATTATCACTATGGAATTTGACGGCCCAGAGAACGTTTTTTCCATTTTAAAACGTATTTTACAGGTAACCGTGGGTTGAGCCCGTCACAGGTGACAGGTTTGAAATTATTTGGAACGTAGATTTGACGTCTACCCATTTAGATCCCCCGTCAGAAATTTTAATACCTATCTGATTCCGTTGAACAAACTCAACACCGTAATTTGAAGGGTTGAACTTGGAAACATGAAATTCCTGCCAATTTCTTCCTTTTGTCACTGCATTAATGAGTACTATATGAGGTTCCTGTAGAATCCTGCCAATCTCTTTGCCACAGAAATGATTCCCTTTAGTTGGGACCCAATTCTTTATGGAAAACAGGTGGCGTCCACCATCATAAAGAAATGATTCGTACCCAATCCGTTGTGAAAATTTGGATGGACCCAATTCTTTATGCAAAACAGGTGGCGTCCACCAACAAAAAGAGATCGTTCGTATTCCATTCATTGTGGAAATTAGGAGGCATCAACTGACAAAAGAAGCAAGTGGGAGCCAACGTCCTGCATCTTACGCACGCGCAGCCTTACACTATTTAAGTCTGGAAGCAGTTCAATGGCATTCCACCATGGGCATGTCACATGTATCCATATGTCGGCCGCTCCATGTTCATATTAACTGACAAAAGAAGCAAGTGGGAGCCAACGTCCTGCATCTTACGCACGCGCAGCCTTACACTATTTAAGTCTGCTCCAGAGGCCTTTACAGTACGAAGCAGTTCAATGGCATTCCACCATGGGCATGTCACATGTATCCATATGTCGGCCGCTCCATGTTCATATTGTATTAAAAATTCAAGTTACGATGACACATCTTATTAAAAAACTCAATTCCTGATAAAAAAAAATGAGGGATCGAGATTGATCTGTCTGTTTCCAAATGTAAAATAATGATTTAAGTTATTTTATTTCTATTATCCATATAAGAGAACCCCAGGATCTGCTCTGCATCAGAAGGCTGGCATCAAGAAAATGCAATGAGATGCTCCGGATTGGAAACAAAGTGTTACAGCCTCGAATTGAAAGAGAAAAGAGGATTCAGGAAAGAGAAAAGAGGATTTGGAAATCGGTTAAGAAAGGAATTGGTAATAGTTTTTAGTCAAAATAAATTGACAGTCTATGACATTGCATAAAACGTTAAATGACAGGTACCCAAAACATGTACCCGTCATCAAATTTCCAGTTGACAGGCACTTCTAATTTGAAATTCCAGGCCTGCTACCGATGATGGAAAGGGAGATGGATTTATAGCGAAGATGCATAAAGCGTTTCAATATCAAAGCCGCCTTGGAAGTGATTATCGAAACGGCCTTGGAAAGTTGGATGTCAGATTTAAAATATCTATTGACCAGAAGTAAACAACCGATTTTATATATTTTCAGGTCGTAGACAGAGTTGTAGTCAATATTCAGCACCACGGGGCTAAGATTTTCAAGTCAATCAGTGCTCAAGACCCGGGTCTTCTTCAGCTCTTGGAGAATTATAATCAAAACGCAAGAAGTTAAATTAAATTACCATACAATCCAGCTATGCATGAACCCCTTGCCGATGCATCTTTTTATACTTAATAAAGGGTGCCTTTTTTTCGCCTTGAAAAAATACAATCCAGTGGTCCATATTGGAATATGGGCTCCATCTCCCATCCATATCACTTCTTGGAATACTCAGCGTAAACAAATTTCAAATTGCTACATTAATGAAAAATTTGATGGATAAAACTTCACCAACGCAGTTCTCCTCTTCACCATTTTATTTCTCACTGCATGATTATTAACAAGATAAATTTATCCTATTTATAAATAATATAATTATAATAGATCCATTTATACACAGATCTATTAATACTTGATAGGGATGCAATTTCTTGAATTGTAATTTTTTATGGCTATGAATCTAATTTGTTGACTTGTAATTTTTTTAACCTTAAGGTTTTACACTTTAAATAAATTTACATCTTGAGAAATTTGATATGATGCTGTCTAAATATTCCAGGGCAGTGAAAGTTTCTATATTTTGCAAAATCTAAATTTAACTATGTTTTAATATCTATTTTGATGTAAAAATGGATTCAATGCGATCAAAAACCTTCAAAATTTCAGAATTTTACATTTGTAACCATGATTTTTAAAAATTTATACTAAAAAATCTTGCTAAAAAAACATCATCCAAATTTTAAACTACACAATATGATATCTCTCTTCACTCCTTTTAGTCAAATTAAAAAATAATCATAATTCAATATAATCAAATAAGTATTTAAATTTATAAACTTAATAAACCGTGTTTTATTAAAAAAAAAATTTGAAAATGTATTAAATTAGTAACGAAAGAAAAAAATATAAAAACACTATAATTATAATTATAATATAACATATATTTAAGTTTAAAACATTTAAGATGATTTTTCAAATTAATTGTTTTCATTCGTTATAAAATATATTAGACAAAACTACTATACTTATAGTGTGATTATTTTTACTAATACATAATGTACCAATTTTATAAGGGTTGGTGCAAGATGTTGGCCACTCATGACTCACTAGTTGTAATGGATTTATGAAAAACATAATTACCTTCCAGCCAAAAAATGGGATTCTTCTAAGGTTGGTATGTTATTTTTTTAAAAAACATAATGAATATGTTTGCGTTGGCCCCAGGTTTTGCAGCGCTATTTTTCCATATTTATTTATGTTAATTTTATTTTTATTTTAAATTAAGGAAGTCAACGAAGCCCTAAAATGACTAGGTCAAGCGTTGGGCCCCGACATCATGATCTTAACATAATCAATGAACGTTGTTTTTTTTAGGATGTAGGTCTTTGTGTGTACTTGTTTGGCTTCTTTTCCACTTTCAAAGTAGGTGAGCCAATCAAAAGTTATAACTGGAATAAATAACTTACTTTTTGTGTAAGATTTACGTTAGTCCAATTAAAATTAAATAAAAAATAGAAAAAAGATAGATTTAATAAAAAATTACATATTTAGAATCTACACACAAAGTTCTACAAGTGTGCAATTTCATTAGCAGTGGATAAGTGTACCATACGCAGAATCATGCTCGAAATAGAACAAGTTATAGAAAATGATGTATTATGTTATAACACAGTCCAAGCCACTTGGTTTGGAAACCCGCACGTAAAACCAAAGTGGCCAAGTCATCCACCATGTTGGTGGGAAAGGAATTTCCTGCCAAAATTTAGAAATTTAAACAGCGCGTACACATTGTTTTAAATACACGCGTACACACTAAAAGTGCGTACACGCTAATAACACGTGCGTGCATTTGTTTACTAATCTGAAATGTAGTTTTGATGTCATCTTCATCTATCTCACCCCACCCCTCCCCTCTCCCTAACTCTAATCCTCCTCCTCTCCTTTGTATGTTCCTATCCTTCCCTAACCCTCATCCCCTCTCTCCTTCCTCCACCCTAACCCTCCTCCCCTCCACCCCATTTCAACCCCTCTCTCTCTCTCTCTTTCTTTCACTGTCACTCTCTGCCCCTTTAATCCTCCCCTATCTCCCTCTCTACCTAAACTTCCTCTTCTTCTCCCTCTCCCTCCTCTTCCCCTAAAGTTCTTTTGGTTCTCCCTCTCCCTCCTATCTCCATCTCCCTAACCATAACCATTGTCCTCTCTCTCTCACTCCTCCCATCTCTTCCTAAGCCCCCTCTTGCCCCTCCCCCCTCCCCCCTCTCTCACTATCTCCTTAACCATGCTCCCCTCTCCCCCTAACCCTCATCCTCTCACTCTCTCTCTATAATCGTTATCTCTCTATCTCTCTCTACATAACCCTCCCCCCTATGTCCCTCTCTATCTTTCTCTCTCGTTAGTCTTCCTTTCTCTCTCTCTCTCACTACAAGGGAAAGACCTTATAGCAGAGGTTTCCCACAAACTGGCATTTTATACTGCCCCCAAACAAATGCTCAAGAATTTACTTAAAAGTGTAGGTAGGAGGAGGATGACTTGGCATTCAAGAAACCCTAGAGGATTGTCGATAGAGAAGACAAATACAGAAAAATGAGGCTTAATAGAGCTAATTTCACTAACATAAATGACGCCTTCGCCATGGGTGATAAGATGCCCGATGCCTCTATCTGGAATTATGTTGATATCATGCAGCAAAGGCCCTCAAGAAGGAAAAGGAAGAAACCATAATCCTAGTTGCAAAGAAGCACCAGGAAGAGGATGAACATAAGATGAAGGATAAAGATGGGGTCACTCAAGCCCCAGTGGCACAAATTTCCTGGATGCGAAGGAATCGATGGGACCAAGCTCAGGATTAGGACAATGTTCCGAAGAAGGAAGAGGCTTCATTGGATCGTGATGCCCGTGATGCCACTCAGTGGATTAGCAGGTGGGATTGTAAACCTACTATATGAAGGATGAACAATGACGCGACTTTGGGCATTGATTGGCATAACATATTAGCAGGTGGGATACTACACCTATCCCATGAAGGGTTAACAGTGTTACGAATCCTAAGTATCTACTAAGTAAATAATAGCTCAAATAGAAGATGAAATAGTTCCATGGTAAGAATGTAAACCTAAAACGCAGGAAGATGAATGGTCTTGCTATCTGTTGGCATTCCTCTATACTTGTGAAATATCTAAATGTTGTATGTGAGGAGGGATAGGAGGAAGAAACCATAGAAGGGAGTAAAGGAGTAACAACGTAAAGATGAGAAGTAGAGCCATAGTAGTGACGTTTGGTTCCCGATTATGCCAATGTATAGGTTGGGCTTGAATTAGTAACGCATGGCCCTATTGATGTAATTTGGAGCGGCATGTGTAATGAATAAAAACTTTCGTACATTTCCTTATTCTCATTAGTTTCACAATGTTTGTATTTATTGTGCGTCTCTATGCTTATATAGATTGAATTGGTTGTTGTTTCAATGGTATCTTTGGTGTCCATCTCTGTAGCAGCTTATTTTCTACGTTACCCCCCCTCTCTCTCTCCTTAACCGTCTCTCTCTCTCTCTCACTCTCTCTCACACACACACACAAAACATGTCACCCTACGTCAGCCATAATGTTCAAGTAGCTTGTACCTCAATCAACCATGGGGAGGATGAGAGAATCCATTGTATGCCTTTCAGTAAGGATATAAATTTTGGTCATAATCTCTCTCTCTCTCTCTCTCTCTCTCTCCCTCCCTCCCCTTAACCTCCCCCCACTTCTCTCTCTAACCCTCCTCTGTCATCTCACTCTTTATCATTATTTGGTAAACCTTCTCTCTCTGTATATTTTCAAAACAATGAAAATAATTCAATAAAAGTTTTAAAATAAACTAAATAAAGAAAATATAATATGAAATCATAAGTGTGAAAATGCAATGCCTTTCGATAGAGGATTCATTAAGGAATCCATTGGTCTTAACTTCTGCAAATAATATGAATGATATGAATGGGTTTGAGTCTTTGGAATTTGTAGCTATAAAAAATCATGTAGCAACAACATTGTAATTCATCATTTGAAGGACTTAATCAAGCTATTTAGCTCTATCAAGAATTTTAGAAATCTCGATCGATGTCTTACCAAATCTTATCAAATAGCATGATCGGGGGTCTTTTAGTTTAAAAATTAGCTCAATTAAGTTTCTTGTTAACCGAACTAAACCGTTTATTAAGGATTTGGATTGCTTGCTAAATTAGCTCAATCAAGGGCTTATTCAAGTTCTGTATTGAAGTTTCGATATCTTGATTGATATGTTAAAATAAACCCATCAAGTATCATAAAAACACTACCCACCTCACTTTCCTTACCAAAAAGTGTTATTAGTTTTCATAGATTCACCTTGGTGTACTTCCACTTTTGTTCCATCAATTAAACTTGCACGTGTATCTTGTAACCCTAACACCTTTACTGGAACCTCTATCATACCCACCTCATTCCTAAAAGCATAGTTTTGAAACGAACCTCAATGGATCCCCTTTTTTTACATGTTGTTCTCAAGGAAAAGTAATGAAAATCTCATTTTCCAATAGTTTATGTCCTGAATAGTCCATAAGTTGGATATTGTCCTCCGTTGATACTTCAATCTTAATATAAAATCCTAAAAGACAAACCTTAGTTTAAAAACCCTTGCTACTATCCCTTAAATCATTAGAGTCGATTTATCTAAATATAATTCAGTTACATATGTTAGAATAACTTCAAGATCTATGTATATTTTATTTTGAAACTTCGATCATGCTAATTGTCAAATGCCATAAAATTCTTTCAGTCCTATATTTTTAACGAAAGATCATGCAAAACATACTCAAAATGAGATAATTGATGGCATATTAGTTATTAAGAAAATTGATGAAATCTATCCATTAAATGGATTGGAAAACCAAGGGTCGTAACTGTATTGTTTCCCTCTTATTATACATTTATTTTAGAATCATAATTACCATGTTAAACACTATCTATGATGTTCAACTTGCTCTTTGCTAGTCAATAATTTTAATTCTTATAATTTAAACATAGATCTCACAAGATTTCAATAATTTTTTTTTGGCATGAGCTTTGTATAAACATATATCTCACAAGATCCTAATAGGAAAGAGATTTAGGTGAAAGTAGAGCAAACGTGTGCATAAGAATCCTTTCTCTTCTTTGCTTAGAACACTTGTAAAATATATCTTTTATAGATAGGATGTTGGTTCACAGTGAAACATAGTGGATTGTACAATTTCTAAAACTAAGTGGGATGAAAAAATTTGACTCAAAGAAGGTTGAAGATGAAAATCACTTTCTCATAGAGTGTAATTTCAAAACATTTGGTATAATATTTATCTTCTCAATCTTTTAACTTATCACAACTATGGTGATTTTAAAAAATGTTCCTCAGTTTTTTAACATAAAAATAATTTTCCACGGAAAACCAAGTGACTAATTTCATTTTTATGGTACCAAAATTGATCTCAATAGGTATTATGAGTATCATTATCATCATCTTCATAATATTTACATATTATCTTAATAACAATAAAAAATATTTTTACGTGATATATATTCATAACCATTGTTAATTTGAATTCTATATAATTGAGAAAGATTATAACTACCCACTTAAACCCATTTTAAATAATAATAAAAATAACTTTAACCTAAATTAATTTTTAATAATTGAGAAAATTTAATTCAATAATTTTGGTTCTGGATAAATTTTCGATTATGTGAAATAATTTATATACACAAATTGATTTTCTTATTTATATTGAACAAAAACTCATTAAAAAAAAAACAATGTGGACATTTCATTTTATCAGTTTATTCCTTTATCACTTATAATTAAATAAGCAGCAACTCCCTGCCCTAAGTTCTTGCATTCAAAGTCTCTAGAATCAAAATATTATTTGATGACCATGGGTGACGAAATCTGAACAATGTTAGCCTTCTAACTCACTTCACTCATCAAGATCTAACAGTTCAAGCTTTGTTGCGTGCTCCAACCCATGTATGCTCTTCAACTTCATGCCTTCCTTTTCCCAGAACGCCTTCAAAGATGTTAAGAATTGTAATCTCACCGGTCCACTATCTGTTATTGGTGCATTAATTAGTTAAGTATGACTAGGACACCTTGTTGTCCCATAGTATTTACTATTCCATGGTATTTACCAGTGGTTTTTGGTGTGATGTAATGCTATATATACATGTGGTTAATATGAGAAGGAAATCCATTGCCCATTATGTTTATCCTCTTGTATCTGTATTCCATATTTTAACACATGGTATCAGAGCATATGGCCTGATCCATACCTATTGTTGGGTAAGCCTTTTCACATAGCAGAAAGTACACACGCGTAGATCAAGACGGAACACATCGACGTGGACGAGAAGTTTCACAGATTTTGGGCCGCATCAGATATAGATATATATATTCTGTTAGAGCCACCGCCTCACTTTCTGTTAAGGAAAAGAGAGCGACCGACTCACTTTCTGTTAAGGAAAAGAGAGCCATCGACTCACTTTTTGTTAAGGAAAAGAGAGCCACCAGGTCACTTTCTGTTAAGGCGAAGAGAGCCTCCGGCACACTTATTGTTAAGGAAAAGTGCGCCAAACACTGTTCAGTTGCACGAATTTTTTCCCGGCGCACCCCTTTGATGCACTGTGTTAGCTAAAGAAGTTGTGGCATTCTGTTTAAAGTCACTCATACAAAATGGAAAGTACGAGCATTGTTTAGATCACATTGAAGAATATCAAGTCTTGCAAAGATCGATCCAAGAAGAGCCTATGTAGAAAAGGGTGAAGAAGATCTGGATTTTCTATCCAGCTTCCAAGGATTTGAAGTCTGAAGGATCGCGAATACCGAAGAAGAAACGACCAAGAAGATCAAATCTTGAAGATGGTGGTAGAAGAGCTACCAGAATAAATCGAAGAGGTAAGAAATCTGTTAACTTCAATAGGTTCATGACAAACCGTTGATGGAGACAATTATGAACTATGGTCTTTAAAAATAAGGAATTTGCTAAGTTCGCAAGATTTGTGGCATTTTGTAGTTGAAGAGGATCCTATAGATCTAGAAACATTTGAGAATTTGTCAAAGTACCAGAAAGAAAGAAGACAAGTTGTTCCCTTAAGTATCATACAAAATAGTATAGATTATTCCATCTTTCATAACATTGCAGAAGTTTATACTCCAAAAGAAGCATGAGATATATTGAAAGCGGAGTTTGGTGAAGAGGAACCTAATGTAGAAGAAGATGAAGCAGAGTTTAGTGAAGAGGAACCAATTGACTTTGCAAGCTACGCAAAGCACCAAGAATCCCATAGTGAAGTGGAAGACAACCAAGAAGAATGTGTTTATGAGGCAGCCAATGATCAAGTAAGCCCAACAAAGCTTGTTGATCTAGCTCCATTTGCTGATGACAATGAAAACAATCATGTCAATGTACAAGTCCCCAGTGATGTGAGTGATAGTCTCTCAGAGAAAGAGATAGTTGATAGCTTAGCAGTGATAGTCTCTCAGAGAAAGAGATAGTTGATAGCAGCATAGAAGTTGAACCAGCATATAGTTCATCACAGAATCAGAATACCAAAAGTTTGAGGGAGCTTTATGAACATACTCCTATTATTGATGAGAATCTCCAGTATGCTTTGTTTCCCTATCATCCCATAATTTTTTAGGAAGCAGTAAAGGATGCACAGTAGGTACACGATGCAACAGTTAATGAGAATGATATTGTAGCTGCCATTGAAACACCAGAAGAGGAAGATGAGGAAGATGAATAAATCAAAGATGAGGAACACGAAGATGAGGAACACCAAGAAGTGAAAGCTCTCCAAGAAGAGCTGAAAATCATTGAAACAACATAAGAGGAAGATGTGAAAGCTCTCCAAGAAGAGTTGAAATATATTCATCTTATCTTCTTCTTCTTTTTTTCTTTTTCTTTTTTTTTTTTTTGACAAAATTTTTGAGTGTGCAGGTAAAATGGATAGCAACATACAATATGTTGAAACAAAAGAAGAAGAAGAAGACTTGCACTATGTTCCAGCACCAACGAAAAGGAATAAAACTATGTATTTTGCAGAAGCTAAACAAGACGCTGAAGAATACCTACTTACCATCAAATTCAAGAAGACAAAGAAGAAGCAATCCAAGTACACACCAAGGAAAAAAATAAATCTTAAGCTTTTGAATGAAATGTAAGCTCCTAGCTGAGATATAGACCAGTAGTCACAACACTTAGGCATTGATAGTGTTGGATATTGTCTCGGTTGAGGTTAAGCGGGTATGTTAAGAATTGTAATCTCACTAGTCCACTATCCATTATTGGTGCATTAATTAGTTAAGTCATTAATTAGTTAAGTATGACTAGGACACCTTGTTGTCCCATAGTATTTACGGTTCCATGGTATTTACCCATGGTTTTTGGTGTGATGTAATGCTATATATACTTGTGGTTAATATTGAGAAGGCAAGCCATTTCCCATTGTGTTTATCCTCTTTTATCTTTGTTCCATATTTTAACAGAAGATACCAATGTTTCCATATTTGGCAGCTCTTTTGACTATTTTTTTTTTAATTTTTGACATGTGCTCACTAGAGATAGACATACGTTCTAAAGAAGAAAAACAATTCTCTATACAACACTTTCCTTTCTACTCACTTGGCTTATGGAATCGCTTACTGAGCTTAGCAGATTGAAAGAATGTGACAAACTGATAAATCAATCCACCAACTCTTAGAATCAAAAGATTGAACCTGACTTACCAAACAGCAAGCCTTACCCAAGCAAAGGAGCTAGTACTCTTATTTAAAGAATTTGAAAAAAAACAATTTTTAGTAACTTAAAATGTTTAATTTGATATTTTAATATATTATGAAAATATTTAAAGATAATAGTCGAAACTATGAGGATTATATTAACATTATATGTGATTAAATTCCATTCATTGTTGTACGAACTACTAATGCAATGGAGTATAGTATTTCTAAACTATTGACTATGAACTTATATACACAATGCCTTCAACAAGCACCATTATTTACACTGATAGTTTCTCGGATCAGCTAGCAAAGACCTCGACTTGGGTTGTTGACAATGGATTCCTAGTGACTATCTCTGGGCATCCACCTCCGGACTCTCTTTGACCACTGTCTATCATAGATTCCCTATTGTCCTACCAAAATATGAGATTTTAATAGAAAAAACCAGCAAATGAGTTAGAAGGGCTTCTCGATCACCTCCAATATATTTCTCTCTCGTTTATGGGTTGAACGGGATTTGGTTCCCAAACTGACTAGAAGCCATCAATTTACAATAGTGTCCATAATAATTACACCTATATTTGAATTTTATAATGGACCTTTAGAGGAAAATTGTTAGTGCTTATTGGAACAAACTGGAACTGGCACTTCGAGTTTCTCCTGAACTTGAACCTAGAGTGATCGGCAAGTTTACATAAACAAATTGGATGAGGGACACAAGAGAATTAGTCAGATAATCGAATGCTTGGAAAACTGTATTTTTACATTTGATCGTGTAAATATGAAAGATAACCTTTCCAAGCATGTCATTTACCTATATCATGGGCCAATTGTCAGGTTTCACCTGAACTTGAAGCTAGAGCGACCTACAAGTTTACATAAACGCATTGGATGAGGGCCATAAGAGAATTAGTAGGATCATTGAATGCTTGGAAATAGCATCCAATTTCACGAGGTTAATCAAATAGAGCCTCAAGGGTAATGTTGGAAGGGTATGTCCAGTTTAAGTGGTTTAATCATAAAGAGCGTACAGGGCAGGTTCCAAGCTCAAGTATAAAGGTTTGAGTCCAGTTTATAGTTTGAGTTCTAGAGCCATATGTTCATACAAGATCTTATGTTTCTATTTATTATGAAGAGGCAAAGGCAGTAGAGACGGCGGGTGACTTTTCTGCATTTGGATAATTGTATTTGCACACTGTCCTGATTTCATCCCTTGCAGCTTTGAGACCAACATAGGTCGTGGTTTGAGTTAACAAGTTCCTTATTTTACAATGTTGAAGACTAATTATCTTGCCTAGGCTCTATCTTGGAAATCAATGATTGTATATTATGGTTAGTACAATTTTATTTATTAATTTGAATGCTTCAACATTTTAGGTAATTTCCGTTCTTCTACTTTCTACATATTTTCATTAATATATGGTTATGTCCATGATTAAATAGAATAAAATACACATGACGTACTTTGTCATTCATTACAATAGAATGAAACTGTTTCACAGTGTTCAATTTTATTTTTTTTTTATCTTTAAGCTTTCTCGGACTTGAACCGGAGACCTACGGATTTAAAGAACTGGAGACCTTATCTCAAAGCTGAATTCAAAACAAACTTTAGTTTTGGTGCCACTCAAACTTGAACCAGAGACCTGAATTTTGAAGAGAAATTCATTGATTCTGAAATTACAGATTAAGTGAGAAGAAATGTTTAGGAAAATATATGGGATTTGTATTAATTCACGTCTCAATTATGGTTTGCATTTTGTTTAATGTGTTCATGCCATCAACAACTTTTACCAGAAGCCGAGGATCATCATACTCTGAGTTGTAGATATTAATTGTGGCCATGGGAAAATAACTAACTATAACGAATGGAAAGAGGCATGAAGGACCATGTTATTATAGCACCAGATGGAGCAATTTCTTACTAGATATATGGAGAAGAGCACATAAATATTCAGAACAACGTCTAAGCATTCACTAAACATGATCCTTCTGTACAGGGTAGTTATGATCGAAAAGCATCTTGTTTGTTGGCCTACAACCTCCCTTGGCCACAGAGTTGTAGTCAATATTCAGCAACACGTGCTTAAATTGTGAAGTCAAGTAGTGGTCAAGACGCGGGTCCTCTCCCATGGTAAGTACCTAGAGACTCAATCTCACAATAAGCACCTAGAGACTCAATCTCACATCTTGGAGAATTATAATGAAAATGTAAGAACATAAATTAAATGGTCATACAATCCACTGGTACATATTGCAATATGGGCTCCAGCTTCCATCCATATCATTTATTGCATGTAAAGTTATATCATATAGTCTTAAAGGAAATTTCTCATAATAAGTATTCCTTTTTATTCTTCTAACTAAATTACTTCAGCCATTTTTCACTAAGGATGCATACCACCCCAAGGAGTCAATGGCACATCCCTAACATTTGCATGCCAAGGAGTCAATTCCATGTTCCCCAATTCATATAGGTTGCAAATTGTTCTTGTAAGGCACTAAAGAAAGCATCTTGGAAAATTTGTTAGAATGCAATGTGATATATTGTTGTTGGCATATAAATATCTATGTGTGTGTGATCCTTCCATTCCAAATGCTCTCAAAACCCACCCTCACATGTGAAACTTGGTGAAATATAGATTATAATTCTTTATGGGATCATCTTTGTAGGGTTCAATTTGCTAAAACATCCCGAAAACTAAATTTTAATTTAAAAATAATTAATAATTCATTTATTCATCAACTCATATTTACTGTAAAATATTTATCTTAACTTTTGTAAATTTGATTACAAACAATGAAAATAAATAATTACTAAAAATTTCCTTACTCCAATAATTACGAATTTAATTACGAGGATAAAAGACATACCTGTAACCTAAGATGGAATTGGACTTACAGAGATCCTGTAGAAGCTCTCCAAACCGAGGTGGAAACTACTAGAAACCACTTGTGGGGGATCACTCTCCTCCCAAACAACCCCTCAGTCTTGGATTGAGAGCCTCAATCCCTCACTCAACAATACCAAGCTAGCTTAACATGATAATCCAAACCTTCCTTATCCTCCAAACTGCCATCTCCACCTAGCTCAAAAAACCTCCCCAAGAACAAAGAGCATAAGAAAAACAAAAGACTCCTTATTCAACACCCAATTGCCCCTTTTATAATGGAAATTTCATAATTTATTGAATATGAAATAAATTTGCATGAGGGCCACATGGCCTCCATGCATATTACCTTTTTCTAATCATGCTTAGTAAAGTTTTATTTGTTAATTAAATTTTATTATTTTTTATTTTTGATATTAATATTACCTACAATATTAATATCTCTTTATTAGGTAATATAGGTTTAATAATACTAATCTTTAGTTAGATTTAGGGGTATCACATACTCTCCCCCTTTAGGAAACTTCGCCCCAAAGTTAAGTTCCCCACAAAGAAAGGTTCACAACACAAAATAGTTTCACAACATACTACAATACTCATTTAATTAGTATAGTATATGTGTGTGTGTGTGTATGTGTAATACTATTCTGAATATGAACACTCTTGCATGTGACCAGTATGCAAGAATTTCCTCCTTCATTAATACATTCAACGCCCTAATTACAACATGCTCTTGTTTAGTTACTTGAGATCTAGTATGCAACCATTCATACAAATTATGCATTAACTTCATCATATACTTCATAAACATTGGCATAATCAATAAATCAAAACTGACTTAATGAAATAGAAAGTGATAATACCCCCCCAAAAAAAATTCCCTCATTCCTTAAACACCCTCTCCCTGATAATCATACCACCCGAGAAACCTCCATAACCCTCCACTCCAACACTCCAGGTGGTCCCGCTCCCCATCGCATGCGCCCTCTACTATAACCTATCCACAAACAATACAGTAGGAATTGGAAGCTTCACGGTTAGCATAATTGCTAAACCGATCTATGGATCTGATCTGCTGCATCAGATTTTGGTCGTCTTCTGTATCTATTTTGACCTCATTAGCTGGATCGGATTTTGGTCACATCTGGTTACCTCATCATCCAGATCGAATTTTTGTCAACCAGGCATCTTGAAAAGTTGGCCCTAACTCCCTCCATATCCCTCCAAGGAGACCAACCCCAGGCATTATAAGTCCTTCTCCATATACCTCCCTCTATGGCTAGTGTACCGCAAGCCATGGAATTCTTGTATTAGGCCTCATCGACCACACCGAATTTTGGTCTCCTCTAGTCACCTCATCAGCTGCACTGAATTTTGGTCGACCAGGCATCAAAACTGTAGCTGGAAAGGTATTACTGATTGAGTTTGTCCTCAACCCATACTCTCTCATTATTACAAGTTCCCATGACATTGTGGTTTCTAGCATGACCCTGCCTTGAAGGCCCTAGAGTGGAATTTTCGTAAGACTTCCATTCACAATCATATAGTTAGTCATTAATCTTCATAGAAACAGTCCACATACAATAACTCATTAGTTCATATCAACAAAACAAGTGCAACTATTGAATCACCTCATATATACTAAGAAAATCAAGAAGGACAGGTTACCATAAACCATCTCACATCATAAGAAAAATGGTCATTATCATCATAATCACATAATATTGCCTAACCTCATATAATTCATGATGCATACGGGGAATTTGCATTTAAAGCCACATGTTATGATGCTCATTTAGTCTTTAATTATTATGCTCTTTTAAGTCTACACCATACCACTTGCTAATTTAAGCACCTCACATGATCACAAGGATAACATGAACCAAATGAAACATAATATGGACATTGTTCCTCAGTATACTATCTCAAGAATATAAAGTATGAAAAGTGATCTTGTTACTAGTTATAAGCAATTACAAATCCTTATCATGAGTAATTATTCTTTTGTTTATCATAAGACATGCTCCATGCAACCAGACATAATAACAATCATAGTCAACATGAATCAATGAAGTTGTTAATGAACCATTATTATCTCAATGTCCACGTTCAATTTAGTACTTTAAACGTAAATATATTATGCTTGTTGGATTTGAATGGAGGATATCACAAAAGAGTGATGTGTTCTCATTGAAGAATGAATTAGAATGCATTTCTGTACATAAATTAAATTTATGTATTATTTCAAGAACATCATAAAGCTTCTATTCATATGGTGCATACATGCCCTAAGTTTATTATCAACCACCAAACCATCATTCACACAACTATTTTTAGTAACATTTGCAACAATAATCCAAATTCTTAGTTAAATATGCAACAAAATAATTCTTCACCTCATTTAAATAAAACATTATATACTAATTTCAACATGGGTAGCAAGCATTCACAAATTATTTCAAGAGCTAAAGCAAAGGATTTTCTGCTAACGTTAACTAAAATGCTAAGCCAACAGGTTGTTGGTGTTGTTGGCCTATTCTCAAATGTATTTCATGCGACATTTTAAGCCTTCATATCTTAGTTGAAAAATCCTTCATGTTGTGCCATAAAAGGATTAGTTGTAAATATTATCACAATAGTTTGTTAGAGGTCTAGTAATGACAAAGTATACTATTCAAACTTAGTACTAGTTACAAACCCATTCACAAGTTGCATGCTAGGGATGTGCGATTTTATGGGGTTCATCGTGGTTGCTTCTACTACACCCAAAAAATTTGCTGCGCTTAAGGAGAAGATGCAAAGTGACCATGTTAATATTTATTTTCTTTGGATTATGAATTGTTGGTATTTTAGTTCCACTTACTATTCAATTTGATTAAGTGAAATATAATAAATGCTTGATTTGACCTTAATACACAAATGCACTGTATGTTTTGTGTATTCAATCAAATTTCTCTAAAACGATGGTGACTATTGGAAGCCACTATTATGCTCAATCAATTAAGATTCCAAAACCGTAGGATATGGAAAAGTAAAATTTTATCTCACTAGGATTGTAAATTTTCTCTTTAATCCTTTCATTACAAGAAATTTTGCCCGATATGGGAATGGATAAAAGAATGGAATGTATGTTTCCTTCACATCTCTTGTTTCTATAGATTGATAGATTTATGGTTAGCGACTAGAAACATCAGTGTTTTAAACATATGCCCTAACCTAAGGTCAAGACCACATTGTAACATTAATCACAACATAAGGGCTAGTGCAAGCTAATACTGGCCACTCATGACGTGTTAGTCACAATGGACTCCTAGAAAAATAGAAATCTGAACGTCAAAAAGTAATATTAGAGCTACCTACACAACTTTTTGGAATATGGCGAAAGAAGATGAAACACAGACAATCAGATTACCTTCTAGAATATATAAATATTATTTATGGAAATTAAGTATAACTCCCAAAAAATGGGGTTCTCCTAAGGTTTGTATGTTATTTTTTTAAGAAAACATAATGAATATGTTTGTGTTAGTTCCCTGGTTCGGTATACAAATTGTGGAATTTTGTGAAAAAAATTATATACAGTCGTAGATAACAGGCTGTTCTAGTGCAACACTATTTTTCCATATTTATTTATATTTATTTTATTTTATTTTTTAATTAAGGAATTCAGCCAAGCCCTGGAATGAGTAGGTTGAGTGTTAGTCCCTAACATCATGGTCTTAACATAATCAATGAAATTTTTTATTTTTTTAGGATGTAGGTCATTGTGTGTACTTGTGTGGGTTCTTTTCCGTTTTCAAAATAGGTGAGCCAATCAAAAGTTATAGACGAAAGAAATAACCTACTTTTTGTGTAAGATTGACGTCAGTGCAATTGAAATTAGTTAAAAAATAGGAACAAATAATAGATTTAATAAAAAATTACATATTCAGAATCTGGACACATAGTTCTACAAGTGTGTGCAATTTCATTAGCAATGGACTAGTGTAGCATACGCAGAATCATGCTCAAAACAGTATAAGTTATAGAATAAGATGTATTTTGTTATAACACAGTGTTTGGCAACCCGAACCTAAAACCATAGCAGCCAAGTCATCCACCACGTTGGTGGGAAAGGAATTACCCACCAAAAATTAAAAATTTAAATGGCACATGCGCATTGATTTAAATAGCATGTACGTACTAATAGCGCGTACGCACTAACAGTGCGTATGCGCTATTGAGTGCATACACGCTATTTAGTAAAATCAGACCAAACCATAGCTCAAGCACATATGCATCCATACAAAAATCCTATTGAATGGATAAAGATGATGATGATGAAGATGATGATGATGATGTTGATGATGAAGATGATGACCAAGATGATGATGATGATGATGAAGAGGGTGATGACGATGATGATGATGATGGAGATGATGATGATGTTGATGATGATGAAGATGATGACCAAGATGATGATGATGAGGATGAGGATGAGGATGAGGATGAGGATGAGGAAGTGAGTGATAATGATGATTATCATCATCATCGTCATCATATTCTTCATCATCACCATCATCATCTTCATCTTCATACTCATCTTCATCCTCATCCATCATCATCATCATCATCATCATCTTCGTCATCATCATCATTATCAATGATGATGAAGAAGAAGATGATGATGATGATGAATATCATTATCAATGATAATGATGATGAAGATGATGATGATGATGATCATATTTGTCATCATCAGCATCATCATCTTCATCTTCATACTCATCATCATCATAATCCATCATCATCATCATCATCTTCATCATCATCATCATTATCAATGATGATGATGAAGAAGATGATGATGACAAAGATGATGATGATGATGTTGATGATGATGATGACGATGATGTTGATGATGATGAAGAGGGTGATGATGATGATTGCAATGATGATGATGATGATGATGATGATGATGATGATGTTGATGATGAAGATGATGACCAAGATGATGATGAAGATGAGGATGAGGATGGGGATGAGGATGAGGATGATGATGAGGAAGTGGGTGATAGCGATGATGTTCATATTCGTCATCATCTTCATCTTTGTTCTCATCTTCTTCATCATCCATCATCTTCATCATCATCATCATTGGTAATGATGATGATGATGATGATGTCATCATTGATAATGATGATGATGACGAATATGGTGATGATGATGTCATCATTGATAATGATGACGATGACGATGATGATGATGATGATGATGATGATGATGGATGATGATGAAGATGATGATGATGACATTGATTATGATGATGACGATGATGATGATGTTGACGATGAATATGATGGCCAAGATGATGAGGAGGAGGAGGAGGATGGGGATGATGATGATGTTGACGATGAATATGATGGCCAAGATGATGATGAGGAGGAGGAGGATGGGGATGATGATGAGGAATTGGGTGATAACGATGATGATGATGATGGAGATGATGATGATGATGACGATGATGACGATGATGAGGATGATGATGATGATGCTGATGATGACAAAGATGATTATGATGACGATGATGAGGAGGAGGAGGAGGAGAAGGAGGATGATCATATTCGTAATCATCAGCATCATCATCTTCATCTTCGTACTCATCTTCATCATCATCATCATCTTCGTCATCATCTTCGTCATCATCATCATTGATAATGATGATGAGGACGAAGATGATGATTATGATTTTGATGATGATGATGACGATGATGGTGATGTTGATAATGAAGATGATGACCAAGATGATGATGATGAGGAGAAGGAGGATGAGGAGGAGGATGAGGATGATGATGAGGAAGTGGTTGATAACGATGATGATGATGATGATGGATATGTGTCATGTTCCCAAATTTTTGTATGGTCCATGGGGATGATTTTAGCCTAAGTCACGTAGGCATTAATTAAATAATTAATGGAGGGATGAAGGAAGATTCCTAAGGGTGAATTTGAAGAATTAAATGGATAAGGAGGGGCTCCCATGAAGTTATTAACCCCCAATTCAAGTGCTAAGGTGATTTATTAATTAATTGAGAAATTAATTAATTGGGGAAGTTGTGAGGCAATTACACCATAGTAGTTAATTAATTACTGGATAATTAATTAATTGCTTAGATAAATTATTTCTGAGTTGTATTATTGTCATTTAAATGTTTATTACTAATAAATGTGCCAAGTGCTTGATGACTTGGATAGGAAAATTCGAATTGGTCAAGTAGGCCAAACTTGCTTAAGTGATAAATCTCAGAAAAGCTAAGGAATCTAGTGGAGTCAAGTTGGCAAGATGAACCCAGAAAGGAAACTGACAAAAGCAAGAAAGAGGAAAGTAAAGAAAGTCGAAAGATTCAGAAAGAAAATAGCAACAACCATAAAAGATACCAAAAGCGCGCTTGCCAAAATTCAGTGAAGGAGGTGAAGAAAAGAAAGTTTTGAAAGCTCAGAATTTGCTATTCTCCTCAAGAAATGTGCCCTCATGGCTTTGGAGTAGAATGGGAAAGTGGGTAACCTACTCTCACAGGTCACCAAGCCAAGAACTTGCTCAGCAGGTCATCATGAAGTTTATAAAAGAATCCAACCAACTCCATTTGACAACTTTTTGATCATTTGAGAAATTTGCTTGAGAGCTCTGAGCTTCTCTAGTGTTGAGTGATGTGCCTCAACAAAGTTTGCTTGGGAGATGTGCCCCAAGGCCCCATGATTTTCCAGTGAGTGCTATGCAGGTCCAAAACATGATGCTACATCCAATGACATTCATATCAGTTCAGCATTGAAGTCACACAGCCAGCTGGGAGAGAAGATCTCTCATACAGTGAAATTCTAGCTAGTTTTGGTGAAGCTTCTCTAGTAGAAGATGAATGCTCCAATGAATGCGCCCAAGGACTGATGGAGGGTTGGTACAGCCATATTTTCAAACAACAGTGATGTACAGTATAAGAAATCATTCTCATAACTGATCCATTCTCTTCTTCTCACTCATTCTCCCAACCATAGCCAGATTTGGAGGTGTTTTCCCTATAAGGAAGAGAAGAGATGTGGATAGCACCCCATTCTTTCTCAGAGATTCAGTGTGTAGGCCATACTCTATTTTAGATCTGTATACGACCATATTACACTTTTAGAATAGATATTTAGTCAATACATCTCTCTTACAGTCCTTCCATGGCCCTATGAGGGGGTTTTCTAGTCTACAAGACATTGTACTGATGAGGAGCTAATTAAGGAGTACAAACTTGGTTCAATGAGTAATAATTAGATTTGATTCTGTTAATTAAATTATATTAGAGCATATTAATATTTCAGAACAGAGAATTTAATTAAATCAAGTCATTTATTAACTCAAATTGGAAGACTAGCTCATTGAGCATTGTTTATTGACTAGTTTTGCAAGAATGACTGCCAAATTTGTTCTAAATGTCGGATTTACTTTCTGCAAGTTCTAGGAGGTCAATAACACATCATATTAGCTATATCAGTCCCTACTTAAATATTTTTGGATGATTTAACCCCTTTTTGTAAAGATTGCAATTTGACTAGCTCTGTCATCCCGACAGGGCCTAAAACTTCCAAACCACTCCTACGCTTCCCAAATCCTTTTGAATGCTGCTCATTGTGTCCATTGAAGCTATTTTACTATCATAAATCAGTTTTGTACCCATCCAGTCTAGTAAGCATATGCTGGTGCACCCATGAATATTTGCGGTAGGCTTCACCAGTAGCTGATGTCCGAAACGTAAATGGCCCCACTGCTTTGTGCTTAGGACTCTCCCTATGATGTTATTATTTGTGGCTACACATTTTCCCATAAAAATTCAAGAACTGAAAGTTCATCCCACCATACTCAGATTCAGTCTCCATCCCCATCACTGACCTCCTGCTCGGTTTAAAAGAATTATTTAAGAAATTTATCCAGTGAATTTTATTAAAAATTTTGAAGTGGAGTTAATATATGTAAAATTAGTCACAAAAGATAATGAACAATTAAATCAATCACAATAGATGAAACTCAGAAAAATGGTGTAAAACTGTGCAAAACATGCATCAGTGCTCAATATCCTAGTAAGGGTGAATGATTACAATCGAATACAGTAACAATGACTGAACAATTCGAATTGCCTAAGGAGGTCATTCGAATCACTGAATAGAGTAGCTTGACTCCAACTAGGATTCCACATCATCAATCGGTGGTGGTCATCAATGCACAAGAACTAGTCATCTAGGTGTCAATCTAAGTCTAACTAAGTGTAACATGTGTAACTGAAGTGTGTAGCATTAATATAGGGAATTGGGCTCAGTGGAGGGCACATGGGAGGCTAACTGAAGTTAGAACAAGTCATCTAGTCAATCTAGAGGTCCCACGGAAGTGAAACAGTCAGTTGGGAGTGAAACTAGCCTCAAATTAGGGAGAATCGGAGCTAACTGAGTGTAACTGAAGTGGAACTGCAGTGGTAGGTGAAGAAGTGCGCCCTTCTCTGGTAGTAGGTGAGAAGTGGGTGCGTTCCTAACTAGGAGGGCTAAAACTCTGAAGTACGTGGCTCCCATGCACTAGAATAAGGTGGCTAAGGTGCTGGAGGCATCAACCTGGTGACTGGGATGCATGCAAAGTGCATGCAAACCCTAGAATTTGCATGCAAACCCTAATTGCATGCAAGAGCCTGAAAAAGATGATGTGGATATCCGAACACCCCCCCTCAAGCTAGAGTATGATGTGCAAAAAAAATAATGTGGGGCCCTGGTAACTAAGACCAAAGGTCACCCCAATACAATAATCCAAAAAATGCTGAAAATAAACTAAGTGAGGAAAGAGGGAAAACCCAGTGGGAAGAAAGCCCCCCTCAAGATAAATCATAATAATGGATCAATCTGTCTCCACCATGATGGAACTCACCCCCAACAGTGAACGGAGGTAAGAGAACTTCTTCTCAGTGAAGCTCTTGGTGAAGATGTTTGCAATTTGCTCATCAGTAGGGCAATATTGCAGAATGATGGTGCGATCATGCACCAACTGTCGAATGTAATGCTCTGATACCATGTAAAATTAGTCACAACAGATCTAATGAACAAGTAAATCAATCACAATAGATGAAACTCATAAAAATGGTGTAAAAAAAAATAATGTGGGGCCCTGGTAACTAAGACCAAAGGTCACCCCAAGACAATAATCCAAAAAATGCTAAAAATAAATTAAGTGAGGAAAGAGGGAAAACCCAGGGGGAAGAAAACCCCCCCTCAAGCTAAAGCATAATAATGGATCAATCTGTCTCCAGCATGATGGAACTCACCCCCAATAGTGAACGGAGGTAAGACAACTTCTTCTCAATGAAGCTCTTGGTGAAGATGTCTGCAATTTGCTCATCAGTAGGGAAATATTGCAGAATGATGGTGTGATCATGCACTAACTATCAAATGTAATGCATATGAATCTCAATGTGTTTGGTCCTCTGCCGCTGAACTGGATCTGTGGAGATCTTCATAGCACTTTGATTGTCACAAAATAGGACAATCGAAGTAGTGTCCCCAAAACCAAACTCGGAAAGAATACCCTGCAACCAAACTGCCTGAATGCAGGCATTTACTGCCCCTCGATACTCTGCCTCTACTGAAGAAAGTGCAATGGCTTCCTACTTTTTGCTGGACCAGCAAATAGCACCATGACCAATCATGAAAACATAGCCGGAAGTGGACTTCTGATCAATGCTATCACCTGCCCAATCTGAATCAGTAAAACCAATGAAATCAAGCTCAGAATCTGCATCATAATGTATGCCAAAATGTCTCGTACCTTGCACATATTGCAAGATCCGCTTGGTTTCTAGCCAATGAAGCTCATGGGGCTACTGCATATACCTTGACATGGCACTCATGGAATATGAAATATCATGCCTTGAGTGTGTCAAGTAAAGTAGTGAACCAATCAACTGTCGATACATACTGCAATCTGCAAGCGGTGTAGAATCCCCCTCCTCAAGACTGATTCGTGAGAGGAATGGGAATGGGGATGCCTTACATTCAACCATATTAAACATCAATAACAGGTTGGAAGCATATTTTTTCTGAGATATAGTGATCCCATCAAAATTTTGAGCTATATCCAAGCCCAAAAAGTGACTCAGCAAGCCCAAATCGCTCATGTCAAAAGCTAGATTTAAGGCAGTTTTTAGCTTGTTTATTGAAGTAAGAGTGCTACCAGTAATGAGAAGATCATCAACATAAAGTACAATAACCAAAAAATTACCTTTAACTTGCTGAAGATACACATTTGGATCATATTTGCATCTTTGGAAATTCTGAGAAAGAAGGAAGGAGTCCATCTTTGCGTACCAAGCTCTTGGGGCCTGTTTTAACCCATACAAAGATTTCTTCAATCTGCAAACTAATGATGGATCTGATGTGTAGCCCTCTGGCTGCTGCATATATACCTCTTCAGCAAGGTCTCCATGTATAAATGCACTCTTCACATCCATGTGGTGCACTTCCCAGTGCTTGGATGCGGAAATAGCCAAAACAAGGCAGATGGAATCCATCTTTGCAACCGGTGCAAAGGTCTCAATGTAGTCCACTCCTTGGACTTGGGAGAAACCTTTTGCCACCAACCTTGCTTTGTATTTGCTGATAGAGCCATCAGCAGAAGATTTCATGCAGTAGACCCATTTACACTTTAATAATTTTCTTCCAGGTGGAAGAGAAACTAGCTCCCATGTGTTGTTCTTTTGAAGAGAACTGTACTCTTCAACCATGGAATTTTGCCATCTCGAATCTCGGTGGGTAGAATAGTATGATGTGGGATATGAACTAGCCATAAAATAAAAAATCTGAGGAAGTAATGGATCAGCAATAGAAAGTGCCATACCTGCTCTTTGAAAGTCTTCTCTTGTTCGTCTCGGATCAGCAGGAATTCCAAGGTTCGAACCAGCAAATTGAAGAGTGTTTTGGGCCCACTTTGGTAACTGAGGAGGATCATAATGGTTGGATTCCGAACCTGATATGTCATGACCATCATGTGCTGCTAAAATATCAGAAATATCAGAACTCATACCTTCATTATCGTTGCACAGATCTTCTTCTGGTTAAGGTAGTGAATCGGCAATCTCTTCCTCGACTAGTTGCAATTCTTGAAGCGGTTCTTCAAATTTCACATTGCGCTCTATGAATATATTTTTAGATCTGATATCCATGAGTTTATATGCTTTTGATTCTTCCCCATATCCTATCAGTATGCACTCAATACTTTGTGGATCCAAAGCTCGTCTCTTCTTGGAAGGAATTCTAGCCCATGCAGTAGAGCCAAAAACTCTCAAATTTGACACATCCGGTTTGTGACCAAAGAATGCTTCGAAAGGAGTCATACCTTTCACGAATGAATGTGGAACATGGTTCTGTATGTATCCAGAAACATTGATTGCTTCAGCCCAAATATTTGCAGCCAAACCTTTTGATTCAATCATGCATGTAGCCATCTCTTTTAGTGACTGATTTTTCCTTTCCGCTACACCATTCTGCTGGGGTGTGTAGGGAACTGTATGTTGGATATGAATTCTGCTTTGTGCACAAAGTTGTAGCAACTTGAACTTGATATATTCTCCACCATTATCATATCTAAGAGCTTCGATCTTGCTCTCACTGGCGGTCTCAACAAAAGCCTTAAAATCCTTGAATTTTCCAAGCACTTCTGACTTGTTTTTGATAAAGAATACCCATGTAAAGTGGGAAAAATCATCAATAAATGTCAAAAAATACCTTGAACCATTTACTAACGTATGGGGCAGTGGACCACTGATATTAGAATGTATCAACCCGAAAACTGTAGAAGCTCTGCTAGCTTTGCCGCGGTCGAATCTGTGCTCAGGGTGCTTCCCAATGATGCAACCAGTGCATATTCCCTTCGAGGAACGGAGTTGTGGAAGACCATCTACCATGGAATTGTTTGATAGCAGCAGAAAATACTTATAATTAATATGTCCAAATATTTCATTCCAAATCCTACTAACCTCATTACGATGTGTGCAAAGAGCAGTGGGCTTTGCAAGCGGAATAAAGTGTGAAAACTCATAGCATTTTGCAGTGTGGTTTGCCTTTCCAACTGCAACAAGTCTTCCACTTTTGATATCAAAAATTTCAACTGTATTAGGGCTGAATGTAACTTGCTTCGGTTCACCAGTGTGTGTCATTTGATACAAAGAAAGAATATTTGAAGCCAAGGAAGGCACATAGAGAACATTCTGAAAGCTTCCATGATCTACATGAATTGTACCTTTGCCCTTTGAAGAAATTTTTGAGTCATCTCCCAAATGGATGGGGATGGAGCTGTTTGGATTGAATGAAGAAAAAGAATCAATATTTGTAGCCATATGATTCGATGCACCCAAATCTATCAAGAGAGTAGTGGGATTCGAAACAGTTGCCATGAGTGCTTGTCCTCTTTCATGATCCTCATTCCTATCCTTCTTCCTTGCACCGTCAGGAAGAGTTATGTTGTTCTTTTCCAAAAGGAGGGCCATTTGATCTATAGTCTTCTTCATACATGAACTTTCAGGATGGAAGCCACGGTTGCAATAAGTACATTTAGATTTTTGGTTACCTTCTTTGCCGTTTTGCTTGAACTTTGAACTGGATGGTGCATCCGTCTGTTTGCCTTTCTCTCTTTGCTTGTGAGGTTCGATTTGGGCTTCAACTTCTTTTGCTTTCATTTACCATTCGATATCTTGGGTCCTTGAACATATAGGGCTGAATCTTTGGAGCTTATGGACCCCATTTGAATCAACTTGTCATGCTCTTTTGTGATAGACTCAATGAAGGCATTCAAGGTAGGCATTTTCCAATTCGGGGTAGTTAGCCGACCGGAATTCAAAGTAGAGACAAATACCTAATAATCTTTACCAAGCTTGCTGAGAATGGAGAGGATCAATTGTTTATCCTCTTTGATAACTCCACTATGCTTCAACTGCAAGTTCAAGTTCTTGAATTTTGTGAAGAATTCATTAATGGTCTCAAAATTCTCAGGACTAAGGGCAATCAGTTCATTCTCTAATTGAAAAGCCCTAAGCTCGTCCTGCTTGCCAAATAGTGTTTCAAGTTGCTCCCATATAGCTTTTGGAGTCTTCAATCCATTGAGATGGAAGTGAAGATCTTTGGAGATGTAGAGACAAAGAAGACCATAAGCTTCATCAAGCTTGTTGTAGTGTTTGGTTCTATCTGACAAGGTGTTTGGCTCCAATTCAAGACCAAGAGTGACTCGGTAGTAACCTTTTGAACGTAATATGATCTCCATATCATCTTTCCAATCAAAATAATTGAATGGGGTGAGGATAGGCTTTGAAGAAGAGTATTCCATTGTTAGGAGCGAGTGCACACTGATGTAGAGAAGCTTGCAAGGGCCGAGTAGAAAATGCAAATGATGGAGACAATAACCTGCAAATCACAATAAACCAAGAACAATGAGGTCGAACAATCCACCCTTTTAGAGTTGCATCACACCTGGGATTGGAGATCAAACAATGTTGAATGGGTCCAATGTATCAGATCTAGGAATTATGTGGAAACTCAAGCTTCTGGAGTGGTATTGGATGTATTTTCAAGCTTTGCATGCACAGGAGCGAATGCCCTTGAGATCTTTCATGCCAAAACTTTTTGAAATTTTTGAGCAATTCACTCAAATCTTCTTGTAGAAACACCTGTAGAAAAGAGATCTTGTCCCTGCAATGGCTCTGATACCATGTAAAATTAGTCATAGCAAATCTAATGAACAAGTAAATCAATCACAATAGATGAAACTCAGAAAAATGGTGTAAAACTATGCAAAACATGCATCAGTGCTCAATATCCCAGTAAGGGTGAATAATTACAATAGAATACAGTAACAATGACTGAGCAATTCGAATTGCCTAAGGAGGTCATTCGAATCACTGAATAGAGTAGCTTGACTCCAACTAGGACTCCACATCATCAATCGGTGGTGGTCATCAATGCACAAGAACTAGTCATCCAGGTGTCAATCTGAGTCTAACTGAGTGTAACATGTGTAACTGAAGTGTGTAGCACTGATATAGGGAAGTGGGCTCAGTGGAGGGCACATGGGAGGCTAACTGAAGTCAGAACAAGTCATCTAGTCAATCTGGAGGTCCAACGGAAGTGAAACAGTCAGTCGGGAGTGAAACTAACCTCAAATCAGGGAGAATCAGAGCTAACTGAAGTGGAACTGCAGTGGTAGGTGAAGAAGTGCACCCTTCTCTGGAAGTAGGTGAGAAGTGGGTGCCTTCCTGACTAGGAGGGATAAAAATATGAAGTAAGTGGCTCCCGGGTGCTAGAATAAGGTGGCTAAGGTGCTGGAGGCATCAACCTGGTGACTAGGATGCATGCAAAGTGCATGCAAACCCTAATTGCATGCAAGATCCTGAAAAAGATGATGTGGATATCCAAACAATATATTGGTGAAATATTCCTAAGGATATTACAATATGATGATGATGATGAGGATGATGACGATGATGAGGATGATGCTGATGATGCTGATGACGATGAAGATGATTATGAGGAGGAGGAGGAGGAGGAGGAGGAGGATCATATTCGTCATAATCAACATTGTCATCTTCATCTTCGTATTCATCTTCATCATCATCTATTATCTTCATCATTATCATTATCTTCGTCATCATCATCATTATCAATGATGATGATCAAGAAGATGATGATGATGATGCTGTTGTTGATGATGATGATGACGATGATGATGAGGATGGGGATGATGATGAGGAAGTGGGTGATAACGATGATGATGATGATGGAGATTATGATGATGATGAGGATGAGGATGATGAAGAATATGATCATCTTCTTCATCATCTTCATCAACTTCATTGATAATGATGATGACGATGAGGATGATGACGAGGATGAGGATGATGATGATGATGCTGATGATGATGCTGATGATGACAAAGATGATGATGAAGATCATATTCATCAGCATCAGCATCGACATATTCATCTTTGTACTCATCTTCATCATCATCCATCATCTTCATCATCATCATCTTCGTCATCATCTTCGTCACCATCATCATTATCAATGATGATGATGATGAAGATGATGATGATGATGATTATGTTGATGATGATGATGATGATGATGGTGAAGATGTTGATGATGATGAGGATGATGAATATGATGACCAAGATGATGAGGAGGAGGAGGAAGAGGATGAGTATGGTGATGAGGAAGTGGGTGATAATGATGATGGTGATGGTGGATATGATGATGATGACGAGGATGATGACGATGATGAGGATTATGATGATGAGGATGATGATGATGATGCTGGTGATGATGAAGATGATTATGATGATGAGGAGGAGGAGGAGGAGGAGGAGGATGATCATATTTGTCATCATCAACATCATTATATTCATCTTCTTACTCATATACATCATCATCCATCATCTTCATCATCATCATCATCTTCGTCATCATCATCATCATCTTCATCATCATCATCATTATCAATGATGATGATGATGATGAAGATGATGATGATGATGTTGATGATGATGATGACGATGATGAAGATGATGGCCAAGATGATGATGAGGAGGATGAGGAGGAGGAAGTGGGTGATAACGATGATGATGATGACGAGGATGAGGATGATGATGATGAAGTTGATGAAGAATATGATCATCTTCTTCATCATCTTCATCATCTTCATTGATAATGATGATGACTACGAGGATAAGGATGATGATGATGAGGAGGATGATGATGAGGATGATGATGAGGATGATGATGATGATGTTGATGATGGCAAAGATGATTATTATGATAAGGAAGAGGAGGAGGAGGAGGAGGAGGAGGATCAGATTCATCATCATCAGCATCAATATCTTCATCTTCGTACTCATCTTCATCATCATCCATCATCTTCATCATCATCATCATCATCATCATCATCATCATAATCTTCTTCATCATTATCCTTATCAATGATGATGATGAATAAGATGATGATGATGAAGATGATGATGATGATGATGTTGATGATGATGACGATGATGAAGAAGGTGGTGATGATGAGGATGATGATGAGGATGATGATGATGAGGATGATGATGATGATGATGATGATGATGATGATGACGAATATGATGTTGATGATGAAAATGATGATGATGATGATGTTTAAGGCATGTAATGTAGCCTAATCATGGTATATGTATCCCTCTACATTTTCTAGAGATACCCCAAAATGGTTATGTGTTGTGGTTTGAAGATGCATTCAACATCGTATCCTAAGGAGCTTCTCGAGTTGAAGGTGTTTTTCATGGTGCTTGAGCCCGAGAAGCTTCATTTAAGGCATGAGAAGCTTCTTGTTGTCCATATACCTTGCTCATACCTCGAGGCCCATTTTTGGTTGACAACTAACCTATTGATCGTAGACATAACACACTTGAAGTTGACTAATACCCTGTATATTTCATATGTGGTGGTACAAGGACTCATTCATGGTGTTTGTGCCTAAGAAGTAAGAGTTAGTGTTGGAGGCTCTTGTTTCCCTCCACTAACCATGGTTAAGGAGCCAAGATAAATCCTTGATGTCCAAGATATTTTAATGGCAACAATATTCAATTCATATGCAAAAGGCTCCTTATAGAGGGACATCGTCATGGATTATATGTGTTATTGATGATGCGTGAGGTCTAGAATTTTCAATTAAGGCCCAGGTGGAATTCAATTGAGCTCAATATGCTTCAATAAGATCTCAAGGAACCTGTTTTCATTCTTCGATGATGTTCAATGCTTTTCAACATATCCATGGTCTTACATGGTAGGCTGGGGATGCATTCATGGCATTTGATCTTTACAAAAATATGGTTTTTTGTCAAAATGAAATTCAAATTGCGTCTTTGATGAGTCCTCCTCTACAAGACTTCCTTTATTGGATGAATGTCACAGAATCATGAAAAATCTAAACAACTCAATGGAATGCAACTACAAATAATGGCATGCAACTATAACCGCAAACCAAGCAGAGGTTGATTTTATGCATTGATATAGAGAGGTGGCAATAGGAACACAATATGGAGAAACAGTGAGTTATAAAAAACATTTGGACCAAAGTAGCACAATGGTTTTTAATAAAATTTTAAAAAACATGTTTTGGCTTAGGAATTGTCTTCAATTTGATAGGTGGCATGATCATGATCATGTAACCTCCCTCCATCCTTCCAAACATATTTGGTTTATCACCACGTTTCTCTTCGACACTTGCCATCAAAATATGTATAAAAATAACATGTCTTTACATCTTCTTCCATTTAAATCCTCATCGCATAGTCATAAATAGGGATTATTATGCATGCACATCCTTAGCTTACAATATCAATTGGGTCAAGGTGCATAGACAACCATAAATTATCAAATGTGTCAAGATGCAAAGAGTAAGCCCTTCAAATAAAAATTAAGACCCACCCTTCAAACTTCATCACCGAGTCCAATTTATGCAAACATTTTCGAAGTGGGGGAAGGTTTGGCATTAAATGATGTAAACGTTGGGGAATAAATGATGTAAACATTATACAAGGGCATGTGCGCACTAGTGATGTGTACGCGCTAAAAACGCATGTGCGCGTCCCTGTTACTAGCCAAAAAAATGGAGTTCTCTGTTTCTCAGGAATTCTACCAAAAAACGGGTGTTTCATTTCCTCCGTGGGTTTCAAGCTCTTACAGGTTTCTTATTGGCTCACACTCATTGATATTTTGGACACTCATTTATCTATTGGACACAAAATCACCCTTGTAATCTAACAAACATCTTCAGTGGTCTTGGAATCTAGTGGATACATTCAAGCTACCAGTTTCCATTGCAAGTGTAGATCATTTCTATAGAGGTATGGTAAATTGTAAATAAGTCTTTTCATTCACAAGATTTGAGATTCTCCCATGCATTTTTGTTTTTATCATATGCTTACAACAATATCCATGCATAGACAACAATGAATTTGACAAGAATATTTCCCAAGTTCACATCTAAAAAGACTCATATGAACACTAGACAAGATAAAGTATGCAACCTTCTCATTGTGTAATTAGTTCCCAAGTTAATTTTGTTCTTTTCATCTCATATTATGCTAGCAAAAAATACTACACACACACTAAACATGACTAAAAATATCACTTCAACTCATCCAAAAAACCTCAACTCTCTCATCTCTTATTCAATACCATTGTATGGAATGAGGATATCTATAAGTATATGCACCTTTCCTTTCTCTATGAATCCAAATATGATAATATTCATCCATATTTACCATCCTTACAATATCCCCTCACCTTTAATAATGATTTGTTTACCAAAAACCAAGACTTTCCCACTTCATGCTCTATCCGACATGATCATTGTTGGTATAGTCCCTAGTTCCCCACTTTCCAACACCTCCCCACCCTAGATATTGCACATTGAAAGGTCAAATTATATTCCCCCTAATCACTCTTCCCAAGACCATGATCCTTGTTAGAAACCTTTGCATCCTCCTTAAGGTTTTGCACAATACAAGGTATACATTCATTCGATTGTGATGCATTGTTGAATTCAACCATGGGTATTTTAAACTCAAAACCACATTCTATCATCTCAAGGTTTATAGATATGGAAATAGTTTGTTGTTGTTTCTTCAAATCCTAAAGGTGTTATATAACCTAGTAATTTATGATGGTAAAGGACATTGCCTCAAATGGAAGGATATACCATTCCACTGTGAAGACAAAGCAATCAAACTAGGTGCAAAATTTAGAATTGATAACATTAAGGGAGAAAGCAAAAAATGCAACTAATTAAGGTGAAAAATATGATGTAAACCAATAAGAAAAACTATTCCCAAACTATTCTTGTAGGTTACCTTATTTGATGTAGAAAAACTATCAAACTATTCCCAAGGCATCTCTAGCCATCTCTTTTGTAGGGTGTTACTACCATAATTTTTATGAATTCATGTCTAGGCAAGACACTAGTTTCTCCACTCTACACTTGACCAATCATCATCTATATTGATTGGAATTGTAAGGGATAATGATATTTATTCGAACACAAATAAACCAACATAGTATGTAGTTGTATATGTTAATTTGTAAAGTGGCAAGTTATGTTGGAATGTGTCAAGTTCATTGTATAATGGCACTAATATCTTATTTGTTGTTTCTTTTGCAGGGGTAGGCCTGATAGTTGTGTTAAAGAGATTTTTGGAGATGGGAAACTCATGCAATGAAAAAACAAAATATAGAAGGAATCTACCCATTGAAAAGGTCAATGACTTTAGAGAAAAGGCTAGGTTGGGAATGGAAAGATTGAGACATGGTCCTATCATTGCCCCGGATCCTGCCACTGATCCCAACACAATTATTGACACAACAACCTCTTGTTCAGAACCACAGGTAAAGCGGTCATGTCCAACGGATCCAACTCAAATTCCAACATCAACACAAATCAACCAACAATCCATCAACGAGTCATGTTGAAGTTCTTCACGATAGAAGAATTTTGGGAGCTGATGCATGTGTAGATATGGACATACAAGCCTTGCTTAATTTGCAATATCCCCAAGAAGACCAGAACCATGTCGACCACACTTCCATTATGGCCCAATCTGTGAACGAAGCACCACAACAAACAAGCTCTGGTATTCATGTCTCATGTCCACCCTCCCTACCTTGACTATCGAGTGCAAGAAGAAGAAATCCTAGACGTATTCATGTGGATGAGAGTGCTATGTCGGGCCTTGAAGGGAAGTTGCCAAAACACACTATTGAATGGCAATGCAACAAAATTGTCAAAGAATATTTTGAATCCAAAGGTGATGCAGGTAAATGTCAATTATTGCTATGTTTGTTAAAGTAACATTGTTTATCTATTATTAAGGTAATTTTGGGCATAAGGATGGTTAAAAGTTCATAGGCTAGCAGTCATATTGTTAGAAATATCCTATCTGCATTTAATGCGATTGGGAAGATGTCTTGTACAAAATATCTTTGTGCGGCTCGTCGTGTTTTAGTGGAATCAGTTGTAAGCAAGTCCACAAGGCAACGTCAGCTGTTATCAAACACTTCTCACATACTCAAATTAAATAGAAAAACTATTAAAAAGTACTATGTTATAAGAGAAAATCTTGACACTCCGGGTGGGAATGATTGCTGAGATTTTGTTGGTAGGTTTCCTCGTGCAGATAAAAAGCTAATTGATGTTGTTAAGGAGTTAGTACAAAAGTTTTGGCATTATCATACTAGACCTTCATCAAACCAAAGAGACGTGCTAAAGTTGAGAAAAGGTTCTACTGAATGTGAACCCCATGTTAAACATTTCCTTGACACCACACAGACTGAACTCTATGAGAGATTCAGGAATGAGCACACACAATTGAACTTGGGCCAAAGGTCCTTTGAGAAATTCAAACGATGGTATGTTCATATATGCATTGATCGTAACACCTGTTGTTGTAGATATCATGTAGAATATGAATATTATTATGACACATATAAACATATATTTTTTTATTTGCATACTAACATTGTGAAGGGATGCAATGGATCCATACTGCCACCAAATGCATCAAGAGATTTTATCCACAACATCATTTGTCCAATGCCCGAAGGAAAAAAATATTATGAAAAATCGTGTCTATATGGAACATGTTCTAGGTGCAGTGGGTTTTCTCTTTTCAACCGTTGCATCCATGAAAGCAAGGAGCACGATTTTGGTAGGATGGGCATGGAGATGTAGAGCTTCAAGTACGTAACCTATCAATTAGACAGTGTTAGGGAAAGTAAAAAGATTGGATTAGTGAAGTCACAGGTACAAATGAATATTGCATATTTTTCATATTACACGTTCAATTTATGACATATACATTTTTCCAAATGCCACGTTGTAATATTTCCCTTGTTTTCATGGTAATAGGTATTGGTATGTGACTTCTTGATGGAGTTCTACAAGAAAACAAAGCAGTATGTTCAACATGTGCATGTAGCGCGATGGCAAGATGAGCAGTACAGAAAATGGAGGGACACATTTCCTGTTGGAACCATTGTGTCAATTGTGTATTTTGCAGAAAATTACACCCTTCAGCCACAAAATGAAATCCAGAGTCAATACTACCATTCAGACCAAGTCAGCATCATGGTACATATTATGTATAGGCATGGGCTAGAGAGCAGCAATGAAAAGAGGATAATAATGGAGACCAACTTTTACATAAGTGATGATAGAACCCATGATCTGCATTATGTGCAACATTGTTTTCAAATTTTCTATGATCAGTTGAAGGAGAGAGATATACAGATGGATCAACATTGGATATGGTAAGTGGTTGTGCGGGTCAGTTCAAAAATGCTCGAGTATTCCAATGGATGAGTATTTCGCATAAAACTTATAATGTGCCACATATCTGGAACTATTTTGAGACCGGGCATGGAAAAGGAGAGCATGATGGGGCTGGTGCATGCATCAATACCGCACTACGAAGGGAAGAGATGAGGTTTGACAAGGAACCTCATATCCTAGATGCAGAATCCATAGTTCAATGGTGGTTTGCAACAATGTCAGAGTGAGCAAGAGATCAACAAACATCATTAGTGGCAGGACGTGTGGTAAGAAATTTTTGGTGGGTGGTTGACATAGACCGATCGCGTTCCTATAGTTGCGGCATAGTACAAGGAACACGTGGATTTCATTCAGTTCGAAACTCAAACAACCCATTATTTGAAATATGGATGTGAAATCTTGCATGCTTTTTCAACCCTTACAATAGTGGTGAATGGGATGAATGCGAATGCATGGACTGGGTTGATGAATGGGATCGTGTGTCACTTGCAGTAGACCAACATGCAGTTGTTGAAACAACCTAGTTAGAGGAGGGTCAGTCACCGATTTCGACAGAATGCGATCATATCTCAGATCTTGTACAACTAGGACACATATATGCAGTTGTTGCCTCGAAAGGAAATGAATGGGGTGCAGATTATTGGTTGGCATAGTGCATCCAAGGTAAGAAAACCCTCTATGCATCATTAATCGACGATGAAGGCATTGAATTTCCTATTGGCTCGATGGTGGTTAAGGGGGAATATCTTACACTAGATGGGAAGTCAAGAAAGACTAATGGGCATGCATTCATGGATTAAAACCAGGTTCATTGGTGTATCACTTCACAAACTTGATCGTTGGCACAAACATCCATCTTTAGACAATCTCAAGCAACAGATCAACCAAGGTACGCTACTACTTGCCTCATTCAGAGCACAAGAGATTGATGGAGACAATTAGCAACAGAGAGGATCCAGATATATTTATTGAATGAGGCCAATCAACTTTACATAAGAGAAAGAATTGCATCAAAGAATGTTATGTTCTACATCGAGGTATGTGTAGTTTTATGTTATTTTGTTGGTACATGCATTTTTTGTTGATACATACATACATACATGTCTTTTCCATACATACATGCATACATACATAGAGATACATACATACATACATAGAGATACATCCACTTGCCATGTCATCATTTCACCCATTGTCATTAATGTTTAGAAACCTAATCTATCCCTAGAAACTTAGTCTATCCCTAGAAGCACTAATATAACCCTACAAACCTAATCTAGCCCTAGAAATCCTAGAAAGCTAAACTAACCCTAGAAACACTAATTTAACACTAGGAAACTAAGCTAGAATACTATAAACCTAATCTAGTCCTAGAAACCTAAACTAGCGCTACCACTTCTCTCATTTGGTATGAGAGAAGTTGCTTTTGACCTACCTCACTCATGTCCATGCTTGAGTTTTTGGAGGCCGACCTCCCACCCCACATGTCCTCTTCAATATTTTTTGTTCTCTTGGTTTTGTGCCCACCCAAACTTTTTTCATGCTTTGGGTACCTTGAGGTATATCCCCAACCTAAAAAACTCTTATATTATGATGATTATGTTGGTTATTGGATTCACCCAACAAAATTATATTTAACAACACACATATTCATAGATTTGGTTCCCCGTGCTCAATGCTCACCCAAATCTAGCAAGATTTAGGGTTTTCTCCATTATCCAAGCATCATGTCATCAACCTAGGGTTTCCACTAATATATTATAACTAGATACTAGAATCTCCTTGACCAAATTTGATGAAAAAATGCATAGAGATCTTCTAGACTCTTAGATATGTATCCTAGCAATTTATTTTAAAACATCCTCATTTATGGTTGGAGATTGATGCTTGATTCCTGTAGATAACCACTTAGAGGGACTTGTCATCATCATCATAAACATCATCATCACCATCACCATCATCATCAATGTCTTCATCATCATCACCATCTTCATCATCGTCACCATCTTCATCAACATCTTCATCATCATCACCATTTTCATCATCATCACCATCTTCATCATCATTGTCATCTCTAGGCTCTTCATCAACATCTCCATCATCATCATCATCTTCTTATTCATCATCATCATCTTCATCACCATGACCGTCATCATCAACATCATCACCATCTTCATCATCATTTTCATCTCTAGGCTCGTCATCAATATCTCCATCATCGTCATCTTCTTCATCATCATCATCATTTTCATCACCATCACCCATCACCATCAGCATCTTCATCATCATCACCATATTCATCATTACTACCATCTTCATCATCATTGTCATCTCTAGGCTCCTCATCAACATATCCATCATTATCATCTTCATCATCATCATCATCTTCATCACCATCACCATCACCATCACCATCACCATCATCATCAACGTCTTCATCATCATCACCATCTTCATCATCATTGTCATCTCTAGGCTCCTCATCAACATCTCCATCATCACATCTTCTTCATCGTCATCATCATCATCTTCATCACCATCACCATCATCATCAATGTCTTCAAAATCATCACCATCTTCATCATCATTGGCATCTCTAGGCTCCTCATTAACATCTCCATCGTCATCATCATCTTCTTCTTCATCATCATCATCTTCATCACCATCACCATCACCATCGTCATCAACATAACCATCACCATCTTCATCATCATGAACATCTCCATCATCATCATATTCTTCCTCATCAACATCAACATCATCACCATCATCATCTTCATCACCATCACCATCACCATCGCCATCATCATCATCATCAACATCTTCATCATCATTACCATCATCATCATCATCAACATCTTCATCATCAACATCTTCATCATCAATGTCATCTCTAGGTTCCCCTAGCTTAAACCCGGCGTCCCGGACCCATCGAAATTGATGGATTCGCTAACGGAGCCACGGTTTGGCTGCTACGAGCATTCTAGACGAGCACCCTAGGGCCATTCAGGGACACTTTGAGGATTTGCTCGGGGACCACAGAACCCAAACCAGCGAGCAGATTTGGATTCCGTTGGCTCCCACAGGTCCATGTGGCCATTGTGGACCTATCCACGGTGGCCATGCATGCCCGGGGGCCTCTAGACGAGAGATGGCCCCTTGAGATAATTTGCATGGCCTTCACATTGGGGTCAAATTTGCAACCTAGAGATGACAATGATGATGGAGATGTTCATGATAATGATGATGGTGATGATGATGAAGACATTGATGATGGTGGTGATGGTGATGATGATGGTGATGATGAAGAAGATGGTTTAGTGCTAGGGTTTGGATGAGGGTTAGGGATAGAGTTATAGAAGATATTTGATCTCGATGTGCTTCGACATGTCATGGAACACTAGGTTCTCTGACAACTTCACACAACTCTGGTTGTCACAATAGATATAGGTAGCATCCAACGGGAGAACAAATAACTCAGACAGTAGCTTCCTAAGCCATACTACCTCATAACTGGATGAACAAGCTACGACATACTCTGCTTCGGCTGTAGTTAGTGCTATGCGGGACTGCTTCCTGCTAAACCAGGAGATCACACCTGATCCCATACTAATGCAGCACCCCGAAGTCCTCTTCCTATTTGTAGCACTTCCTTCCCAATCAGAATCAACATAACCCTCTAGGTTAAACTTTGATTCACATCATACTTGAGCCCATAATCAATTGTACCCTTCAGGTACCTTAGAATATGCTTTATAGCAACTAGGTGAACACCTCTGGGATCCGTCACGAACTGGCTCAATGTGTTCACCGCAAAAAAAATATCTAGTCTCGTGTTTGTCATGTATATCAAGGTCCCAATCATCTGACGATACATCGTGACATCAGTCGTCTCAGATGAAGCATCACACAGAAGCTTCAGGTTTGATGGCATTGCATAGGTGTGGCCATGGCCTTGCAGTCCATCATCTCGAACGGATTCAGGATCTTTACTGCATACTTCCCTTGTCCAAGGAAGATTCGATCTTCACTCTTCCACACCTCCATGCCTAGAAAGTAATGCATCATCCCCAAGTCCTTCATCTCAAACACGGCATCAAGCTTCCTCTTCGTATCAGCAATCAACCCATCCTCACCTATAACAAATAGGCCATCCACATACAATAGTAGGATCATGGGATTTCCTTCCTCAACCTTGTAGTAAATGTTGGAATCCACTTTACTCTTGGTAAAGCCCAAACTAGATAGAAAGTTGTCTATCCTACCATACCAAGTCCTAAGAGCTTGTTTCAATCCATACAAGGATTTCTTCAATCTGTACACATGTGACTCCCTGTCATGTGTCTCAAAATCAAGTGGCTACTCCACATACACTTCCTCTTCGACTACACCATATCCATCTGGTGTATCTTCCACTTCGTCACTATAGCTAGAGAAAGTATTGTTCTGATGGAAGTGTATCTGTCTACAGGTGCAAAAGTCTCTTCATAATCGATCCGTTCTTTCTGGGAGAAGCCACGAGCCACAAACCTCGCTTTGTATTTATCTGTGCTACCATCTGCAGCATGCTTGATGTTATAGATCCACTTGGAAGTCACAAAAGACTTCCCTTCTCTTCTTGAGACCACATCCCAAACATCATTCTTCATGATCGACTCGTACTCCTCGATCATGGCATCCTTTCATTACTGCATCTCGAATCCTGGGAACTTCAGATTCTTCAATATCTTCAATAGATAATTTTCTTGAACTTCGTTGTTGGAACAAATGTTGTTTTCCTTCTTTTGTAGGTGATTGTACACGATCTTTCCTACAAGTCAAATTCAATTACATGATTAGAAACTTCTCATAGTTTTTCAAAAGCACATTCTTATGCATAAATACATATGTCATACAGTCATGCAATTATCTTAGCCAATGCTTCAATACAACATTTATCCATATCCCGTATTCACATGGTAACTTTCTAGATGCCTTCCATGTCTACCAGAACATTGTTAAGAGTGTGCACAACTCCCAACCTCTCAACAAAGAGGTTTCATTCTAGATAAGTAGAAATGGAATGTTGTATAGTACCATAGGCCACTTACCCATTACTTGCATATTAGTATCTTGTTCATTAATGCAACTTTTCTAAAATGCATGATATACATCCTAAATCTAGGAACATAACTATGTACATGACTAAACAACATCATTTAAGTAATCATAAGAAATGACAATTCAAATACTTATATTTGTTTAGTTGTAGGGTGGACTCCCTCTCAATCTTTGCTTCCTTGCAGGAACTACTGGAGTGTGCTCCCTCTTGATCTTTGCTTCCTAGATTACCTGACCTTGAACTTATATCCATCCTAGACCACTATGCATGCTTAAGTGTGTGCTAGTGTCATCATTGTGTTATCCTCAAGATCTCATACATAACCATACATATATTAGTATAATCTCAATACTATCAAAACATTATGATCCTAAATACTCTTAACATCTATGGTCATGATCATTTCACACACAGGTAATTTATCACAAGCATTAGTATTCAAGGTTTCAGGGAGGACTTCTATTACTCATGGATATTCTTATTTGACCATCGGACTCTTCTGGTTAGTCATATCATCAATCAAAGGAAGAAACATAATATGCATAAACCCTTGATTACTTAAACTTCTAACTTCAAGAATAATCATACAAAAGTATAAGATCCTAACACAAGGTAGGATTGTAACTTGATATAGGAAAAACATACCTAGTTATCATGTTTTCTAGTTACGTCTAACATACCCAAACAATGTCTTCTTGTTCTCTTCAATGACTTGTGCTTAGTAACCTGCATAACTCATAAGTTAACCATTGTAGAACTAAATTATACATACCTCGTAAGTATAGCTTTTATGTGATCCATGAGTCTTTGTATTCATGTCACCATCATCATATGTTCTAGAACTTGATTTGTACCTTTCATGTTAGTGGACAAAATCATCCTCATACAATACCACAGTGTATTAGTACAATCATATAACCCTAATCAATGAATGTCTTCTATCTTTCACATGCATTCATACTTTTACTATGGTGATAAAACAATTCTAAGATTTATCAAGATTGTACTAACCTCAATAATATGAAGACAAACATATCATAAACTTCATCATGAACAGATTTCAACACATACCTGTATCTCCTCAAGTCATACCTGTCAAGATTTCTTGTAGTCTTCCTATGTAAGGCGTTATCCTCATCACCCTCTGAAACTGGAACTTCTTCACTTATGTAGCTGTCCAATTCATTCTCTTCAATCCTCTTTGATTTGCTGAGACTGAATCTAGAGCTGGATAAGGGTTTGTCAGAGAAACCCTAAAAATTCAAACTTTGAATTTCAAACTTCTGATTGGATGAAAAGATGTGCCTTGCTGAGCTGATCAAGCTGGTTTACTTCAATTTTGAAATCTCCAAAATTTGACCCCTCAAAATTGCCTTTGAAATTTCTGGATCTTGTACACAAGATCCCGAACTAGGGTTTGATAAAGCTCAGTCTTATGCCCATCCAAACGGTTTGATCTTGTGTTCTAAACTTTGATTTTTCTGACGAGCTTCCATTCGTGGTCACAAATTTCAAAATTCCAACTTTTGCAGAAGCCCTAATTTTCCACCTTTCCAATCAAAATCCCGAACTAGGGTTTGATCAAGCCCATCCTTTTTCCCAACCAAAAAAATCAATCTTGGTCTCTAAATTTCAATTTTGATGAGGATCATTCATCCGTGGTCTCCAATTCCAAAAATTCCAACTTTATTCAAAGCTCTAAATTCCCGCAACAGTGACAAGCCAAGAATGAAGGTGCTCAAAATCCAATTCTGTTTTGAAAGAAATATGCACCTTATTATTTCTGGTGCATCTCTGAAATTTTCGATCCACAGGGTCTGAAAATTCGGTGTGTGGTATCCTGAGTTGGCATCTTTCCAACCCCATATGTCGGACCTCAATTGGATTCTCTAAGAGATATTTATGCCAAGTGTCGCAACGTCACCTTTTTATGGGATAAAAGAAGAGAGAGAACTTGTATGGAGTTCCACGTGTCACTGTTTCAAATTAGGCCTTTGAAAAGAGGACATGTGAAACCACAGTCCATTCCGTACCTATCACTTTTTAGGAAATTTCATTTGGAGCTTCCTAGCCCAAGTTGTGACCTTTTTTCCTAGGTTACCGGTTTATGACTGAGATCTGGAAGAGGTAGAAACCCTAACTTGTACGGATCATAAATAAAATTACAACGAATTAGATTTTTTGCTTCGGACACAAGGTACATGGGGATGTTATCTACGACTTGTAGAAGTTTTAGATCCTGAACCTTCGCCAAAATGGATTTATAGCAAAATTTCCACAATGACTGTTTTTTTCTATATCAAGCCCTAACTTCCAATTTGTCGCAAGTGCAACAAGTCTCATCAATGCCATACCATGCCTTCCTTCAGGCTAGCTCTGATACCATGTTATTTTTTCATCATTTAATTCAATAGATCTAGGATCCTAACTGAAAGAACAACATGTACAACATATCAAGCATAAGAGACAAGAGACAAGAGACACAAAACATTTCATTAGGGAAAACCAAGAAGATGAAAAACCCCGCAACTTCATCAGAGATTGAATAAGCATCAATACAATGATCACCGTGATCAAACCCGAGAGATAGATATCTTTAGCAACATGATCCTCCTCCACTTGTGCGCACCCTCCTCTTCTCTCACTAATGCGAAGTGAGTGAATGAGAGAATGTGTAAAATGAGAGAGACACACTCTCTATTTATACACTACTTCACTTGTCTTTTAACTTTAACTAGGTCGGCCCCAACTTAACCACTTAACATAATGTTGACTAGGATGACCCCCACTAGGGTGTTCTAATAACCCGTTAACCCACATGACTCATACAGGGCCGACCCCATCAAGGTGGTCTAATAACCCATGAAGTATAAGTTACGATACTTACAATATAACTTGTGACACTTGCAAGTACAACTGACGACACTTCCAATTAGAGGAATACTACATCTCTGTTGGATATACAATAAAGTACAAATGTAATATACAAGTGAATATCTTCCGAAGTTACAAATACATCAACAAACAATTGGTAAGATGTAGGAGTGTGTTGAGAGTTTATTGGATATGAACCATAATTGGTTTCAGAATCCTGTTGTATATATTATGTAAGCCTACAAGGAACAGAGTGTGGCAAAAAAATGTAAATCAGGCCAAGAAAGCTGGTCATCATGTTTGTATCAGGCCTAAGAGGATCAGAACACAGGTTCTGAGACAATTGTGAATGTATTGGTTTTTTCGTGATTGAATAGAGAGAAGACTATTGATGCATGTATCTGTGTGTGACTTATCAGATGCTGACAGTATGAATACTTTTTAAATGATTCACATATATGTGTGTATGAATAGCCTGAAGTTGGGGTTTTTAGAGAATTGAATGTTGAAGAGGAGGTTTGACTAATCTCTAGGTATGAACGCATGAGTAAATGTTTTAATTTGCAGTGTAAACCCTGTATCATCGACCACTGGAAGGATCAATGCTCTGTATATACGAATTTGCATAGGTGAAGCTATGGAGTTGACAATCATATCTAGTGAAGGAGATCAAGCTCGGTGAAGATCAGTTGAATGCTAATCAAGAGGAGGTTGATTGATCGATTGTCTAATAAATCAATGCAGAGTCATAGATATTGCATTTGGTTCATTCCACAAAGTTTGGATGGTCCAGATCGAAGCAAAGAGATTAATGACGGGGACAGGATATCGCGAGGAGAACTTGCATGCGAGATAGAGCTCCGAAACACCAAGGTGAACATTGCGCAATTGATCACAGGTCGATGGAAAAAGGAAGTCATGAAACGATCAAGGACTCATACAACATTCTGCAAGAGAAAGAGTTCGAGGGCTAATGGCCAGAACATACACAGAACTCCTTTATATAATTGGCACATAAGATTTGGAGTCCACCATTGGTCTGACCTAATTCCGATCTGATGGCCCAAAGAAATTGCAGAAGGAACACTTTCCGATCTGACAGTCCAAAACAATTGCGAAAGAGAATTGTGGAAGGGAATTACGGAAGGAAGTTGCGAAAGGCACGCCCGCAATTATGGAAGGAAGGAAATTGTGGAAGGAAGTTGTGGAAGGCACACCCACAATTATGGAAGGAAAGAAATTGCAAAAGCTGATTGCCCGAGACAATTTGCAGGAAGGTGAGACTCGAATGCTTTATGAATTCCAGCTCACTGCAAATTTGAAGTCCTCCCTTCAATGATTGTTTGGAGAAATAATTGGTTGATCCTGCTAATTTTACTGATTCTACTAAGTTTGGAATCGGACAAATCATAGGACAGTGGGTTTGATTGGTTTATATGATCCCTCCTGCATCAAGGTCTCTACAAAGTTCCTTGAAAACTCATTCAATCCATGATCCATGACAGATTTATTCCTTATGAGCTATGGCATAGAAGGCTTGGTAATCTCCTTTTCAATGCGCTACTCGGATTGCAAAAGATGGTGAAAGGTATTCCCATGTTTAAATCTAATTTTAACAATGTTTGTAGAGGTTGGTCTCTTGGAAAAAATATTAAGAAGATTTTTCCAAGTAGTACCAAAAGATCCAAGAGGATACTTGACTTGATTCATTTCGATCTATGTGGACTTATGTATGCACCCTCCTTGAGTGGTTATTTGTGTTATGTTCTTTTCGTAGATGCCTTCTCTTTCAAGTTATGGGTTTATTTCTAAAAGCAAAGAGTGAGACTTTCAACAAGTCTCAGGATTTTAAAGCATTGGTTGAGAATCAAACTGGGAAGCACATTTGTGCTTTGATATTTGATAATGGCGGAGAGTTTGAGTCCCATGAATTCAATGAATTTTTTCAATATGCATGAATAAAAAGACAACTGACTATACCCTAAAACCACCAACAAAATGGGGTTGCTAAAAGAAAGAACAAAAAAATATGTGAGGTTGGAAAATCCATCATGTGTGATCAGGATGTTCCCACATCCTTATGGATAGAAGTCTCTAGCAGTGCTATTTATTTAGAACATAATCCCTTATGCTATCTTGGGAGAAAAGACTCTTGAATAGGTTTTCACTAGTGAAAAACCATATATTGGACACTTGGATATTTTTGGTTGTCATGTTTACATTCACATACCAAAAGAGAAGAGGACAAAGATGCTTCCATCTAGAAAGAAAGGAACATTTGTTGGATATAGTGAATCCTCCAAAACCTACATAATCTATGCTCAAGGATAAAGAAACATTTCAATCAGCATAGATGTAGCATTTCATGAAGAGGTTGACTTCAAGAGCTCCAAAGAACTACAAATTAATTTGGATATGGAGGAGGATGAATCTCCTATGATGGAGGATCCAATTTCCTATTATCCCCTTCCATATGGTGAGAGGGAGAATCTAGATGAGTTCATATACCCGCTTGATCCTGAACACCTAGAATATTTGATAGAAATATATCTTGATGAAACTCCTGCTAAGAGGATATCTACATGTTATCGAGACATTTTGCAAGAGGCAGAAAATCATGGAGCACCTCTAGGCTCATCTAGAGAGAGAAAGAGGCTTGAAATATTTTTAGGATATGTAGCATATATGATCCAAATTAGATGATCCACATCAGTGATACAGAACCATCTACCTATGAGGAAGCCTCAAAGCAGAAAGTATGGAAAGATGCCATGGTAGAAGAATACAAATATATCATGAAGAATGATGTGTGGCAAGTGGTTTCGAAACCTGATGGGAAGTCAATAGTAACTTCCAAGTGGATTTATAAAATCAAGTATGTAGTTAATGGAAGTATTGAAAAGTATAAAGTAATATTTGTGGCCCGTGGTTTCTCAAAGAAAGAAGGAATATACTATCATGAGACATTCTCTCTTGTGGCCAGTACACTATTATCTGAACCAAAATTTCCCTTGCTCCAATTTTTGGTTGGAAACTGATTCTCACATGGCCAGGAAGCACGAGGGGGACACCAGTTCAATTGAATGAGTCGACTCTGTCATGGAAGAAGCATAAGAAATAGAATAAGCAAAGAAGGAATACACTACACAAATAAACACAGATACACATAGACAATATGCAGGAATGTGAATTGATCTTCTCTATTATTGGATATGAGATCATTGATTGATGTATGTTACAATATTATACATGCTTATATAGAATGAAGAGACGCTTGGGTTCCTTCCCGCTACGTTCAGTTACAAAAGTAGTTAGAACATTCCAGAAGTTCAATCATTGCAGTCGATTGGAATACAGAGAGACATTCTGTTGTAGTTCGACAGTCGCAAGTCCCAGGTCGATGTTGCATGTCGATGTTGCAAAACTGTTGAGGTCATTGAACTTGTCGAATTTGCTGATTTTGTCGAATTCATGTCGAATTAAGAACTTGTTGAAGTTTTGTCAAAGTTGATGACTTGTCATAGTTGATGTTAGCATTCAAAAAAATTGCCAACCACGATGTGGATCATAGTTACTTCCTTAAGAAATAATGGTCCCCATTGTTTGCTTGTTTAAGTGAGGAAACTTGTCGCGCAATTCAGTAGAAGAGTGCCATTTCCCTTGGGATGGGAGTTGTATAACTTAAGAAACCTAAAATAAGGGAATTGTGTTCATCCTTGTATGGCATACTCATTGGCCCACAATGGTGTCACAAGGAAGATGTTACTGAACATCTTGATGGATGTCTTCGAGTTCTGGTGTCGGTAAGTCATTTTGTTCCAATAGTGGTGCATGGTATGGTCGAAGTAGATCCACATTGAATAATGGATGCATACCCAGGAATGTAGGAATGTCGAGCTGGAAAGGGTTTTCTCCAATATGTTGAATAATATTGTATGGACCATATCGCAAAGGTTTGAGCTTTTTGAATGAACCAGTGAAGCGCTCCTTCTTGAGATGTAACCAAACCTTATCCCCAATTTGGAATGAATGAGGAATACGATGCTTATCGTTTTGGGCCTTAGCTTTCATGTTTGCTCATTGCAACATTTCTCGTGCTTAATTTTGTATGTCACGGATTTGATCTTGAAACTTCAAGGATTTGTCAACTTCCCGCTTGCTATAGTCAGTGTCAGATTTTGACTGTGTCGAGAAGATGATCAGGTCGATAGGTGCTGAGGATTGAAATCCATAACAAATATCAAATGGAATCTTTCCCATAGAGATGTGCTGAACACGATTGTAACTATGTTGTATGTATGGAAGAATTTCATCCCATGTTTGTCGATGCTTGTGGTTGTACATGTGGAGCAGTTGTACTACCAAGCAATTCACAACTTTCATCTATCCATCAGTTTGAGAATGGAAAGTTGTCGACAATGAGATTCATGTGTCTAGTTGTTTCTGGAGAGTCTTCCAAAAGATGCTGACGAACCTAGCATCTCAGTCAGAAGTAATGGTTTTCAGTAAACCAAAGTGTTTCCAAACATGTGTGAAGAAGAGCTGAGCATTCTGCTGCATTGTTGTGGTCTTCTTGCATGGAATGAGAATGGCCATCTTGGAAAATATGTTGACTACTACTAAGATCACGTCATGCTGATGTTTGGTAGTAGTATATCCCATAAAGTAGTCCATAGAAATAGATTCCCATGGTAAACAAGGAACTGGCAGAGGCATCTACAATCCCTATCATCGATTAGGTGATTTAGAAATAGCACAAACCACAGATGATCGAATGTACTTGTTGACTTCAGTTTTAAGTGTATGCCAAAATAAGTACTTATGGAGAATAGCAAGTGTCTTTGCTACTCCAAAGTTTCCTGCAGTCTTGTTGTAGTGCATGTCCAAAATGAGCTGTTGTCAACGCTCACCGGTCGGTACACAAATTTGTCCAAGCCTTTATAGCAAGGTGTCTTTCAGGAAATAGTTGGAGGTTTATGACTTGTTAGTATGAAGGTGTCGATAGAATGGTTAAAATTTGATGGCATCCTGATACAATTGAGGACAAGTGGTCGTGTCGCATCCTTGCATACTCATCACTGTGAAAAGGAGAGTAATGGGTGGTCGACTTAGACAATCGGTGACAGCGTTAGCTTTACCTTTCTGATACTTAATCACCAACTGGAATTGTTGTAGGTAATTAATCCACTTGAGTTGTCTGGTTTTTTGTAGTTTTCAATGGGTCGGAGCAAACTATAGAGGCTTATGGTCGGTGAGGATGACTGTTCCTTGTCAAGGATGTAATGCCTCCATTGCTAGAGAGATTGCACAATGGCGTACAATTCTTTTTCGTACATCGAATATCTTCTAACTGTGTCGTTAAAATTTTCAGAATGAAAAGCGACTGGGTGACTAGACTGAGTGATCACTGTGCCCAAGGCATAGTCCAATGTGTTTGTCTCAATATAAAAGGGTTGATGCAAATTAGGTAACACAAGTACTGGTGCAGTGCAAAGCTTGTGCTTGAGCTGTACAAAAGATTCTTGTTGTGTCGATGTCCATTTGAAGACAATTTTTCCATTTCCCTTCGTCAACTGATTCAAGGATCAGGCTATGTGACTGAAGCCGAGTATGAATCGTCGATATAAATTCACCAAACGAAGAAAACTTCTTATTTCTTGAATGCTTTCAGGAATGGACAAATCTTGGAGGATTTGTACTTTGTCTGGATCGACGTGAATGCCTTCAGATTCAATTACATACCCCAAATATTTGATGTTGTTCATCGCGAAGGTACACTTGTCCACGTTGAAGGAAATTTGATGTTTCTAGAGAGTGTCGAGAACTTGTCAAAGCTATCTGACATGTTCTTCCCATGACCAACTAAAAATCAATATGTTGTCAAGATAGACAATGACCCATTTGCATATGAAAGGTCAAAGAATGTTATCCATGTATCGCATGAAGGTCACAGGTGCATTGGTTAAGCCAAAAGGCATGACTAACCATTCAAACAATCCTTCCTTGGTTTTGAAAGCATTTTTCCACACATCCGAGGGCTCGATTAGAATCTAATGATATCCTGACTTGAGGTGGAGCTTAGTAAAGGATTTGGAACCTTTCAGACAGTCACTGAGCTCGTCTATCCGCGACAGAAGGAAGCGATTCTTTACTGAAATTTTGTTGAGTGACCTGTAGTCGATGTACATGTGCCAAGTCCCATCTTTCTTTGGAACGAGGATGAATGGACTTCCACAAAGAGAGGATCTGGTTCGAATATGGCCTTTTTCAATCAAATCTTGGATTTGTATGCGAATCTCTTCATCTTCGAGAATGGATCTTTTGTAAACAGATGCATTAGGAAAAGAAGAACCAGGAGAAAGTTCAATAGAGTGTTTTACCTGGAAATGTCAAGGTACTCCGTCTGGATCTTGGAATAAAATCCAATACTGGTCGAGAACATTGTCGATCAACTACTTCTATCGGGAGATGAATGTGTCAGTGAGTCGACTCGTCATTACAGTCTTCCTATAATGTTGCAGTTTGATCATGATTAATGCAAACTTTTGACCATGATTGATGAGCTTCTTTGTTTTTTTAGCATATATCATTGAGACTGTTGGTGTAATTCGTCTCTCTGGTATTTCATACCATCGATTTCGGATTCTGACAATCACCTTCTAAGGATGTGACTGGTAACTTCCATGGCAATCCCATAAGTAAGGTTTCCCAAATAGGGCATCAACTACAAAGAGTGGTGCCATGTCGCAATGTAATTCATCTTCAAAAGGATTTATGAAGTAGGAGAGCTTGCATTGTCAAGTGATCCGTAGTTCCTGTCCATCCTTCATCTAACTGATGTTATAAGGCTGAGGATGAAAAGTGGTGACAAGACCTAGTTTCTTGACAAGATATTCAGAAATGAAGTTCTTCTAGCTTCCGTTTTCCACAATCAGATGTAAAGGATTGTGTTGAACCCATATCCATGTATGGAACGGGCGCTCCCATTCCTCCTCGTAGACGATAGTTGAGGCTGCTGGAGTGGTTGATGCTGATGTCAAAAGGGCCATTTCATCTAGATCATATTCTTGCACTGTCTTATCGAATGCATTGGATGTCGACACTTTTGCTAAAAATGTCTTCCGAGCTTTGCATTCAATCTTTTTCAACATGTTCTCTATGATGTACCTGCAATAATTAATTAATGCAAATACACAAGATATCAGAAATAATAGAACAAAATCGCTTTTATATTGATCACGAGCCACTTCGAGGGGGCAACCTCCTTTGAGCAAGCTCAATACAATTAACTTCACGGTGCCTTCAATGACCTCAACACACACTTATATACTAATTCTATGCCCAATACTATGAGTCAAAACCATGGGACATATAATACTACGGGACGACTTACAAAGCATATGCGTCCAATACTATGGGTCAATACTATGGGCTAATATAAACTATGGATCAACAAATACTACGGGACGACTTACAAAGCATATGCATCCAACAACAATATACTAACATAGGAAAGAGAAAGGTTGACATAGGTTCCTAACATCCCCTCTCCCTTAGAAAAAGCTTTGTCCTCAAAGCTTTGGTTGGAGAAATTGCTGCAGAATCTGAAGGAGTGGTTCCTCGGTAGCATCATCGGTTTGCATTTCGGGCCACTGACGCCTTTGGAGTGTCAAGGAGGATTGCTTGGAAGGCTGTAGATGAAGAAGAACCCTGTCAGCTGCATGGAAAATGCGCTCAGAACGGTGCTGATCGGCTTGTTGTTTCAGGCGAATTCTGGCCATGTGAAGATTGTCCTCCAGAATGAGAAGAATCTGATCGCGATGTCGAAGAACTGAGTCAATTTCCTGAACTGGAGAGCCGCTAAGGGTGTATGGAAGAAGAACAGGCGGTGTTTTTCCATAGCCTGCTACATATGGTGTCCTTTGAGATGTGGTATTGTACCACCAGAGCACTGCTAGGAAATCCATAGAAATAGTTGGCCAAAGCTGTGTAGGGATGGCCACGGGTTTGAGCAATCCCAAAAGGAGTGTCGTTTCCCCCTTGTTGACTTGGAAAGTATCATCGTCAGCCACCATCTGTTGAATTGTCATTTTTAGTCCCGACCAAAAGAAGTTACATTGTTCCCGGTCATATATTTTGCAGAACCCAGAGTTCCCTGTTGATGAAGAAGCATGGAGTTCAGAGAAGAGATAGCCCTGTTGAACATATTGCAACCAATTTGGAACAAGCAGAGAAAGAGTTGTAAGAGAAACTGGGGCATCAATTGTGCGAGAAGGAGCATCTTCCACCATATTGTCCTTACCCTTCTTGTAAGTGATCACATAGGGACAACCCATGAGTTGGATAACCCATTGCAGGTGTGTTGGGGAGGAGACCCATTGTTCCAAAAAAATTTCCAGACTCGGGAGATCAGTCTTGATGCAGAAATAATTCCCTAATAGGTATGGCTGCCACTTCTGTACTACATGCAAAATAGTCATCATTTCCTGCTGAGAGGTAGATGTGGCTACATTCTTACCGGAAACGTCTCTTGAAGGCAGCAAGCGCATTGGTTCATCAAAGATACCTGCATATCGATCCAAGGAAGTAGTGGAGACTGTTGATGGGTGCATCTAAATGGAATTGAGCTGAGCGATGACACCATGTGAATTCTTCTTAAGGATTTTTTCCAAGCGATGTGAACTGATGATGCAGAGAGACCCTGGTTGTAAGCCCATAAATTTGTGTTGTGCCCCATTGACTTTGAACTGCATCCAAAGTTCCGCAAAATCCCATAAGATGGGGCCAAGTGTGCGTAACCATTGAACGCCCAAAACCACATCACATCCGCCTAAGGACAAGGCAAACATGTCAGAGCGTAGGTTATAATCTTCCATAGAGATACGCACATTGTGACACTTTCCCTTGCAAGGTAAGGTACCCCCATTGGCAACCATGACTTCAAAGTTGGAGCAAGGATGGACAAAACAATCAGCCTGTTTGGCAATCCGAGGGTCAATGAAGTTATGAGTGCTACCAAAATCAATGAGGATGGTAAGAGGGAGCTTCTTGAAGTATCCCCTGACTCGCATTGTTTGTGGGGTGGTGACTCCGATTACAGCATGGAGAGAGATCTCGGGTGGGTCGTCCTGAGATAGGGTGTCAACAGGCAGGTGTTGAATGTCGACCGGATCATCTACTGTATCTGTAGCTTCTTCACCAAGTTCTAAGGAAAGCAGAGAATCCACATCCAAGAGATAGAGCTTTTGTTGAACACATCTATGTCCCCGAGTGAATTTCTCATCACAATTATAGCAAAGCCCTTTTTCTCGGTGTGCCTGCATTTCTATTTTAGACAGCTACTTGATAGGAGTTGGTTGAGGAGCAGGCGTGATGGAAGGTCGTTGGGAACCCATATTTCTGAAGGGAACAAAGGTGGGTTTGGAGTGTTGTTGAGCTGCGATCTTGTCCTCGGCCAGCTTAGCCAACCCTAGGACTTCCATCATTGTGTTGGGACAAAACATTTTGACCTCTAAGTGGATTTCATCCTTGAGACCACTGATAAAACAACTCCTGTAGAATTCATCAGACAATCCTTCTGTGTGATTGGCTAGTTTCTCAAATTCCGTCTGATACTCTCTCACTGTGCCAGTTTGGTGAAGTTTAGTGAGTGCTCCTGTGAAGTCGTCAAAAGCACTAGGACCAAATCGCGGCAAAATGAGGTGGCAAAAATCTGTCCAGTTTGGCTCGGGATGAGCTTTGATGTACCAACGGTACCATTGAAGGGCTTCCTGTTCCAAATGAAAGGATGCAAGTGGAACTTTCTGAACATCAAAAGTATTATGCAGACTGAAATATTGTTCTGCCCGGTATATCCATCCAGTCGGATCAGTACCATTGAAGAGAGGAAAATCAAGCTTCGGCCCACGAAAATTGCTAGAAGAAGAGAACCCAGTGGCTGCAAAAGATTCTGGCTGTCTGGTATTGTTCATGGCTAAATGCTGAAGATGGAGGCTGAGAAATTTTTCATCCAGATTCTGGAGTTTGGCTTGGATTGCTGCAAGTGCTTCCTCCATGGTTGTTGCTCCTGCATGGGTGACAACCATAACCAGGATTTTTTTTTTTTTTTTTTTTTTTATAGACTGGAGTGGCTGCGGCTGCGGCTACGGCTCGGAAGGAATCTGGAACAACGCCAAATGGCCGGATATGGAACGGCTTGCAAAATGGATCTGAAACGGTGCAGCAGTGATCGACAATAGTTCAGCTGAAAGTAGATATGGACCCCAGGTATGTGTGGCTTCCTAACAGTTCAGGAGTTTCACTCGGCCACCAATGCTGTCTGACGGCTTGTGCATTGGGGAAGTACCCCTCACTCCATGGCTCAGGTAAAACTGATAACCACTTGGCCACAAACGACAGCTCTTGGTTTACCTCACGGGTGGGAACTAGTCAATTAGGTAGGGGTCGTTGCCCTTTTCGCTTGGCAGGTCCTCTCAATGGCCAGCTACTTTGGGGTTCCTGTGGTACTCCCCACAATGATTTTTAGGGCTTATGCCCAAGTACTTCCCACAGTTAAGCGGATAGGGATTATTCCCAGATCCGAACCTGCAACAGAAAAAAATTTGGGCAGAAATTCCACCCAATGTTCAAAAACCGGATCTATATTGCTCAGAATTGCTATTATAGCATGTTTCCAGAACTGGAACAACCACTCTGCTTCTACCCATGACAGCAGAATAGAAATCTGGGCACTCGGTCAAAATATTTTCTCGCCGCAATTTCCGCGGCCGTCACCGAAATTCTGAAAAATTGCTGATTTTAAATCCGCGATATCTCCACTTTTAGAACTCCAAATGAAATGATTTTTTTTTTGAAACTGCGTATTTTTGAAAGAGGAATTCAGATATGCAATCGGTTTCTTCTGATTTTGTGTAGAAAGTTTCAAAAATTGATCTGAAAGTCGCCGCCCAAAAAAGAAAAAAAAATTTCCCACTTGTGCCAAGGAAAGTGCTCTGATACCAGATGTGATGTACCTGCAATAATTAATTAATGCAAATACACAAGATATCAGAAATAATAGAACAAAATCGCTTTTATATTGATCATGGGCCACTTCGAGGGGGCAACCTCCTTTGAGCAAGCTCAATACAATTAACTTCACGGTGCCTTCAATGACCTCAACACACACTTATATACTAATTCTATGCCCAATACTATGAGTCAAAACCATGGGACATATAATACTACGGGACGACTTACAAAGCATATGCGTCCAATACTATGGGTCAATACTATGGGCTAATATAAACTATGGATCAACAAATACTACGGGACGACTTACAAAGCATATGCGTCCAACAACAATATACTAACATAGTAAAGAGAAATGTTGACATAGGTTCCTAACATTCTCCCACCAACAGTGCATTGATGTTGACATTTTTAAGGATGCAATGGTGATCTTTTCAGCTTCTGAGAGTTTATTCACAAAGTAATAGGATTCCAATTGTTGTACCCAATTGTTGATGGATTCCACGTCAATCTTGACTTCTAGATTCAATATGTATAAATTCATTTTCACTTTGAAGGGGTTGATTTTGTCGGTGTGAGTTCACGTCGAAAATCCTCCAGATGTCGAATCAAATCGCATGAGAATTTCACTGAACTGGGTGAACATTTCAGTCCATTGTTGAGTCAACACTTTCTAAATAAGTTATATTGTCTCATTGGATGCATGTCTATCGTCTACTTATCCTGCCATTTTTGGAGGTAGTGTTTGCTTGGATGGCTGAGATTGTGAGCATGTTTGAACATGCATAAGTCGGTAATTTCGTTGGAAGTGTCTATGCAAACTTAAGAATGAACAAAGTTGATTTCTCTGATTGAGCTATGATACCAATGATCCACACATGGTTAGGAAGCACAAGGGGGACAAGAGTTCAACTGGATGAGTTGGCTCTGTTATGGTGGAAGCATAAGAAATGGAATAAGCAAAGCAGGAATACACTACATAGATAAACACAGATACACATAGACAATATGCAGGAATGCAAATTGATCTTCTCTATTACTGGATATGAGATCATTGATTGATGTATGTTACAATATTATACATGCTTATATAGAATGTTGAGACGCTTGGGTTCCTTGCCGTTACATTCAGTTACAAAAGAAGTTAGAATGGTTTGGAAGTTCAACCGTTACAGTCGACTAGAAGACATAGAGACATTATGTCGTAGTTCGACAGTCGCAAGTCACAGGTCGACGCTACATGTCAACATCGTGAAACTGTTGAGGTCGCTAAACTTTCCGAAGTTGTTGATTTTATCGAAATCGTATCGAATTCAGAACTTGTTGAAGTTGTGTCGAATTCGATGACTTGTCACAGTCGATGTTAGCATTCCACAATAATTCCAACTGGGATGTGGATCAGAAACTTCACTAGATGGATGTGAATATTTCCTTCCTCAATGTTGAGGTTGAAGAAGAGGTTTACATAGAACAACCTGGGGATTTGTAATTATTGGTAAGGAGTCCCATGCATGGAAACTTAATAAATCCTTGTATGGGATTAACCAATCCTTGAGGGATTTGTATTCAATATTGATAGATATATTCTGAGCTTGGGCTTCTCCAAAAGTGAAACTAACTCCAACCTGTAATTCAAGGTTGTGAAGTACCAACAATTTATCTTGGTTCTCTATGTTGATGACTTATTACTTACTGGAGAGGAGCAACATATAGCTCAGTGCAAGAGGGATCTCACTTCTGTGTTGAAAATGAAAGACATAGGTCTTATGCACTATTTTCTTGGTCTAGAAGTTTGGAAAATGAAACATGGTATCTTTCTTTCTCAAGGAAAGTACACAGTTGATGTATTATGACGACTTGGTATGATGGATTGTAAGTCCATGTCGAATCCAATGGTGTGTAATATAAAGAAGCTACATGAGTCAAATTCCGAATTGGACCTAGTGGATCTTTCCATGTATAGACATCTCTTTGGTTCCTTGATGTATTTTATACATAGTAGACTAGACATATTTTATGTAGTGAGTATCTAGAGTTAGTTCATGTCTAAGCCAAGACATAGACATTGGGTTGCTGCCAAGCATGTGCTTAGATACCTTCGAGGTACTATTGCTTATGGAATCAGATATTCCTCTAGTGGTGGATTGATGTTACTTGGATATGAAGACTCCGACTGGGGTGGTAGTATTGTGGACAGAAAGAGTACATCCAACTTTTTTTTAGCTTGGCATCAACTATGATCTCTTACTCAATGTTGTTAGGGAAATAGTCCTATGGAAGGGAGGAGGTATATGTATCCCAGAGTACTATAGAGGTAGATTATATTGCAGCTAGTACCACCTGCCGAGAAGCTGTGTGGATTAGGAAGCTACTTGTTGAGTTGTTCGGTAAGAATCTTGAGACTACAATCATTTTCTTTGACAATCAAAGATGCATTAAGATCTTAGAAAACCTTGTGTTTCATGATAGACCAAAACACATTGATATGAACTATTACTACATTAGATACATGGTCTAGAGAAGTGTTTTAAGAATTCAGCACATTGCTACTGGTCAGTAGATTGAAGATATGTTTACTAAGCCTCTATCCATGATGAAGTATAAGTACTTCTGAGATAATATTGGCATGGAAGAGAATGCCTCCCTAATTTGGAGGGAGTGTTAAATTTACAACATCATGAATCATTCTCCAGGTCAATATTGTGTGTCAATATTGATCCTTGTGTGTCGAGGTCATGCCTTATAGGATCATGAGTTGTACTTAGAAAACTTGGATAAGAATCTTGAGTTGGACTCAATAATGGTTAAGCTTCATTTGTTGAGGAAAGTGCTTTATTTGTCAATGTGTTGATGTTGTATTTGATGCATTTTTGTTGTAATTCACAAAGTGTAAGATATGTCTAAATGATATTCTCTATGTGACATCATGTGGCATTGATCCCATTACCAGCCACACTAAATGAGTGTTCTACTTTACCTTTTATTATTAAAAATTTAAGTTAATAAATAGTGAACCAAGAGCTTCTTATGACTGCTTGAAAGAGACTTATGCTTCTAATCCTCATTTTTTTCAATTTGGGATGATCTCCTTCATCCAACGGTAATGATCCAAAAACCCTACTTTGATTATACCATTCGAGAGGGTTGGCTATATAAGTTGGACCAATTGTGTGTTTCTAATTTGATGATTGACCAGTGTTGATTTAAGAGTCACATGCTTATTCTTGTGGTGCGAATTTTGATATCGCCAAAACCTTCCCAAATCTCTAGTGCCACTTATATTTTCATTCCATGTAGAAGCAAGTGCATCACTTTATTTGTGTGTCCCCACTTTGTATCTTAGCAAGCTCTCTAATCACAAACATGGTCTCTAACCATTTCATCAAGAACCTGGAAATCCATCTCCATGGATTGTTTGAGTGGGTTACATTCAGCCTTAGATAAGCATGATTCCATATGGGTGCTTGTTTTACTATTTTCTAAGGTGGCCATATTTATCCCTTTTCATAAGACCACCTCTTCCTCTAATACCGATGAGCTCTTATTTCATCGCATATGGAAACATTTTGGCCTTCCTAGAAATATCATTTCTGACCAAGACTCACATTTTTATGTTCCTTTTAGAAAACGTTGTGGTCTCTCCTTGGCTATTAGCTCTGCTTTTCCACCTCTTTCCACCCACAATCAAATGGGCCTATTGAAGTAGTGAACCATACTTTGGTTCATCCCTCTACATTTACTTTTCCAAAAACCACCATTGGGACTACTACCAAGCCATGTCAATCAACATAACTACAACCAACCCATCCATTCTTCCACCAGTCTCTCTCCTTTGAATGTCTATTTTGGGTATCATCCCTTCGACCCCACCCGAAATGACACTTACTCTTACTCTCTTTGGATCTTCTAATCACTAGTGGGAACAACATTTCACCCATCACTTTATCCAAAATTTAGCAAAAAAGAAAGCACAAGTCTCAACTACTCTTCAAGCCACCCAAGCTTTCCAAGAAGTGTCATGATCAACACCATACTCCATTGTTGTTTCATCTAGGGGATTGTGTTTAGTTATTGTTACTTAAACACTACTTTAAGATCCAACATCATCATAAGATCCATCCACCCAAATATGGGTCTCATACAGTCCTAGAATATATTGGGGTAAATGCTTAGTGAATGGATCACCATTCTCAGTTGGGTAATTATGATGTTATCAAGGTGAACAATTTGAAGTTATTTGATCCCCCCTTCTTGAAGAACTGATCAATGTTAATCATCTAACGAATAATATTTTGGACTTTTAGCCTCCATTAGCCAAGGATACAATTTTGGATACTCGGATCAGAACTACTAGGTAACAACATCACATCTCCTACCTTGTGGGTTCCTAGGACCACCCATCAGTAGAAGGCAAATGGTTCTCCTCTTCCACCTTGCAGTGCACTTTTCCTCATCATGTGGAAGAAGTAGGGATGCTTCTAAACTTAAACAAGGAGGAATTTGTCCAGGAATAAGGGCACACCCTTCTTTGCCGAATATGAGTAAGCTAGGTGCAATTTCCAAGGAGGCACCCTCTCATCTTCAGTGTTTTGTGAACACTTAATATAATCTTGTTTAGGTAGTCAATTTTTGGACACTTCTAGAAGATAGGTTAAAGAAGTCCTTGTTTATAAAAGTCCTGTGTGTTTATATAATAAAGTTGATGTCGTATGTCTATTTCTTACTGTTTCTCATGAGATGGATTATGTTTTTATGTTGTTAATATTAATATTTAGATATGTAATAAGATCAAGGAAACCATTATGGATTTTCCACCCAAATCTGATTTGGAGGATATTATGCTTCCTTTGGAAGATGCTCCAGATATATATGTCCTAGAGGAGAAACCCCAAATCTCACCATGCCTTATCTAGTTTCTCTATACCTAAGACATTAAAATTGTTTGGCCACATCAAACACCAGAAATTCATTATATTAATTGACAATAGTAGCACCCATAATTATATTCTTGAACATGTGGTTGAAGAAACCTATTGCTATATCCACCCTATATCTAGTTTCCAAATTATGATAGTAAATGGACATATGATGAAATGAGAGGGCTATTTTGAAAATGCCATTAAAATTTAAGCGTGTATTTATAATGATGATTGAATAATGGTATAATAGTGGTGCAATGTAAAAATACAAATTATATAGAATCAAATAAAAGATTCTTAATTTTTTGTAGTTTTTAATATGCTTTATATTGAAAAACTTGTAAAGAAACATTATGCTTGATTTTAGCACATTCTACTAAATAATTGATAATATTTTAAAAATATAATGATTCATCTAAAGGATTAACAATATTTTCTAAAATGTAGTCATTATATTGAACATTGAGCATTTGTGTATAAAGCTTGGAAAAATATCTATAAAAGATTAGAGGACACAAATGATGTACATAACAATATATTAGGCAATGATCTCTTTTTTGCTATATAATTTTTAGAAAAATATTAATAAAAGTAATTTAGTATTTTTCTTATAAATATTAAAAAAAATGTTAATTGAATTTTAGTTAAAGTAGTTGAGTATTATTAGTTAAACCTTTATTGATTGAAAACACAAAAATCCTTTATTGATTGAAAACACAAAAATCTTAGTAAGATTATAAAGATAAAGTAAATAAACTATGTTTTTTTTATGATAAAATAAAAGTAACTATGAATCAATGTGTTTCTAACTCCAATGAAAGGTGTCATTACATTGTAAGGGTCGTTAAATTCAATGTGTTTCTAACTTCCATGAAAGGTGTCATTACATTCTCATGGTTGTTAAATTTAAAAGATGAATATATTAATTAAGGCATGATTAAATAATTGTGTTTCGCTATCCCTAATTCAGATGTCATTAAAATGTAGGTGTTTCATCATTTGAATTTTGGATGATGTATTTAAATCATTTAGCTAAACTAAAATATCAATAATAAAAAGTTTTTATTATTATTATATTATATTAATAATAATAAAAACAGTTTAGAAATATTATATTTGTTTGTTTTTTGGTTGAGGTTTTAATGTTTTCTTTAAATATATTGTATTTATGTATTATCCTTTTGCATACCAAAAGATGAAATATTGCCATGCTACGAATTTTTCTGTTTCAAGTGGAAGTTGATACTTATAGATTGGGATATATTAACACTGCATAGAATTATTGGATTGGAAAGTGTTGTATCTATTTTTTTTTCAAATAAAATCACAATTATAACCACAATTTCATAAATTCAAAATAAATAAATAAATCAAAGTAATACCTCAACTTACTATATAACATATTGATGTGGATGGTCCATGTTATTTAATGTTTAAGTTTTTAAAGATGCATCATATCACGGAGTTACCATTTTTAATAGACGAAAGGAAGCGCATGGGAATGTGGGACCTACGGTGAAACGTGGATACTTTTTTTGAATCGAGATAAGGATTGGCCTTTTAGACTAAAGAAGAATATCCGAAAACCTTAGTATTTTAAAGACAAAGTCATGTAGAAATACCATACATTTACGAGAACAAGCACCAAAGGACGAATATATATTTCCTTCTTAAGTACGCCAAGAAACCGTAAACCGACCATCATATATTAGAAGAACCAACCATCTAGCATATCCCAATAAGTAGTTTATGTTTCATGTCTGGTTTCATTAATTTCTTGGTAAAAATATATAATAATTGCATCGAGTGAAATGAAGTGCTCTATAGTTCAGTATGGGGGAGATGTTGTAACGTGTGTCCATGTAACATTACACACGAGTATGAGGGGGCAGATGTTGTAACGTTTGTCCAGTAATATTACACAAGTAAAAAAAAAGTAAAAAGTAATAAATTATATTATGTCGACCATTAATAAATTCATGTCGGCTCATAAAATAAAACATTATGGAAAGTATTTTAAAAAAATCCATATTGGCTCATAAAATAAAATACTATGAAAAGTAATTAAAAAATCAATGTTAGTTTATAAAATAAAAACTTAAAACTTAAACTCGGATCTATCAATCAAGAGATATCAAATTTATTGAGTTTAAATTTAAAAAAAAGAAATACACCTCAAGAAATTGGATCCCTCTCGGTGCTTGATAGATACAGGTTTAAGATGGATCTATGTTGGTGTAATTGCACCGAGAGAAATGAGGTGCTCTAGGCCCAGTATGGGGGAGATGTTGTAATGTGTGTGATGCAACGTTACAACACCTACCCCATAATTAAAAAAATTCATGTCCACTCATAAAATAAAAAATTATGGAAAGTATTTAAAGAAAATCCATGTTGGTTCATAAAATAAAATATTATGAAAAGTAATTAAAAAATAAATGTTCATTTATAAAATAAAAACTTAAAAACTTAAAACTTAGACCCGGATCTAGCAATCAAGAGAGATGAAATTTCTTGAGTTTAAAATTAAAAAAAAAGAAATACACCTCAAGAAATTGGATCCCTCTCGGTGCTTGATAGATATAGGTTTAAGATGGATCTATGCTGGTTTAGTTCAAGTTCATGTTGATAAGTTTATTGATATATGTCAATCTGCTTATTTTTTACCTTTTTAAAAGAGTAATATACACAAGTCAAGTCATTTACATTAACAAGTTATCTCAACTACTTTTTATTATTTTAGTTATGCTAATAGATATTATTATCAATTTTATTAATATATATTATCATCATTTTTTGTAATTTAATTGTATTAATATATGTTTACACTGATAGGTGTATATATCTTAAAATTTAGGGTGGATTACCATCTATGTTTTTCCTAGATTGAAGGAGTATAGGATAAGTGTATTGTTTAGGCATGGATAAGTCGTAACTCATGCATGCATGTGAGTTACATGCATGGATAAGTGACATACAATCCATTTAACTAAAGAAGTTCACAAACCACAAATTAAGTGGTTGTGCTAGAAATTCAATGATTGTAGCACTACATAATTGAATGGGCTGAACAAAAGAAATATCATATGAATCAAGCGTATAAGCAATAATACGTAATGAAGGACATAATGAGTACAACATATTGGGCACTCCCAAATAATAGTTTTTGAAGCATCCTTAGAGCCATGTAAAATGTGTTTTCTTAATAAAGAAAATATGTTATTTTTCAATGGAGAAAAAAAACTATAAGTTTGACCTATATTGTATTAGTATTTTTTAAATATAATAATGATATTACAGAGTAATTTAATATAAATTTAAATAAAAAATTATATTCAAAAGAGTTTTAAAATTTATATTTAAACTAATAATAATATTATAAGTTAATTAAATTAAAAAATTAACTATAAATATTGAATTTATTTTGATGGTAAGGATAAATTAATTGTAATATAGGTGTGAAGTAAGGTTGTCTCATATCTTGGAGGTTAATAGTAAGAATTTACATACTTGGAATTTGGAAAAGATAGAATGAATCTGTCATGTCCCCTCCCGTTGATCGAACGCAAGGAAGGGAACATGATACCAAAATCTGGGCTTTTATAAAACTTAGCACATTTCATCATAGACAGTTCATATAAATAAAAGCATGTGTGCAGATGCATACCCAACACAACAGAATTAAACCATGTACACGGATTTCACATGCATTTACCATTCGAATAACAATCATCCATTAAATCATTGCAGAAGTAAATACGCATGAGAGAATATACTTATCTCGCTATAATGTTGTCCCAAGCAACTAGCTATGTCGCTGCAACGTTCCACCAAACCTTAGGTATTTTCCTAGCCTATATTCTTTCAGCACTCAGAGACCACCCCCAAGATGGGTATAATATCTAGAAGAAAAAGGGAACTCTCAAGCTCAACACAGCCCAAAGAAATGGATACCCATCTCAACCCCAACATTCTATTACACACAGAACTCAGATATGGGCTTGAAAACACATTTTCAGCAATGGGACTTAGAAACTAGATGGACATGGTTTTCCCCAAAATGTAGGCACACAAAAAATAGATTTCTTAGAAGGAAAAATCAACCATAGGGAAAAAATGATTTCTCCCATAGATATACAAGCATCCAGTGGGCCAAAACAACCTCTATGGTCCCCAAATCGATTTCCCCTTCCTTCGCCATGGTTTTGCAACATAAAAACGCCCTTCTCCCAGCTAGAAAACAACAAAAACCAGAAAGAACATGGATGAAAATTCCCAGGAAGCTCTAAACTCTTGAGAGAGCAAGACTGATGGGTTAATAATGGCTTGGGGAGCAATTCTGTGGCTCTTATCTTTCCCAAGAACCCAAACACAAATTTGGACAGCCATACCTCTCTGTTCCCCAAGGAATTACCTACCTCAACCAACTATTAGGAGAAATAAATGATTGGGAACAAGAGTCAACATGGGTAGTTGAGGGTTGATGGGTTCTCTCATTGACACTTGGCTTAACATGATTGGCTCAAGGGTTTGAATATTTCCCTCCCAATTCCTTGTAAATATCATGCCCCCATCTCTTGTTCCATTGCATAGCTAGTTGTGGGCATTTATATTAAAATGCATATTTACAATTTCCATGGCTCACTAGCACATGGGTAGCATAATATCAAATGCTTTCCTCTTCAAGGTCAAGCGTTCACTAGTGGGGCCCTTTCCTTGAGCTCCACGGTAGGAATCATACATAATATGCATACAATATTTGCATTATAGCCCAAAATATTCGAAGGGTCAAAATGGGGGTATTACAATCCCCTCCCCCTTAGAATAACATCGTCCTTGGTGTTCCAATACCTAGGAATACATACGCGCTTTATACATGTCCAAAATTCACAAAATGTGGCAGGTCTGTCCTGTGTTTCACCTTTTACTTGGGTTTTCATGACCAATTCCTTTGGCCTTCACAAACTGCTCCTGCTGGCTAGGACCTTCTAGCTCTGCATGAGGGCATTGTTCCAAAACAATCCCTTCCTCTTCTTTACCTTCCCGCTGATCCACAAGTTTGGAAACTTTATGGCTACTATATTTCTTGTTGCCCTTTGTTGGGCAACTACGGAGGTAATGATTTCCTCCACATTCCCAACATTCTAGTGGTTCCTTTTTCTTTGTCGGCTCAACTTCCGTGGAGTCTTCTAGCCTCAAGCGTTTCTTAAGGGGATGATTGGATGAATGCCTCTTCATGGATCCACTGCCCCTTCCCTTACTGATTGCTCCCAGAATGATTTTTACCTCCCTTTGCAGAGAAATAAAGTCCTGCAAAACCTTGTGGTTCATCTCATTTTGCTGCCTCTGTAGCTTGAGCATCTCTCCAAGATTTTCTTGGGTCTTGGCAATTGTTTGAAAAATACCTTCAGCCCAATCCAATAGCCCTTTGTATGTTGCCATGGTCAATGTGCACAACTGACCACACTTTCTTATTAGCACACTTGCTTGTATTAGTTGCAACCAATCACTTCAATTTCTTACCTATGAAATTCGTCATGGCAATTATTTGTTAGACCAAGCATAACATAAATATGAAAATCAGTCAATTATTTTCCCAATTGACATGGAATGTTCAAGCTTCATTCATGAGACTTCCACACTTTTCATGCTTTCCCAACATACATTTGAACTCATTCTTGTTCATCCTTTCACATGGAATTAACTATTTCAACATTCATAATTAATTTCAAGCAATTAAACACAATCTATTTTCAGTTATGACATGCACTCAATCAATATTTTATTTTTAAGATGCATTAGTCTAAGAAAAGACAAGAGTAAGATTTTGCCCCTCTTAGTCTTGTTCCAATCCAGAGCCACACCATCATTTTGGTTCTATGCTCCTTAGCCTCTTTCACTTCAATGTGAATGCTTGACTTGACCTTTCTTGTTTTGGCTATGACACTTAGTGTCTAAGGTTTGTCCAAGGCTTTCTCCATATGGAAATCCCCTCCCCATGGTTTTTCTATAGAACCTTTGGTTGCTAGGACTCTCACATTTCCACTAGCACCATTCCCATCATTGTTTTCCATACTGAGCTTTCTAGGACAATCACATGTCCAAATGCATCCTTAGGATGCCTTCAATGCTTATTGCTTTCCTGCAATGACCAAAGTTTTCAACAAAGAAACAACAGTGTATCAGCTTGGTTGTCATAAGACTTGCTCATGAAATTTTCATTATCTGAAAATGAATGAAATTAAATACTTATCTATATTGGGCAGTTCCTTGCTACTCAACATGTTTCCTTCTCTACTTTACAAGCCTTGGATCACCCATGGGGTGGATGCTTGGCCAACACACATGTTGCTCCACAACATCCAAATGGTTAATGCCAAGCCAGTACACCAACTGGGTTTATCAGGCATGAAACAACCCTTCACCAATTCCTCCACAACATCCAAACAACGAATGCCAAGCTAGTCCATTGACTGGGTTTATCATGCATGAAACAAACCTTCACTAATACCTCCACAATGTCCAAATAACCAATTCCAAGCCAGTGCATTGACTAGGTTTATCAGGCATGCAACAACCCTTTACCAATACCTCCACAACATCCAAATAACCAATGCCAAGCTAGTACATTGACTGGGTTTATCATGCATGCAACAATTCTTCACCTATACCTCCACAACATCCAAATAACCAATGTCAAGACAGTACATTGACTGGGTTTGTCAAGCATGCAACAACCCTTCACCAATACCTCCACATCATCCAAATAACCAATGCCAATCATGTACATTGAGTGGGTTTATTAGGCATGAAACAACCCTTCACCAATACCTCCACAACATCCAAATAACCAATGCCAAGCCAGTACATTGACTGGGTTTATTAGGCATGCAACAATTCTTCACCAATACCTCCACAACATCCAAATAGCCAATTCCAAGCCAGTACATTGACTGAGTTTATTAGACATGCAACTACCCTTCACCAATACCTCCACAACATCCAAATAACCAATGCCAAGATAGTACATTGACTGGGTTTATCAGGCATGCAACAATTCTTCATCCACACAAGGATGGCATTCCTTCTCCTGTGCAAACAAGCGGTTCCCTTTAGGAACTCTTTAGGTGACTTTCTTGAATGCAAGCTAGCATGGCCCTACAATACCCACTCACACTACACAAAGGTTACCACTATCCATACAATCCTCTTAAGCATGGTTTCTTCACTTTGACTCTTAACGTGCAATGCCAAATTGCATATGTGTAATCTAATAGCACAAGAAGGATAAGTAGTCTCATCAATATTGCTGCTCTAAAATTGTAACCATTTTTCATCACATTCACTATCTAGTATTGAAACACCAGGAATGCGTCCATTCCCTTAGGGTGTAGTCAATACTGAAAACCCTATCATAACCCAGCACCAGAAAGGTATGCATCCCTTTCCGATGTGAGTCATGTAGGCCCTAGTCATACTCAAGTAGTCTAGAATAATATTGACATAATAAAACATGCTCTGCATATTAAATCTAATAACCAGACATGGATATTCTTAGTTAGGGTCACATAATACTCATTTGTTTCACAAATGTATATTTTCTTCATTTGCAAAGAATGGGGGCTCCCTTCTCTAAGTCAACAGTCCTTTGGTTTTCCACCCCAATCATTTCATGTTCCCTAACCCACATATGCCTTCTTGGCATAATTTTACCATCTCACTCACATGGTTTTCCAATATGCAGTGCAACTGAGATATTTTCAAAATTTGCAGTGTCGTTTCACTTGAAACCCATTTCCAAAGCATGTGGTCCTTCCCATGGAGTTTGGCTTCTGCAGGTCATCACACATGGTCTTCCTGCAATGTGTCTTCCTCGAACACTTATCAAATAGCCAAACAGTCAGCAACATTTAACAATAAAATTCAAATTTGATTGTCCCATAGCCAATCAATGGCATTAAGAATTAAATTCAATCATGAATTTGCAATTATGTCTATTACATAAATTGACTTGCTTAGTCATGAGGTTGTCCTCATGTTGTTTTTCTCTTCTAAGTGGCACCCCTCTTCCCATTAGGGTTTTACGTTTGCTACCATAACATGAAGGTTTACTTACAACATGTCCTCCTGACATAGTTCTATGCAAGCTAGCAGTGATTAGAAATTATAAGCAAATCCTCAAATCTAAAATCTACAAGTCCAAAATTGATGATCTATTCTACACATGCACTATTTTTACAACCACGAGATCCTTCTCATGAGGTCTGGCTCTTACACATGGTAGATTCCAATCTTCATCATCGACTTACCAACATTTCCATGCCCAAAACAATCTACCTAAAACTTGAAACTTCAATTAGCCAAATGCTTGTAAGGCTCTATGCATATAATATTTCATTGCTGCAATATTCACTGAAGCATTATAACACTCCATAATTCAAGCACTTCCAGCTGTAAACTCCTCAATATCACCAAAACTCATTTACTTCAAGTGAATCATTATCATACTAGAATTGTAAGGTACAGTCACATCATTTATGCAATTTAGATACTCATTACTTCACAGCCATATCATTTTATGCAACTCTGTCCTTTCAACAGAGCACCCTTGGTAGCCCATCAACATGTCTACCTTTTTCATGCAATCATTCTCCCAATCCCCTTTCAACATTCATGTAATTAAGCACCAATAACTATTTCCTGCATGGTTTTCATTAACATCGCTTGATGTTACCTGATCAGCTGGCCTCTTACCAAGGCTACACAGTCCGTTTTCCAACCTTTTGATCACAAATCATTACTACAGCCTTCCCTCTCAAGGTTTGTTGGTCACATGCTGTGACTTCTTTGTATTTTCAGTCATGCTTCTATGGTTTGATGCCTACAACCATTATCAACAACATTAATTGTCCTCGACCATAGGAGCTACCATTAATGGGATACTGCATGTGTAACTTCCCTACCTTTACCCAGATGCAACATCATGGTCATGCATAAGCAATTCACATGCACTATGAAATGACCCTTTAATCATGCCCAGTAATAGATATGCATTCAATCTATCACTCTCTTGCACTTCCAAAATCCTATTTGGCTTAGTCACAACCTGTGATGGCTACCTTTGTTGATTTATGAGATGAGGAGGTTTGAAACCTTTCTTCCTCTGGTCAAACTTCTCATTTTTCTTGTCCTTCCATGCCTTGTGGAAATCAGGTTTGCTTTTTTTTTATCATAGCAATACTTGGCCTTCCTTATTGCCTCCTCTAGAGTTCGAGGCCAATTGTGCTCATCGATCTCTCAACACAACTGCCACCCTAGCGCTGGGCATGATTTCTATAAGGAAAAAAGGAGACAACAGACTCACACATAACCAAATATACACCAAAATCAGCCAAGCCAATCTACAGTTGGGTTTATCAGGCTGCTAAGGAAATGGAAAGGAAGAATTGCAAAGCTAGTGAGCTCAACCACGGAGCTATGGATACCTCTACAAGATCTATCTAGCTTGGTTCCCCACAATGCCTACACACTCGACACAAGGAAGTATTCCCTTCACTAATACACAGTCCCTCAATCCATACCTTCCAATCCAGTACTGTTCAAGGTGTGCATAGAAGAGTAGCCAACCGGTTTGATCTTCTTGAGAGGTTACTTTCCTCACTAGGCTTATCAAGCCAATTCTGGTCCACTTTCACTCCTAATTTCTTTCTCACAAGTTCAAACCAAAACAAGGATTCAAATAACAACAAAATCACAAATGCTGGGCTTGAAGAGAAACATTTTGACAGTGGGATGCCCAAAATGGTTTTCCATTAGTTTCAGTAAAAATGTGGCAAGTCAAAAATGAAATGGCAGATTGGAAATCAACCCTGGGAGAGCATAATCGTTTTTAGAAAACATTTATGGGCATTCAAGGGACAAAAACAACCTCCATAAACTCCCAAATCATGGCTCCCTTCCTCGTAGCCATTGTGCAATACAAAAACGAGTTCCCAGCTATGGAAAATGCAGAAAAATGATGGAAAATGTGAAGGAGAAAGCCCCAGTTAGCTTAGAATGTGTGAGACAGCAAAGACCATGGATGAATAATGGCTTTGGGCACAATTTCGTGGGTTTTTTCTTGCCCAAGAATAAAAAATATGCTTTCCTAGATTGATGGCTTTCCCATACACAAAATTGGCTGCGATACCTCTCCATTCCCAAGGCATTAACTACCTCAACCAACTATTGGAAGAATTAAATGATTGGGTGCGTAAGTCAAAATGGGTAGTTGAAGGTTTATGGGTTCTCTCAATGACATTTGGCTTAACACTATTGGCTCAAGGGTTTGATAATTTCCCTCCCTATTCCTTATAAAATTCATGCCCCATCTCTCTGTTGCATTGCATAGCTAGTTGTGGGCATTTATATTAAAATTCATATTTATAATTTCCATGGCTCACTAGCACATGGGTAGCATAATATCAAATACTTTCTTCTTCAAGGTCGAGTGTTCACTAGTGGGGCCTTGGCCTTGAGTTCTACGCTAGGAATCATACATAATATGCATACAATATTTACATTATAGCTAAAAATATCCTAAGGGTCAAAATGGGGGTATTACATAATCGCTCCCAGAAAACCCTAGTGTTAGTTTGTGCCACCCCAGGGCCTCATGGCTGCCTGACCACTCCAGGGAAGCCATCACCTTCGCCAGTGAAGCTTCCCACGACCCCTGATCCTTGTTGAGAGTTGCTGCATCTTGGAGAGAACTTCGATGGGATTATGAATGAGCGGCCAGTCCCCAAGACAGACTCATCCTTGGCCCTTCATCTTCTCGACAGGCGAATGAAAGCTGCGAGATGCAATAAAGAAGGAACCCAGGCTCTCCCTCATGCGAGTGCTACTTTCCTTGCACAGGCGCTCAATGCAAAATGATCGTCGCCTCTCATGCAAATGCGATCTCTTCAGCTAGAGATCTCGAAGGAGGAAGATCTTGGATTCACGGTCCATTGAGCTATTTCAGACCTGACTTCTTCAATGGATATAGCAATCTCGAGATGAGCCAAAGCCTCCATGACTCCTCAAGATCCTACTTCATTTTTTGATTTTTGTAATATCTTTGAAGGGGGTCTCTTTCCGTTTTCGAGTGACCCCACAAAACTTTGTTCTGGAGCTGAAATCCTTGATTGATCAGGTAGAAGGAACCCCTTCAGGACTACAAAGGCTTATCTTTTCAAGGCGGCAACTCTCATACCACTAGCAAATCCACAGCCTTGGGATCTAAAAGGATGCATGCATTTCTATGGTGGCAAGTTTATGAGGAGGAAACAACAAACCCTCTACTTCTTAGAGTAAGTCCTTTAAGGATGCAATGCGAGCGGGGCTCTCCCATGCTCAAAATCCGAACCTGATCCCTCGCCCTGTCTATATAGTGGAAAAAACAAAGGAACTTCCCACATTGGAGATCTCTGAACCAGAAGTCAACCAGAACATTCTCTTGTTCAAGGAGCAGACCCTAATATATAAATTCAATGGACTATGGCCAAAAACAAAGGATCTCCTTGAGTGGATAGATTCAAAATGGCCCAGGGATGGTAGTGTTTTACTTTGCTCTAACAGGTTTTTTTTAGTGATTTTTTCTTCTCGTGAAAACCTGCATGTTGTTACGAGCAAGGGGCCTTGGTTCTAGGGAACTACAGGGCTCTTCACAACCCCTTGGTTCCCTGATTTTGATCCTTTAACAATCGTAGTGATGAAGGTGCCCATCTGGGTACATCTTCCAAACATACCAATCCATTTCTGGACTCAATCGGTCTTCAAAGAGATAGGTAATGCTCTTGGCTGCTTCTTGTCCTCCAATGACACTCGCTCCACTCAGGGTATTTTCACCTTCGCATGCATCAGCGCCACCATTGATATCAGTTCAGGCCTTCCCGACAAGATCAACCTAAAAATAGGCAGCTCCATCTGGACTCAGGATTTGGATTACGAAAACATAGCCTTCAGGAGCCGGATTTGTCGACAAACCTTAATGCTTGCTCACAAAGAAATCCCCAGCAACATAGGACAATGAAGGCACACAAATCGAAAAGATGGCAACCCAAGCTGTCTGCGTATGAAGAAGACAATCAAGATGACCAGATTGAGAAAGATACGCCCCCAATAAAGCAAGAATAGAGATCCACTCCACCTCCGCTTGAGGTGCACATGCCTCTTAAAGAAGATGAAAGCACGAAAAGAAACCCTCCACAAGGGCAGAAAAGATATCATGATCCTTCCTTTTCAGACTCTGATAAGGAACTAGTCCATGATTCCATGGATGCGCTGCAACTGGCCTTAGTGTCCGCAGCTTCAGGGGGTTGGATACAAGTTAGGGAAAAAAGGAAAGACCTGAGAATCAACCCATTTCAGGGCTTTGATTTTCTTCTTTATAATATCCATGTCATAGCTTTTCTCTCTGCCACTTTATGCTAGAACCCTCTATGGGATCTAGCATTAGTCTTTTGTTGTGCCAATTCGGCTGAGATTTCTAATATCTTCTTTGGGTAGTTAGCCACTCCTTTCCGCCTCACTTGGCCTTCGGGTAGGTAGCGGAAATTAGTTTGTAACAATATTTTCTTTTTTGGCATCACAAGGTTCTTCACTAGCTTACAAAAAAAAAGTTGTCTCATATCTTCTACTCTTTTTTGTATTTACATTAAGAGACTAAAGTGTTGTTTGGAACTAAGCAACCCTAATTTAGAAGATCAAAAGTACTAGAGTAAAGAAAAAATTCAACATTGTTATTAAAATATGAACAAATTGTACAATTCCTAAAACTGATTGGGATGAAAGAATCTGTCATCTTTGTAACAAAAAGAGAGTTGAAGACTAAAATTACTAAATATGAAAAAACTGGACAATTCCTAAAACTTCTTGGGATGAAATAATTTTTCATCTTTGTAACACAAAGAGTGTTGAAGACCAAAATTACTTTCTCATAGAATATCATGAATAAATTTACATTATGGTTATTTAGAAATGCTCCTCTTAAACCTTTTGATCATAAAAAAAATAAAAAATAAAAGAAAACCAACCATTTAATTTTTAAGGTATCAAAGTTGGTATCAATAGAGATTATACCCATCATTATCATCATCCTTATAATATTTACATATTAACTTAATAATTATATTTTTACTTAATTACGCCATAGGCGTTCACCATGGAGAAGCATTACTTCCACATCAGCAAGATTCCTCGCTCATAGAGCCAATGGAATCGTGCCACGTGGAAGGATATGCTTCTCCCGACCTGCTCCTGGCAACGCGTCACTGCATTCTAGCGAGTTTCCAGCAATATGTTTTAGGCTACGACAGTGATCCCGCAGCTGATTTGAAAAAAATTAGTCTTTGATTTCTAACATCCCATCGCGTTCCTTATTATTTGTAACCATCGAGCAAATAACAAAAACAATGCATTATTTAACCTAATAAATAACTTTTGGAAATCATCTTTACGCACGTGCAAAGGGTGGTTCCGCATTGCCCTTTGAGCGGTTTGCAATACCGTTTTTCCACATGCGGGCGTATCAAGAATGGACACGTGTGATGGTGGTTTTTATTCCACAACCACCTTCCCTTTTATTGAGTGTGCACTTTTTCGATGCGAAGATGATCTCGTCTCTTGATCTCTTATATCACATCTCGACCATCCATCATTGTTAAATAAATGGACCCACTCCTCCATTTAGAAACTAGAGAAGCTATTTTGAGCTTTTTTCTTCCATAGAATTTGGTTGAAGTATTCCTTTAGCATAGTTTAAACGAAATTGTTCAAAATTCTTTGACATTTTCCATCGTCCCGGAGCATCTTTAAAGCAGGGTTTTCATTTGCATCGATCTTGCCCGACAGCATGAAAAATGAAGACTTCTGCCTTAATTGGACTCTGCAATTTCCCTACACAGACTGGTGAAAATCATTGAGCGAAGCCCCCTTCAACCCCACCGCAAATCAACGGGCATTGCAAAAATTATATTTGAGTGGAAGGATGTTAAAAGAAATCCCAAGCAATGTTGGAGCGCTCTCCAACTTGGAATTTCTGCAATTAGGAGGTGATTTGTTGGAAGTGCTACCAACTGGTCTCAATGACCTCAAGAGCTTGAAGAGCTTAGAAATATTTTATTCGCCGCAATTGAAATCCTTGCCCGATTCAATTGGGCTTTTGATTCAGTTGACTCAGTTGCAAATGCAGGTTTGTGGGATAGACTACTTACCACGAGAGCTCCTCAAGATGAATAATCTAGAAGATTTTTATGTAGAGAGTTGTCCTTTGCGGGAACATCCATTTAGAAATAGAGAGAGAAAAAGTAAAGGAGACAGAGAAATACTCTTATTAGAAGGGGAAAAAAAGGTTGTCGAAGGAAACACAAAAATACTCAAATTCCTGCAGGCGCTCAAGACGTTACAGTTGTCAGACACAGAATTAAGGGAAATATCTTTTGACGAGGTTGTTTGCCCAAACCTTCAACAACTGACCTTGACACGGTGTTACGAATTGAGGCAAATAGGAGGCCTTTATGGTCTCGAAACGTTGACTTCTTTGCATACGTTACAAGTTTACGCATGCAAAAAGCTCCATAGCATCCCATGGTTGGTGCATCTCACAAAGCTCACAGGACTATATATCACCGAATGCCCTGAAATACGAGAGTTTCCAGGTATAGAATATTTGACTTCTTTCAAGAGGTTGGATGTTGGAGGATGCCAGGAGCTCTAGAGCATACCAGGGTTGAGGCAAATCACAGAGCTTACACATCTCGATGTTCATGGATGTCGTGAGATACGAGAGCTTCCAGGTGTGGAACATTTGACTTCTTTTGACTTCTTTGGAATGCTTAAATGCTCGTTGGTGCGTGAAGCTCCAGAGCATCCCAGAGTTGGGTCAACTAGGAAAGATTACAAAACTAGATGTTTCTAAATGCGTAGAGATACAAGAGATGCCAGGTGTGGAACATTTGACTTCTCTGAAGAGGTTGGATGTTAAGGGATGCGATAAGCTCCAGGGAATCCCAGGATTGGGGCATCTCACACAACTTACACATCTAAATGTTGTTGGATGCAGTGAGATCCGAGAACTGCCAGGTGTGGAACATTTGACTTCTTTGAAGTGCTTAAATGCTACGATGTGCAAGAAGCTCCACAACATCTCAGGGTTGGGGCAGCTCACAAAGCTTACTCGACTAGATATAAGTGGATGTAGTGAGATACGAGAGCTGCCACATGTGGAACATTTGACTTCTTTGGAATACTTAAATGCTTGGGAATGCGAGAATCTCCAGAGCATCCCAAGGTTGGGGCAGCTCACAAAGCTTACAGAACTAGATATCAGTGGATGTCGTGAGATACGAGAGCTTCCATGTGTGGAACATTTGACTTCTTTGGAGAAGTTGTATGTTCGGGAATGCAAGAAGTTCCAGAGCAGCTCACAAAGCTTGAAGAACTGGATATCAGTGGATGCCCCAAGATACGAGAGCTGCCAGGTGTGGAACATTTGACTTCCTTGAAGAGGTTGTATGCTGGGAAATGCGAGAAGCTCCAGAGCATCCCAGGGTTGGGGCAGCTAATAAAGCTTACTGAACTAGATATTCATGGATGCCGTGAGATACGAGAGCTTCCAGGTGTGGAACATTTGACTTCTTTGGAGTGCTTATATGTTCCGCTGTGCAAGAAGCTCGACAGCATCTCAAGGTTGGGGCAGCTCCCAAAGCTTACTCGACTACAAATCAGTGGATGCAGCGAGATACGAGAGATACTGTTGGAATATGTAATTCCAACCACACGGCCTCAGCTATTAAATAGGGTAGTTGAAGTTTTAATGCATTAGGTGAAGGTTTAGGAGGGAACGAGAACCCTCTAGAAGCTCTCGAAGCTTCCCATAGAAGCCTCCGGAACTTGTATGAGGTCTATATAATATCAGTTTCTGTATTGTATTTATAAGCTCCTCCATTAATAGAAATCTCCGGTTCTGTGTTTATTTTGCTGCTCCTCTGATTTCCAACATGGTATCAGAGCAGGTTGAGCATCAATGGGCTTGACTCCCTCACGGGAGTGCCCAGAAGTATGTGAGTCCTGTGGTATACATCTGCGTCTGCTGTAGGTATAGATTTGATTTAGGAAATAAGAGTAGAATAGGATTCAGTGGTTATTTTGTCAATTTGCTAGAGTGTGCCGTCGGGTTCAGAGTGTAAGACCCCCTGTGTAGAGTGTGGTAGTTGTTGTAGCAGTATAATTTAGCCGCCCTGGTGATATACTGGATTTTGTTTGCAAAATTGAGATTCCATGCTCGATAAAAGTCCCAGCCATTATTCAACACGTCCAGGACTGCTTCGGCATCCTCGTCCCAGGGTTTCACCCCCTGGCAAGCTAGCTCAAAGACCTCTTCCTCAGTAAACCCACGATTCCAAATCCTCGTCCAGAGCCACTTCAGTCAGCCCCTGAGAGCCTTCTATGAGTGCGATAAGCATGGCCAGCTACAGCGGATCCAACTCACCTTCATCGTCGTCATGTTCTTCAATAGCCGGCGGTTGTATGTGGCGGAAGCGACAGGAATCACCGAATCTGCAACGGCCCTGCTGATAAAATCTGGCAAACTTTCTCTCGGTGAACGGCTGACCGCGTGACTGCTCGGTGATGGCGATAAGGCAAGGTTAATTCTACATTGACTGCAACCTGCAGGTAAACCAAAACCCCTTTCAAATAACGTCATGGAGTTACTGCTTGAGGTTGACCTGTCGGAGAATCGTTGTTGCTGAATATCGAAATCGTGAGTTGCCCTGTGTGTTTGTTCGTGGGTTGTATGTGATGAAGAGAACAGCCGTCAGTGGGTTGTATGTGTTTGTTCTTCAAAAAGTTTTTTCCACCGAGGAAGGGCACTAAGAGTGTCAATCTGTTTGAATCTCACAGTTGTTTGTGAGATCCTCCACCAGTTTGAATGATGCGGGGAAGGGCACTAAGTGAGAGTGTCAATGTGTTTGAATCTCACAGTTGTGTGAGATCCTCCGTGAGTTTGAATGCTGCGGGGAAGGGCACTGAGTGAAAGTGCCAATACAACAAATGAAAATATGGGCATATATGAATGTATAAGAGGTGCATGATCGGTGGAACCCGACACCTCCTTGAAGGTCCAAATGCCTTAGTTATAGGCATGTATTGTAAGCCCTGTTATGCAGGCCAACTTGTGCCATGGAGCACAGTTGAATCCCCAGGTTGTTGTAAGCCCTGTTATGCAACAGGCCAACTTGTGCCTTGGAGCACATTGTTGCAGTGCCTTAGAGCACCGTGTGGATCTCTCTCGCGTCATAGAGAGACTAGATTGAAGGGGAGTGAAGTGGACCAGAGATATGGAAGCCCATGAAGACTGCATATAGAACAAAGAACAGGAAAGCAGCAGCAGCATAAGGAAGAAGAAGAAAGAAGAGGCAAGAAGAAGCATAAGAAAGAGGCAGGGCAGCAGACAGAAAGGAGAGGAAGGAAGAGGCATGAAGCAAGAAAGAAGAGGAACAGCAAGCACGAGCCAAGGAATCAGAAGTATGGTGTGGTTGGACTTAAAGGGGAGTGTTGGAATATGTAATTCCAACCACACGGCCTCAGCTATTAAATAGGGTAGTTGAAGTTTTAATGCATTAGGTGAAGGTTTAGGAGGGAACGAGAACCCTCTAGAAGCTCTCGAAGCTTCCCATAGAAGCCTCCGGAACTTGTATGAGGTCTATATAATATCAGTTTCTGTATTGTATTTATAAGCTCCTCCATTAATAGAAATCTCCGGTTCTGTGTTTATTTTGCTGCTCCTCTGATTTCCAACAGATACCAGGTGTGGAACATTCAACTTCTTTGAAGTGTTTGATTGCTGCCGATTGTCCCAAACTGCGGTGGAGTGAGGGAGTTCTCGAGCAATTGCGCCAACAATTGAATGGCCACTTCATATATGAGAAGAGGCAAAATATGCCTAGAATTTGGGAGGTCATGCACGTTATTTTATCTGTCACAAAAAACCAAGGAAATAAATAAAACGTAACGTTTTGTATATTTAGTGTTGAAACCGTCAATTTTTTACGGATGAATTTTTTTTCTAAATTCTTACCCTGGTAGAACTTTCCATCCTCACGTTCAGAATATGAAAGAGTCAATATTGTGGTAGAATGGTAAATGGCCTTTTAACGTTTATATAGCAAGCAATAACGAGGAGAATGCAAAAAAAATAACTTTAAATATGCTTGTGAAATGTGCAGAAATAACTTTATTATTATTTTATCATCTATTTTTTAATTATGTGGAAATTGCAATTTTATAATGATAAAAATCTTATATTTTAATGAAAAACATAAAAGGATAATAGATGATCTTTGTAATTTTCTAAATACAAAATGATTATTAAATTAAAATTTGTGCTTTTATTTAGTTTTGAATAAATTAAAAATAATTATTTTAAAAACTATAATTGAAAATATTAAATATTTAATAATAAATATTTTTAATGTTTTTAATAAATTTATAATTGATTTAAATGGTAAGTTATAAGTTTTTAGGATGTGTATTGATTAATGAAAATATTATGTTATTGTTCATAATAACTAGTTTTAATCCAATTAACCATGAAAAGGTAAAAGTGTTTCTTAACAATTTTGTAATTTTTGGATGCTATCCATTTTCATAAATTTATATGTCAATTTAATAAAATATTAATTGGAATTTTAATATGAAAAAAAGTTTAATATTAATATGTCAATTTAATACAAAAATTAGTTGGAATTTTAATATTGAAAAAAATTAATTTAATTAAAGCTTAACTGGAATTCCTTTCGAGGATTTTTGAGTGCATTTGGCATAAACTATGCCTCTTTTATAAAGATGATACATGTCTATAAATTTTCATATTGATCAGTCATTAAGCTTAGCTATACCGTTAGAAACAAGTAGTAGAGCACGTGGAGCGTTGGTCGAAGCATAATAGATTACTACTTATATTATGGTAGTAATCAATATTGATCCATGGATTGAAAACATAGAAGGGTGCTCGTAAACATAAGCAATGTATGATATCTCGGATATTTACCAGGGAAATGAAATGTGGAAGAGAACTTTGATATGTTGGAAAATGAGAGAAAGTTGCATGCATGTAGATAATATAATTTGTGTCGAAAGCAATTTTAGCCAATCTATAAAAGTAATTTTAGTGAATCCATGGTAAGCAAAATATAACTTATGTGTTGAAAGCAAATCTAGAAAAATGTACATTAATTTTTCTTGGCATTCATTGTTACCAATGTCAACCAAGTCATCTTGAGGGGGATTCCTCCACCGAATTTGATGCATTAAATTTAATTATATATGCATATTAGAAGAGGCATTGAGGTTGTCATTTTTGTTTCTATTTCGAGTGATTCAACGATTCAACAAACTTCTTGTTCTGAACTTCTTAGTTCACATGCACATCCTTCGGAAGAAAGGGGGAGAAGTCATAGACCCGAATGTAACATCCCCATTTTGGAAATATAAATACACTAAATTCTCTAAAAACCAGAATTCTTTGCATTTGAACACTTGGAAGATATAATAATAATAATAATAATAAAAAGAGAAGTGTGACCACATGGAAATAAAAAAATAAAAAAATCACAGAAAATTCATAAGCTAAAATAATGAGTGTGTCCCATCAATTCGATGATTCATAAGCTAAAATAGTGAGTGCGTCCTCCCATGAATTCGAAAGGCATCGAGATGTGCCCCAACGAAAAGAGGAGATGTTGGATTTTAAAAAGCTGGGTCTTGCATTGAAGCACTTTGTTCATAACCTTACCTTTTTTATTTGTATGCCTTTATAGCAGCTCATTTTAACTGATCGGGAAGAGGGAAAACTACTTATTGAAACCCCAGAATCGTGAGGAGATATAACTTGAACAAACATAGGGGAATTACAAATGGCTATGACTGGGACTCGGTCCGCTTAGCTTATATAAAAGGTATAATTTTCAATCTTCAATTTGGGCAGTCAGTACGAAACAAAGGATCAAAAGAGAAGAAAAAAAATTACTACACATTTTGGCTAACCATCTGAATAGAATTATGAACCCACGCATGCATCATATGATTGACTTCGGCTACATCCATGACTGCCCTGAGTCATGCGAAACTTGGTCCTCCTCCCACTCAGCCAAGTCAAACCATTCCTCAATCTATGAGTAAACTGTGAAACATTTTGCATAAGAAACTCCATGAACTCCGGAATGGTGTGTTGCTTCAGAAGCTCAGGAATTATATAATAGTTTTGTATGAAATCACTGGCACCAGCACTAACGATGTATAGGGATTGAGACACAATGGAAGAGACATTGGCCCTCCCCACATATCTCTCCACTTTCTATTGGTACTGTTGAAAATATTGTAGCTGTTGCATCAAGGATATTGCATTCTAGTGTTGTGCAGTATTAATATCATAAATGTTGGATGCTCCCTGGAGCAAAGTTCACCCCCATTTCCATGAGAAGCTTGTGGGCTTAGATATGCCGGTGGAAAAGACGTAAACCCTAGTGTTTGAGCAAGATAATCAGTAGCAAGTCTTCCATCACAAAAGCGGCCTATGGGATTGTGGGTATCAAGTCTTCCTCCAAGCCTCTTAGCTCTGCCAATAGTTTGGGTGATCTCCCACATGTGTGAAGGATGGCAGTGCATTTAAGGGAGACTACCCTTAGCGTGGGCTCTCTCGAATCGACAGCATGGCCGCATGCTTTCCCACGCGTGGCGTGCATGCAAGCCGGGATCACGTGGACACCCTATGGGTAGTTGCATGGTAAAACCACGTGGAGAAGTTGGTGAGGTCATGGTGGATGTGGTGGTGGGATGCCGTGGGGAAGAAAGAAGGAGCAACAGCTTGGGAAGAGATGAGGAATGGCCCCATGGAGGAGGAGATAATGTGGGATTCCTTCACGTAAGTGCTAGATGGCCATAGGCTAATTTGAATTGTATTTAGAGAATAAGAGCGAGTGAAAAATACGGAGATTGTTTCTTAACGCATTCTGCAAATTAATTGATTTATATCCTTATAATTATTTTCTTTAAAATCAGTAAAATCACAACTATAAATAGGTTATAATTGGTATATCATTATCATAATATGAGATTCTAAGGAAAGTTAAACTTTATTTTCTTTTTATTTTTAATTTTGATTAACAATCATATATAAATTAAGGTAATATGTTACACTTTTAACTTATATAATATATAATAGGAGAGTTTAAAAAAAAAGGTTATTAGGATTAGTTAAATATGATGAAGAGTTATTATTTTAATATTTAATTTGTAGTATAAATTTTAATTAAGGTATTAATATCATAATAAAAGAGTACAAAATCCAAAATATTTGATATACTTAATAGGTTAAGAATGGAATGGAATAGAATAAACTACCTTACAACCATATTTCGATATTTTATACATATATTTCTAACAAGATATGAATCATATATATATATATAGAGAGAGAGAGAGATTTATATACTGAAGGTACGAACCCAAATTTAAATATTACGAAATAAATCTCATTTTAACCTTACACACATTGGCTAATTAAAACAAAACACTGAGCCACTTTATTCAACAATCTACCTGGATTGTATGGATTCAATTTAACATGCTAAGTTATTATGTTCATAATGTTTAGGAATCCTATGGGATTTTCAATGGAAAAGCAATGCGATATTTTTTGTATGAGAGTTTCCACTATGCCTTTCTATTGCTATCAAAGTTACATTTACAACCATGTTCTATGTTAGAGGGTTTTAACTTTACAATCAATCCAAGTTGAGAAAGCACTTACCAACTCAATAATCCAACCTATGGTGGACCACCACCTGGAACACCTACATTAGATGGCCAACACATGGAGGACCTACTTTAGGCTTCTTGGTAAGACACAACATGGTGTCCACATGGAGGACATACTATAAACCTCTTGACAATACAAATCTTCCCATCGATGGGGGCTCACTATTTAAATGTTTGTTCGAACTTGAAAAAAAATTGACAGCAGGTGTTGCGTCTGAACACAAGTTTTGGTGTGAATAGTTTCATCCTCGCTTGAAACCCTCATCCATGGCCATTAGATGCTTTACAATTGGTTTCCATTCACACAAATTCAAAACATGTAATTTGTTCAATAGAGGTAATTTTGATTTATTGTTGACATATAGGTTTTCATGTTTTTTCTTGCACTATAGTTTAAAAGTTATTTTACCTTTATCAATTAGAATACAAAACTCTGGGGAGCCAACTCAATGCATTCAATGGAATTCCAAAAAAAATAGATCTCATTAGACATACGAAGCTGATAGAGAATAGTAAAATAGAATCAACAAATTAATTTTTCCTTTCGACACCCACAACTACCTGCTTCAATCACCATTAGTGTTGTTATTGTACTCACTCCAAATGCACACATAACTGAATTCAACATAGTTCTTTTTATAGAATATGCAACAACTAAAGTTGCTACAACCTATAAATAAGTCACCAAGAAATATAGAAATGTCATCAATCACCCAAAGCTTAGAGTCCTATAAAAAATGGGAAAAAACCATCCTGTTGATGAACATGTGAGACATGAAGCTAGCTATTAGAGTAATACTAAATACTCTAACAACCACATCATACATTGGTTATTCTATCTTGAAATCTATATTTTAGGCTTTTCTAGCAGTTAAGATTTGAACAAAAAGTTACAACAATATCACTTTTTTTTCTTGTTTCATAAAGAGAACAGAAGGTGATTGTCTTAAAAAAAAAACCAGTTCTTTGAACGACACCACCATTCTCAATACACGTTACAGTTGAGAAAATGAAGGTGGAGACTTAGGCCAATGTTTTAAAACTTAGACTTGGACTTGCACTCGATCAAGTGTAAATCCAACTTTGACTCAACCTCAACAATGAATCGATTCGCTTTAATTTCCATGACTCGCTTTTTAAACAAATACATACACATTTTTAGTTATCATGGGATTTCCATGACTCCCTTTACTTCCCGCAAAATAATCCAATTCTAACCATACTATTAGCTTCTTGCAAAGCTTTTCTAGCATTGCCACTTCCCTCCCTCGTTTACTTTTAGACATTGACATCCTTCTTATTCGCAAATGAAGCCTTACAAACAAGCCTTATGAATTCTTTGTTAGTCGAACACGTGTTCTTGCTACTCTTGAATACAAACTATCAAATGACCCATACTACAAAGATGTTCAAATTAACCCAATTGCGTTATCTTCTTTGTCTCTTGAACCAACAGACATTTCATCCCTCCTTGATCATGTCACACCCGATGAAACCCCATTTGTTGACCATACCTCATCTTCTACTACTCAACCACCCAACTTCCTTGAATCCCATGAAGTACAGTCCTCCTCCTTTATATCTGCACAAACAAATTGTGGAACTAAGGTTGATGAAATCAAACGCTTCTTAGCCACAAGCAATGCACCAACTCCACCTTGCATTGACTGGCTGCCAATAGATGCTTCCCCTATCAATGAGTACAACACAATAGGCCTCCTCTCCATGGCCTTCCCAACCTTGTTTCCCACAAGAGTTGCCATGCTTAAACAACCACACATTCAAGAGGTTGGGATGGACAATTATGCACTGCACCTTCTTCGATACCAAGACAATAGATTTGGCCAACATCCTCGGTTTTGTTATTATATATAACCTCATGATGAGCCACCGTAGCCATTCTACTGCTTTCATATTTGTCAAACGGAACATTGAAGATACATTGCCTACAACCGTCTCAGAACTTGTACATCAATTACAAGACATGCACGATGCTAAGATCATTGAATGATTCATGTGCTTTGGCTCCACCCTTCGTGGGACATGTTCCTATTGGAATAAAATCCGGGGTGAACTAGCTAACATGATTAATCAACAAGGGACACCAAAATTCTTCTTCACACTCAGCACAATTGATACCAAGTGGTCGGATTTGCATTCTCTGATGCCTAGACAAGCTCCAACCACTTCAAATCAACAACACCAACGGAGGATTCGCAACCTTATTGCCAATCCACATGTTGCATCTCAATACATGCACAATAGATTCAAAATATTACTTAAAGAGGTTCTTCAAAAAGGGATTTCTACAAAAGACTACTGGTGCCGGTTGGTAACAAATCATATTCTCATCAAAGTTTCCTATATTTAGAACCTCAAATGTACCTTCCTAATATTTATAATTTCCATGTAGGTATGAATGGAAACATAGGGGCTCTGCCCATATACATGGATTCTTATGGCTTGAAAATGCACCCAATATGGGCACGTTAGATTGGGTGGATGCTACAAAGGTCGAGGATCTGCAAAAAAATACTTTGACAAATATGTTACTGCATGGAATCCTCAACCCAACCATTCTACAACCCCTTGCTTCCAACCCTCTACTACAAATGATCCATGCACCATTGGATCACATTCCATACTTGCAACTAACCACTTGGATGATTATGAAGACCTTGTTAATTGTGTTCAAAGGCACACAAAATGTTTAGAATATTCTTGCCTCCGGAAAAAAAGGATCATCTCTTCAATGTCTCTACGGCTTCCCCTTTTATCTACAACGTCCTACTTCTTCTTTGTTCATTGATGCAAATGGCCACAAAACATATAACCCTGCAAGGAACAATGCCCTCCTAAACATTCACAACCTCGCCATGCTCTCAATTTGGAGAGCTAATGTTGATTTCCATCCTGTTCTCTCTAGACATGCTATCCTCAAATACATTTAAAAATATGCAGCAAAGGCAAAGCCCAAATCAGAAAGCTACCATGCAATTCTTTCTCGTCTTGCACATGCAACTCCAAATGATAGCCCCATCCTTCAACCAATTAGATGATTCCTGTCAGAAACTATTGCAGATCGTGACATTCGTGCACAACAGACTTGCCACATGGTCCAAAAACTCCCTCTTTCCCTTTTCAGTCGCTCCTTTGTATCCTTGAATGTTAACCAAAGCGTTTTTCGACATGTTTCCAATGACTCTCCTGGAAAATCCATAAAGCACAATGGATGACCCTACAAAATGAAACCATAGATATTGGCAACATTGACCAACAAGGCTTTACATTCATTGCAATATCCACAGTTAAATCTTTGTCAGGCCTTCGCATATCTCCACCTTTTTCACTTTCTAGATATTCTCAAATGCAAGGCAGCCCCTATGTGCAACGCAGGATACAAGAGGAGACCTTACTTGCTTCAAAATATTTGCAGGAACCTATTCCATATACTTACATTCCTGCTCCTTAGCACCTATACTTGCCATAGCTATTACTTTACTACCTTCTCCTTTAAATCAATACAACTTGTATATTTTTCTTTAGATCTTGTATTCCTATTGCTATTGTCATTGAATATTTTCCTACAAGATACAAGCAAATACAAAGAAACATTGCCTTCTTGGATATTTAATTTCATATATACATTTTTGTTGTACTACTTTACCTTATTTACTTCAATGTGTTGTCATACCATTTTTCAAAAGCAAACACAACACAACATTTCATCATGTGTTAGTCTTTTTTCCAACAAATATAAAATGTCCCAATATATATACTTCAATATGCTACCATTCATTGTTTCATTATGTAATCATTAGTTTCATTGCGTTCAGCAGCGATGCTATAATGTAATGTTGTAATTGGAAAATACTCAATCTTACCCATTGCGTTAAGTGAGCTATTTTTATTTATGATACATTATTCATTTGATCCAAATGTGTTCTAGATGCATTGGTCTAATGTGTGGTCTAAATCAATCAAGTCATTTCCCAGTGTGTGGTGTAAACCATTGTGAATCTTGACCATTTTAATCATTAATTTATGTACATTTCACTCACTTTAACAGTCACTTTAATTTATGTAACTTTCAATTGTTGTTTAACCACCACTTAGTTGCTCAATATTCAATATTATATCCCTTATACACATGTCAAGTTCCTCACTATCCACCCTTTATGTTTTCACATCAGGTATGATTAAAAAAGCGAACAAGAAGAAGGGCAAGCAGATTGAGCTTAACATAGAAACAACTCCAATTATACCAATTGAAACAATGTTTGAAGACACCAAACCCATCACAAGGGACACTCCAGAATTCAAATGGGGTGACTTGTACACAGCTATCAGAGATGGAAAAATACCAAATGCAAACCTCGAGGAATCAAGGGTTTACCAAAACATCAAGAGGTCTGCCCTTCACAAGGCAGTAACCCGACCAGAATTGTTTCGTTGCTCAGAGGTGATTGGGTGGATTCTGCCCCATGTAGATACAACCACTAGGATCATTTCTAATGCCAATGGAGAAGAACTCGCCTCCTTTCAACCAGTACACCTTTCAGCCACATACAAGCTGCCTTCCTCCAAACTTATTCTTATTGATGATTGGGTAAAGCGTGCCAATATAGATATTTTTGAATGTGCAAAGAAGATGATGGTACCAGACAAACAACTAAGACCCAAAGCTAGTGGGGAATATGATAGCCAACACTTAAGGACACCCTATCGATTCATAGTCCTAATGTTGAACATAATCTATGATGCACGGGCTAAGCTCATAATGGATTATCCCAAGTAGTAGTGATATAAATATTAATCTCATCTGATTTGTAAACTGTGTACCCTCTTTTACATTCGTAAAAACAAAGTAGCCAAGCAAAGCGACCTCTCCTCATATACCTCCACATCGAATAAATACAACCTTTATATTGAGAGCTACGAACACTCCTATTGTATTGCAATTCTGAATTTTATTGTGCTTTGTTGTGAACTATCTATATTGTCAGAAGACGTGTGAATCCTTGATGCGGTGAGAGTCATTGATAACCAGTTACTTTCCCTGGTTTATTAGTGATTTTCAAAAGATTAATTCATATAGTCACAGGTCTGTTCACCTTTACATGTTTGAGAAGCATGTAAAGTTTTTACTGTGGACTTCAAATCCTCAATGAGAAGAAAGAAACATATATGGGTTTCCCATTGGATCTTCCATTCTTGAAGCAAGCATAACAAAGATTCAACACTCCAATTGTGTTGTAAGTCTACAGTTTTATTGTGCTTTGTTGTGAACTATCTATATTGTCAGAATACATGTGAATCCTTGATGGGGTGAGGGTCATTGATAACGAGTTACTTTCCCTGGTTTATTAGTAATTTTCAAAAGATTAGCTCATGTAGTGACAGGTCTATTCGCCTTTACCTGGTTGAGAAGGATGTAAAGTTTTTCTTGTGGACCTGAACCTTCCTTAGACATCTCAGGTGAGACCTCGGTCCTTTCCTGTCCAGTTGTTGATGGGTGAACATCTGCGGGCTTCTCATGGATGTTGGTTGTCCAAACCCTCAGTGCACCTGGTCAGCCTCCTCTCGAGATAAAATGAACCATTGAAAAAAACCTTGTTAATCGGCTAGGAACAAAATGCATGTCTTTGGCTTCGAGTTCTGGATTAGTGAAGTGCAGGAGCTTCGAAATGCAAAAAGAAGCCAACTAGGGGGTATTTATAGAGCCATCTGGACTATCCTTGGTAGGCAAGCCTGTACTGTCGCAATAATTGCTTGACCACCTTTTCGGGCTTTGCACACTGAGAGTGAACTGTAGCTCATACGGTGTCAGCGACAAAAATGATTACAGGGAAGAGTCACCTCAAAGTGACAGCGAGGATGTTAGGACCCCAACCCTTTTGTGATTTTCAGGACCCTCAAAACGTGGTTTAGGAAACCCACTCGAGGGCCCCTGAATGATCCTGGAACTGCCATGTGGAGACCATGGTTTTGAATCAGGGGCTGACTGGACGTGGTAAACTTCTCGCAGTTTTAAATTCCTGACGCTTTTCTGACCGTTGATTTGTAGTCGGGGAACCTCAAGATTGGAGCCAAAAAGATGCAAGTTCCTTAAGATGGGTCCCACTTGATGCACGACCTCGTTGTCAGTTGCTTCATGATTTTTTAACTGCCGTGATGGCTAGGTGGTTTTAGGTCCCTCGAATAGTGGTCTACTGATACCACTTTGAGGCCCCTGAATATCTCTAAAGCTGACACGTGTCAATAGTAGATTTCTTACTCTCACAAATAGTCAGTCATTTGATCTCTTTCTAAAGAGTGTATCTTACTCTCTGTAGTTTTAGTCCAAGACCAACCATTTACTTTCAGCATGTTACAACCAATTCTCTTTCACCAACTGCAGGAAACTCGTGCTATGATACCAAAATGATGGCACCAAGGTCACTGTCCTGATTTCCAGTAACACTTGATGGCATATAATTTCACATGTTGATTCAAGTACTCTAGCGTTTGAATAATCTTCTTTTGGTGGCATTTATCCTTCAATGAACAGTTCTAGATCTCCTAATTTGTATTTCTTAAATCTCAAACGTTTGGGTTATGTAGTGCTCTAGTTTTTACAGCAGAGCACCGAGTAAAAATTTCAGAGTTAATTGAATTCTTATTAAACTTTATCAAGTGTATGGGAGTAAATTTCTAACAACTACCATGCTTCTAAATGATATTTAGTGTTCTGTCATGTTTTTTTTTATCAACCTTACATTCGTAATTTAAACTAAACAAACATATCAATATTTCCTTTTCAACAATCATGTTCCAGCATAAGAATATGTTTCACAACTCAGTAAATCAGTAAATAGCAAGTTATGCATGTTTACAGTAAGTTTTAGCATAATAGTCAAATAACGGAAATTACCTGATGCTGATGCTAACCGTAAGTTGTAGCAGGTTGTATAACCCCTTAGACAGCCAAACTGAAGTGTCCACCCTACCGACCAGCTATTATCTTGCTGGCCCTTGGAAATCAAAGGATTTCCAAGCCCCCAAGCCCACAATCTGATAATCCCGAGAGCAGTCCTCTCTTCTGTTCTCCAAACTTTCTGTTCTCCAAATTTTCTGTTCTCCAAACTTCTTTTCTTCCCCCGTTAAAAAAAAAACCTCCCCTTTCTCCAAGCTCTCCCCCTCTATATAATTTCCCTTCCTCGAGAATATCTTGGGCTTACTCCACCGCCCCAAAATCCCCCTCTCGAGCCCCTCAACATTTACTCCTATCACCAGTTCATTCATACACGGTTCTTTATAAAAAATGTATAATTAATTACTCTTATGGAAAATTTATTTGGTTTTGGATTGACGGTCGTAAGTATTTATTACGGTGGAAATTATCACCCAAAGGTTATCCATTCGGGACAAGCTTCATTAAATACAAGTCTATTCACTACCCTTGGTATTTAATGTTATTAATGTAATTAATAAAATATTATATAATTAGTTGCCCCTTTTCAACTTGGACATGATGTGTCTTAATGGTCCACCTTATCCGTCGAGACCACTTAGCTTGAGGTTTAAATTCCAAGATTAACATTGAATAATTAAATAACCATTTTCCATCACATCACGTTCATTCCAAAAATGATTATCCTATTATGGTTAACTTTTGAAATGGAAATAATCACACAATATTAATTTATAAATCAATATTTTAAATCTTACTTATATTGCAATTTGTTACGATAGGGATATAAATGTTGCTGGAATCTTATTAATTAAGTAATAATAATAATTAGATCACCATTTATTGATTAATAATAATTAAATCACCATTTAACAATAATAAAAGGTGAATTAATCATAGTATTCTTAATTATTTGTTTATCACATGAGTACCCTATCATCAACATAGCATCCTTGTTCTTATAAACAAAGCACTTGTGAGGGCTTAAACAATTTTACTAATTAATTAGACACTATCATTACCCTATTCACAACAGTTCTCCTATGACAATGTTAACTGACGACACTTGTCTTAGTTTATTATTACAATGTTTTCATATAATTACTAATTCACTTATTTACACATTGACAACCTAACCATTCATTACCTAAGTTGATTGATGTATCCTTAACTGAGTTATCTATGACATTTATACTACTATTCAAGCATGACAAGTATGTTATACACCAGTAATATTGTACACGTACAAGGTGTGCATGCATGGCCAGTGTATGCACATGTCGGATATGTACTATAAACAAACCCCATTCCGCCTATGCATACTTGCTAACTAATAATAGTATCTACCCCCATGCAGAAGAGCAAGCATAATATATAGTATAATTACTTTAACATCCTCGGTTATTTAACAGTTAACCCTTTACGATTTAACATCATTGTCTTTATGTTTACATTAGTTTAATCAATCAAGTACAGGAAGGGTGCCTGCTTCCACTAACTCGGAATCAAGGAATACTAAACCCCCAATAGTACTAACTAACACATCCTCCCATCATAACCTACGTCCAGCATCCTCCATATCCTCCCTTTGCTAGTACAACAGTGGATGTCGGACTCACCGATCTGACCACATAGAACTTGAGAGCGATAGCGTCGGCTGAACAGCGGACCTATCCTCCCCTAGCAGGCATCCGACCATCGTCATCACAACAACATGGGGAGCGTGTCTCAGCACGGCCCTCCCACGACCTCGGGTCTCATGGAACCATAGGGTGGGAAACACATCCATCCCTCTCAACATATTGGGCCTACGCCCTTATCAACTCATACTTGCTGCTATCGGGATTATCAGTTTGTGTTATCGTATCCTCATTTTGGCTGCTGAGGTTTGCTGTATGAACATGTTTTCCTTTCCAATATATATCAGATCAAGTAACTGGCTATTCCATAGCCCTTGTGTCTTGCAGGTTAGTATTTTGCAAAATACAAATTTATAGAAAACATTTCCCATTGATCGCCAATTGATCCATGCTATCAAAAATCATTTTATTTCATGCAACCTTTTTAGCTCATCATAGATGCGTATGACATGTAACACTTCAATAATTCATATAAGAAGATGGTATCCACGTACCGAATCGTATATTTCACATTTCATTAATGAAAACATATAAACATATACTGTAATTGTAAAATAATGAAATCATATGATAATCATGACATTATAACTGCATAACATAGTAACATCATAATCATGGTGAAATCATAAGACAGAGTAACATCATATAATGAGGTCCAATATAGTTTACTCAGTTGAGCTGAGTTCAACATAATATATAAGAAAATAAAGTATAGTGTGTCTAATTGATAAATGCACATAATAAGATATGGGGTGTTACATACACCCTCCCTTCAAGAAACTTCGTCCCGAAGTTATGATCATAATAATGCAGGAAAATCTTGAGTCATAGTTTATGCATTTATGCAAGTGGCGGGTCTTGGCCATACATGTCCTACTTAGCTTTGACTTGACCAAAGATGCTGATATTATCTTATAATTTTACTTCTCTTATCTCATGATATGTGTTCTAATACTTAAAGAACATTTAGATTAATCCTTTTGTTGGATCTCAATATTATGCCTAGAATGCCTAAATGTTATATTCATGTTCTATCCACATTAGTATCCTATTTCCTACCTTTTTACAATATTCTTTAAGTTACATCACCCAGATAAGTTTACCCATCACATGACGGAGTTTACCGAAGCTTATATTGATCCAACTTGGCATGGAATAGTCAACGATTTAAATGGAGGTTTTTAGAACTCGTAATTTGTATTCACTCCATGCGCAACTATCAAGGACCCTTAAGGTTGGTATACCTCTTTTAGGGGAAGAAGGTTCATGCCCTCTAAATCCTAAGTTCATACTTTATTATTTCATTATTGGTAATATGCAATAACATTTAAGTATTATAACATTCATTAAACTAGGAGAACTATTATCGTTTTACAAAGTTTTCATGGCTATTTTTATCAAAACACAATTGTTATCATGTTTATTTATTATTCTCTCCTTTTAAACTAATATAATCTGTTGGGAAACCATTACTTCTTCAATTCCTTAAGAATTTCATAGCTAGTTTTGTTCCCATCCTTACCATCACAAAGGTAATTACTAGTATTTATCCTAGTATGCCATTGTATTTGTACATCACCACTCTTCCTACCCACACAAGCAAATTTTATTTACTTTGTAAAGGCCTTAATCTACTCCTACAAGTTGAACGAAACATCATTACTTAATATGTTCAATCATATTAGAACTTCATAACAACCGCTTTAATCGAGTTAAGTTGAGGATTGTGTTGAGAATCTTATGAATCTCTTATTACTACCCAAGATCTTCACTATATTAGGTATGATTAATCCAAAAAATATCTCAAAAACCTTATTGCACCATTACACCAATATTTAACTGATTTATTCTAAAGCCATGTACCCCCTTAATAAAATAGTTTTTAATAAGCTTTATATGCAATCTCCTTGTTTAAGTGCATGGTGTTTTCCATAATGTGATTCAAAAGGATACCGTGTCCTTGTATCGAGCAAATTTACTTCCATCCCTTTTCTTATCTAAATAATATATAATGTATTTTCTAAGTCTCTCTCTATCTCTCACCTACATAACATTTCATATCTTAACTTTTCTCAACTAAAATACTTGTATATTATTACATTTATTTATATTTTTAAATGAAAATTTTATTTGTAAATATAATTATGAGGTGTTCACGAGTTTTCACTTAAATTTGTACTTTGTACCCAGTTATCTATATACACACATTGATGTTTGTGTAATTTGTTGTGGGGACCTAGGAACTCAAAGCTCAAACACCACTCCATGTTTATTTAACCATATTCTCTTATTCCACACAAGCAAAGTTTAGATGTGGTTGACCTAAAAAATGACACTTTCACATAACCACCAAACATGTTAATTACTTAACATGTAAAACCATTCAATAAAACTAATTTATGTTACTTAGCATTGCAACTACTGCATTCTACGAAAATAGATTAAAACACAAACTTTCCTTTCTTAGTGGATATGTAAAAATTACCACTCTTTGTAATATTCATTTGAATTATTCTAGATGGTTGTAAAGTGTTAACTTTTAAATTGATCTTTTGACGTGAGTGAATGTCTTGTATTTTTGGCATGTATTTCTTTTATCATAATATTGTCAACCTAGTTCCAAGTAACCTAAAATTATAATTAAATAAGCTTTATATATGAAACACAAAATTTATTTATTTATATTTATTATTTTTTTTCTTTTTTCTTTTATCTCAAATATATATACATATATATATCACTTAAATAAATAAAAGGAATATTGTATGTTGATAACTCATATTTGTATTACATTTGATTTAAGGAATATTGTATGTGGGTGAAGGTATGTTATAAGCACCATATAATTAAAGCTTTATGTATAATATCATATCATGCTATCTGTTCTAATTGAATTTGAATCTCCCCATATTGTTGTTTTATGTAATAATATTGCAAATGAAATTTAATGAAGTCAAAGCTTTTCTGTAAAACCATATGTGATTTGTTTTGATTTATTCATACTTTGTAGATATACTTTACATTTATTTTTATTTTTTTTTAGAAAAACTTAAATTGTCAAAAACATAGGTGACTAGGTGAGCAAAACAAATAATGCTCAATGTTCATCAATGCATTCACATAATAAATATAATTATATCTGAAACAAAAAGATCTCGTATGGCATGGATATCACATGTTGATGTGAATTGGGGTCATTAAAATTGTTAAAGTTTTCAAATTATTTAAGTTAGTGTCATTTCTATTCAAGCTAGAGCTCACTAAGTTTTATATAATTATATAATTTGGATATTTTGACAATCACAAATAGTTACTTTTAGAATCTAATATAATTGATCATCGACACATGGCAATATGAGATTGTAAATTATTTGCATATATTTCAAAGTGTTTAAAATAGGATGATCTTTTCCTTTTTCTTTTATATCATTTTATATATCATTATGGCAGGGATGATGAGGTCCGAAAATTCTTAGCAAGGGCTTACATCCGGTTAGAATAAAGTTATTCAAAACCGCCATGTTGCTACAACTAATGGGTTATGATAATATTATCCTGTATCTGCGGTCATCATAATGTTCTTTATATATATACATTCAAAAAAGTTCTCACCTGGTCGCAGAGGTTTATATCACATAGAGAGAAGTGTCACACCGTAAAGAGATCTATCTCGTTGAATTCTTTTCAGCTTTAATCTCCAGCAAAAGAAATTGACATGGATACCATAAAATATTTTTGTAAAATCTATTTCATTAAACAACTGCCAAATATACATTATTGTCCCCTAGATCGCTCGAGGAGAATAAAAGCACACCATTGTCAATGGAGCTGTTCTAATATATATAAATTAGCTCGGTCTGAGAGTTTATAACATTTAACAACTTAAATATAAAAAATATTTATATATATATATATGTATAAATAAAATTACAATCTGGTATTTATAACAAATTAATTAATTAATTAATAATTTTTCCTAACCCTACCGCTACCACACCTAAGATCATGCTGCCTATTCCGTCTAGCCACAGCCATGCAAAAGTGGGTGTATGCTTGAAGGCCACGCGGCCCCTCTTGGTAGTCCACCGCCATGCAAAAGTGGGGAACCCTAAATAGGGTCAATCCCCAAGGCGCGGCCATTTTTTTTTCCTCTCTGGAAATTTTAGCTCCCCAACTCTATGCGAGCTTGCTTAGGGTTTTAGACAGGAAGGAGCTTTTGATCCACGATGCTATGGCAGAAGCACTGGCACAAGCGGTATTTCCTAATTTGCCCGGCATTTATGCTAGCTGAGTGTTCTAGCTATGGATCCGCGGCTCTCCTTGTGGACTCTTCTGGATGCTTGTGTGTTGGGCCTGAGTCTTGTGGCTTAAGATTGACTCGCCAAACTTGTGAGTTTCACATCTGTGCAGGCCCAGTGCCTTTACAACTCAATTTTTGTTGGGTTTTTCTTCATTTTTACTAGTCTGTTCAGTGAGTTTCTAGTTTCTAGTTTCTCCTCTGCAGGAATGTGGACATGGCTTTATTGAATATCAAATGGAAAAAGTTTCTGTAAATCTCTGAATGTGAATTTTTCTTGGAATTGGATTTGTCTTTTTGTTTACAACATATTCATTTTCTCCCTTTCGCATTTAGACCTTTCAGCAATGGTTTACCGCTTAGTGGTATTATTTTCTTTTGAGAGGGCGCAACCCAGAGAGCCCAGCTCAAGAGCGCCCCTTTGTTAGATTTCCAGCTCCGGCACGGAATGCTATAGTAGTATCATATGATCAACCAAATATGGAAATGCAAAATATATTTATTTTATTATTATTTTTTTTTGTTTTGAACCCCTGTAGAGTTGATAGTCCTGCTTTCATAATAATACTAGTGACAGAATGTGCTTTAATAATAATAAAATGACAGAATGTGCAAAAATAAAATTTCATTGACCGATACACGGTATAATGCCACAAAATAATGTTCAAATTCTTAATTCTGTAAACCATGTATAAATTTAATGACGGAATCCTGGCAGGTTTGTGACCTGTATGGCCTGGCTGCACTTGCCCAGACGCGTTGTGCACCTAGCTTGACTCGTGAGCTCTATTAGTATGTATTTTATTTTCTAGATGCTTGGACGCTAGGGTTTCATACCTCTGCGCAAGGAGAGGTATGCTCCTGTAGTGTTGAGGTAGGCAAGGAGAGGTATGCTCCTGTAGTGTTGAGGTAGGCGCTTGCAGTGTTGAGGCTATGTGGAGTTCGTTGGCTAGGCTGTTGGGCATTTGACGAGCCCTCTGTGCTGGGCGCGTTACCTTTATCTATACTTAGCGCCAAATTCTTATTAATTTATTATTTATTTGCCATGGCGCTTGGAGTGTGGAGGCTATGCGGAGCCCATTTTGGACTGGGCAACTGGTTGCGTGAGTGCATCTCGGTGTTGAGCGCCTGGGCTGGACCTGTTATAACAAAGGAAGGCACTGCGCTTGTGCTTGGCGTTTGGGTTGTAGTGGCCTGCGTGGTGACCCCCCCCTCGACCTGGCATTCAGTCGCTTGCAAAGCTCTCAGTGTTGAGCTCAGGCTTGGCAACAAAAGAAAAGGTGTTAAGCCTATCCTATCCTATTCGATCGGCCAATTTTTACAGATTGGAGATTTAAGCCTATCCTCACTGGTATTAAATAGGCACCAGAATCATTGATTGCAAAATCATCTGTAGATTGCCCTCATAAAAAAAAACATTCAATGATAAAAACAGCTTGATCGCAGGGATTCCCAGTTGCAGACTTCTTTATTAAAAGAGTGTCTCCCTGGTTTTCATCTAGCATCAACTCTCTAATTTGGAGTCTAAGTCTCTCCAATGTCAATTCCAACTGACCAAAATCTCTCAAAATTTGGACATTTTTATCATTAAGCTAAATAAGACGACTCAATCCCTCCAAAGTCTTCTCTCGTGTATCAGGCACTGCTGTGAGATCCAATACTGATTTAAATTATTGTTTGCTAGCTAAAAAAAATACTCGTAGCTCCTCTAGCTTCTAATTCGAACTGTTCAGCCACTAAAGAGACAGACTTCCTACGCACATTGCTCATGATATCCTGAAGCATATGATCTCCTCCTTCAGAGTAATATACAACTTGCGCATCAGGGTTATTTCTGATTATTGCTGAGTGATCTCCTCCTTCAGAGTAATATACAACTTGCGCATCAGGGTTATTTCTGATTATTGCTGAGACAATATCTTTGCACTAAGACTTTGGAAGGGTTTTCGGATGTGTTATTCATATATACATTGTTTGCGGCGGCGACAAGGACAAAAAAAAAAAAAAATGCCTCAGCTTCCTGGGGTCATTCATGATTTGACAAGAATATCCCTAAACTTATTTATACCGATGCATAGAATTTTAATTACAGTGAGCGTGGGCTCAAATTTGCAATTCCACTTTTGCAAAGATTGGGACCTGTAGCCTCGACCTATTGTTGCCATACCAACTCAAGGATTGTTTTCTAGGTTCTCCCTATGTTATAGGCGATTCATAACCTACGCTTTAGGGACCCGTTGGAAGAGATTTCAAAAGAAAAGGAGGTGTTGCATAATGTGCTGGTAATAAGCCACGACCTATATATTTTGGGACTGTAATTTTATAAGACTTAAAATGTGCTAGCGGCCAAACACTCTATGTCTCAGGTGCTTCTTCTTAAAGGTGGCTTTGGAGGAGCCCGGAATAAGACACGGAGTCACTTAAAAGATTAAAGTAGTCATATAGAAAACCAGGCAACTTGCTAATGCTCTCATAATATCCCACCTAGATATAGCTTACCACAGATAATCTCATATTTAATTCTAACTTAACGAAAAGGATACACATTGCTTGTCAGGCCTTTTTATGCTCCTAAAAGCATTTGCAGTCGTTCTATGGTCACTTAATCCCACATCAAGCCCCGGATGAAAAACAAGCACCGGCTGAGCCATTATCACGCTACCAACCCACCCTGGTTGATGAGGATCGATGGTTTGATACCGATTCCTACCGACCCCGCAACTAAGTCGTTACCCTAGCAATATCATTCGTATTCCTTAAATATTTACTGGTTAATTTTAGATCATATCTGGCACTTCAGCACCTTCGACATTGTATACTTCTTCTGGTCCCAATCCTTTTCTGTAGGAGATTGGCCTTCTATCCCTTGTTCTGCTCACTTCTTTAAACAACCAGATTTATATTTTGAAGAAGAATTCTTCTATTATATTATACTTCGATTTGCGACCATAAAGTTCATAAAATGTAAACTTTCATAAAGAAACGATTCATTTTAGTTTCCCCGATGACCAAACTAGTTCTCGGCCCTGTTCAAGATTAAATTTTATTAGCTTAAAATGTAGAATGAGGCTGTTTTATATAACTGGTAGGTTATATATATATAATAAGTAGCGCAGCTCAAGCCGGGTCTAAAAGCGCATCCCAGTGGAGAGTATCCCAGCTGAATTGAGCATCCAAGTATCAAAGCCTGAGTATGAAAGCCCGTAGCTATTGCGCACCCATGAGCTAACCAGCCTAGCCACGCCCAGCGAATGAATCCTGCCTAACCTAGATAAATTATAGGAAGATGAAATTGCTTTTTTTATACTCTGTTACCCTATAAACCTTTTCCCTTTCACTTTACGACTTTTTAGCGTGTGAGGGTGATTGAGAAAACAATGCAACAATCCTTACTAATGACCACGCTAGGTATTTGAAATACCCAGATTTATGTCGTGAAAAGGTAAAACAAATTAATTACCTTTGAAAGTTTAGTATGAATTACCAACTATATTCTCACATCATCCATAAAATGGTTAAACAAAACAAATACACGACTGTAAATGTCTTTGAAATCCACGATTAGGAGATGTATATATTAGAAATCTGGATAAACAAAATCAATTCATTGATGGATGTGTTGAGGTTAAGTATGGTGAATGGTAAAGTTTTAAACATAATTCTCTGAATTTAATTTAAAATAATGATTGTAGTGGCCTCCTTAAATATGAGATTTTATGTTTGTTTTCTTTTTATGCCAAATATGCAACTTCTTCTTGTTTTCTTATAAAATTTACAGAATTCTTACTCTAATGCTATATATATGTGTAACTGACTATTTCTGATTTTTATGGTTGTGCAGATAAACTACTGTTACATAAATTAGGGAAGAAGGGTTGGAAAATCTTGAACATTGATTTCGGATTTATGCATAGAGTTCCACATAGATTTACAGATATATATATATATTTTTTTGTTGCTTAGTGATGCTTGGTTTCTATTTCTTGTAGGCCATTAGGTTCGAGAGTTCGAACCTGGCTCTGATACCATCTGTAGTGCTCTGGTTTTTACAGCAGAGCACCGAGTAAAAATTTCAGAGTTAATTGAATTCTTATTAAACTTTATCAAGTGTATGGGAGTAAATTTCTAACAACTACCATGCTTCTAAATGATATTTAGTGTTCTGCCATGTTTTTTTTTATCAACCTTACATTCGTAATTTAAACTAAACAAACATATCAATATTTCCTTTTCAACAATCATGTTCCAGCATAAGAATATGTTTCACAACTCAGTAAATCAGTAAATAGCAAGTTATGCATGTTTACAGTAAGTTTTAGCATAATAGTCAAATAACGGAAATTACCTGATGCTGATGCTAACCGTAAGTTGTAGAAGGTTGTATAACCCCTTAGACAGCCAAACTGAAGTGTCCACCCTACCGACCAACTATTATCTTGCTAGCCCTTGGAAATCAAAGGATTTCCAAGCCCCCGAGCCCACAATCTGATAATCCCGAGAGCAGTCCTCTCTTCTGTTCTCCAAACTTTCTGTTCTCCAAATTTTCTGTTCTCCAAACTTCTTTGTTCTCCAAACTTCTTTTCTTCCCCCGTTAAAAAAAAAACCTCCCCTTTCTCCAAGCTCTCCCCCTCTATATAATTTCCCTTCCTCGAGAATATCTTGGGCTTACTCCACCGCCCCAAAATCCCCCTCTCGAGCCCCTCAACATTTACTCCTATCACCAGTTCATTCATACACGGTTCTTTATAAAAAATGTATAATTAATTACTCTTATGGAAAATTTATTTGGTTTTGGATTGACGGTCGTAAGTATTTATTACGGTGGAAATTATCACCCAAAGGTTATCCATTCGGGACAAGCTTCATTAAATACAAGTCTATTCGCTACCCTTGGTATTTAATGTTATTAATGTAATTAATAAAATATTATATAATTAGTTGCCCCTTTTCAACTTGGACATGATGTGTCTTAATGGTCCACCTTATCCGTCGAGACCACTTAGCTTGAGGTTTAAATTCCAAGATTAACATTGAATAATTAAATAACCATTTTCCATCACATCACGTTCATTCCAAAAATGATTATCCTATTATGGTTAACTTTTGAAATGGAAATAATCACACAATATTAATTTATAAATCAATATTTTAAATCTTACTTATATTGCAATTTGTTACGATAGGGATATAAATGTTGCTGGAATCTTATTAATTAAGTAATAATAATAATTAGATCACCATTTATTGATTAATAATAATTAAATCACCATTTAACAATAATAAAAGGTGAATTAATCATAGTATTCTTAATTATTTGTTAATCACATGAGTACCCTATCATCAACATAGCATCCTTGTTCTTATAAACAAAGCACTTGTGAGGGCTTAAACAATTTTACTAATTAATTAGACACTATCATTACCCTATTCACAACAGTTCTCCTATGACAATGTTAACTGACGACACTTGTCTTAGTTTATTATTACAATGTTTTCATATAATTACTAATTCACTTATTTACACATTGACAACCTAACCATTCATTACCTAAGTTGATTGATGTATCCTTAACTGAGTTATCTATGACATTTATACTACTATTCAAGCATGACAAGTATGTTATACACCAGTAATATTGTACACGTACAAGGTGTGCATGCATGGCCAGTGTATGCACATGTCGGATATGTACTATAAACAAACCCCATTCCGCCTATGCATACTTGCTAACTAATAATAGTATCTACCCCCATGCAGAAGAGCAAGCATAATATATAGTATAATTACTTTAACATCCTCGGTTATTTAACAGTTAACCCTTTACGATTTAACATCATTGTCTTTATGTTTACATTAGTTTAATCAATCAAGTACAGGAAGGGTGCCTACTTCCACTAACTCGGAATCAAGGAATACTAAACCCCCAATAGTACTAACTAACACATCCTCCCATCATAACCTACGTCCAGCATCCTCCCTATCCTCCCTCTGCTAGTACAACAGTGGATGTCGGACTCACCGATCTGACCACATAGAACTTGAGAGCGATAGCATCGGCTGAACAGCGGACCTATCCTCCCCTAGCAGGCATCCGACCATCGTCATCACAACAACATGGGGAGCGTGTCTCAGCACGGCCCTCCCACGACCTCGGGTCTCATGGAACCATAGGGTGGGAAACACATCCATCCCTCTCAACATACTGGGCCTACGCCCTTATCAACTCATACTTGTTGCTATCAGGATTATCAGTTTGTGTTATCGTATCCTCATTTTGGCTGCTGAGGTTTGCTGTATGAACATGTTTTCCTTTCCAATATATATCAGATCAAGTAACTGGCTATCCCATAGCCCTTGTGTCTTGCAGGTTAGTATTTTGCAAAATACAAATTTATAGAAAACATTTCCCATTGATCGCCAATTGATCCATGCTATCAAAAATCATTTTATTTCATGCAACCTTTTTAGCTCATCATAGATGCGTATGACATGTAACACTTCAATAATTCATATAAGAAGATGGTATCCACGTACCGAATCATATATTTCACATTTCATTAATGAAAACATATAAACATATACTGTAATCGTAAAATAATGAAATCATATGATAATCATGACATTATAACTGCATAACATAGTAACATCATAATCATGGTGAAATCATAAGACAGAGTAACATCATATAATGAGGTCCAATATAGTTTACTCAATTGAGCTGAGTTCAACATAATATATAAGAAAATAAAGTATAGTGTGTCTAATTGATAAATGCACATAATAAGATATGGGGTGTTACAGGTTATGACTTAAAATAAGAGAGAATATCTCTTATTTTAAGTTTATGACCACCAAGCAAACTAATACTCGATACAAACTCAAATGCAACAACAATAAAAACATGCATACTCTAACACAGAATAATGATGCAGGGCGGCTCGCAGCCCTGCCTTATTTCTGTCAAATATCATCTTCTTCTAGTCCATAGCTATTACCAAAATGTTACAGTAACTAAATGGCACTACCAGAGTGACACTTAGTTACAGGAATATTTAAATGATTGCATAAATTCAAGTATGCTGTAGGAATTCAATAATGTTACAAGCATTCTTCAGGTACCTTTGAAGGCTGAATACACTCGCTCTACCTTTTTATTAATACATTTCTTAAAAAATGTATTTTCTTTCACATCATATCCACAACTTCAAGGTTCCTGGAACTCGTCTTCTTTCTTTAGAACTCAATTCCCATTCACACTTGATCAACCCAAAACGTTGCTCACGAACTTCTGCAAAACGTAATTTAGAAAACCTTGCAAATCTCTTCAACCATGTATTTTCTTGAAAACAATATAGGGATTAAGACAATAGACCCATTCTGCACAAGACCCAGATCACAAAATCTTTAGCTTCATGTTCATTTGTCCAAAAATTGAACCGCAAGTTCAATGATGATTTTTGTTTATGCAGAATCATTCTAAAGCCCCAACAAGACCTACCAAAGGCGTTTTACTTCTTATGTCTCAAATCTGTAATTAAAAAAGACTACTTGCAGGGTTCGACTTCAATCTCAGAGGTTGACCGTGTCTTGGTCAAGTTTCATTGATATCATTTGTATAGATGTCACTTTTCTCAGCATTTCATTTCACATCTGTACTCACCATGCATAGGAACCTCAATTCCCTTCAACATTCTACACTCTAGCAACACATTACAATGAAATAATCTACTTGTATTCCATCAATGCACTTGGCAATAACTTCCTCAATCAATTTCAAGATCGATTATTCTCAAGAATTCCTCCCCAATCTCTTCCAGAACTAGAGTGTCATACATAGAGATTCTACCCAGTTCTCTTTCCCTTAATGAAATCAAAGATTTTTCCCTCTTCTTTGCAATCCATCAAATATAGAATTTTTTTACAAATCTAAACCAATTGATCAATTTAAGCATTCACCAAATTTCAACATGCACATAGATACATGAACGCAACACAAAAAACGATGAATCTCCTTTTCATTAATAAAATGCAACTGCACATGCTCAGTAACCCTAGTCTAGTCCTCTATGGCTTGATTTTAACATTCCTCGGCCATCCTTCTCTGAAATATTGATCTACTCTGTAAGGCTCATATAAATCACATTCACATATCCAAAAGGACGTAGATGCTTCCGACTCTCAAACCCTAGCCACTTCCTGGAGGAGGGTTTGGTAATGGACTTTTAGATCATGGGAAAGATCTAGGATGTCATTATGGTGTCGAGTATTTTGGCCTCTACATAATGGGCATCCTTGTTTTATAATCATTTACCTATACATTAAATCCTCCAGGCTCGAAGGAAACTATTCGAGCTTCAATAAGCATACATGGGATCAAATTTCCTATTCATGTTGCAAATTATAATGAAAACACTAGAGAAATTGACATGCTTTTGGGAATATAATACCTATGGTGTAGTTACATTTGAAAATAATTTTGTTGCGTAATTATATGATGAATTAGGAGTATTGTTGGATCTAAAGTGTAGACAACATTTTCCACTAAAATCTTGAGGGATCCCACTAAAGCACCCCTATCATGTTTTGTTAAGTTTAGCTAGGTCTTGTATAGAAAATGGGTGTTGTGCATTAGGTTTGCAGAAACAATAAATTTCAAATCACCATTTTGGATCCTACTTGCAACCTCAATGTCACCATATTTCTACTCTATACCAAACAAATCCAATGCACTAGACATGTGAATGGAGGATGAAAGTTGCAACACAATGCACCTATGGTACATTTTGTTGTAGTAGGATCAAGCATTATCGAGTTTATCCAATCCAATATTGTTTGCAACTGCTAGAAATGGTTCTAGCATGGGCCTTACATTGTGAGGTTGTATAAAAAAATTTCAACAACATGAATAACCTCATAGCATCCATCAAAGTGTAATTGCTATTATAGAAGGAGATTGTACTAGTCGTATTATATTGTTTGTTTTTATTATGGTATTATGTAATATTATAATATATGTTTTGTAATAATATAAAAATCATATGTTGTAATTTTTTATATATTATAACTACCATTTCTCCTATCATCAATTGGTATACTAAGGGGGGGTTTATCATTATCCTCTCATACCCAATAATGTTAGTGTGGATCCCAAGCCACTAAATCCATTCAAAATGAATCTCCAATGGATCGAGGATTCTATATCTTAGTTATATTTATTCTATCAAGGTAGTCAGGATTCTATATAGTGAACAATCCCCTGATTTTGTGTTTTCTCAACTCTTCCTAAACAATTTGAAGAGGTATAAGAAGGAATTTATTTCATTGGCAAAGGAAAAAAAATACTTGTGATGACAGACTCTTCACTGATATTGAGGACAAGTTGCCAAATTTTTATTCTTGGGATGGTTTTGAGTTTATCTTAGATCAATTCAAGAAGATATAATTTTACATATGAGCAGAATTCAAAAAATCTCAACTTAAATTGGATGATTTCTAGCTTTTCTTTGTGTTATAATCATATGAAATTCTTAGAGTTGGGTTCCTCCCGCAACCATGTGTAGAGCCTTTAGACTCATACCTATTGTTGATAACCTTCTGATGGCATTGATATCCCCACATATCGATCATGGATGTTATTGACAGGTCATGTGTGGTGGTTTGAACCATCATTCATGGTGCATTCCTAGAAGCTTCTTTTACATCTTTCCATGTACATATTGTTGAAAATAATCCAAGGCTCCCAAGTCTGCAAGATTTTGATACATAGTACCATGGATACCCATACAAAGTCATGCATGGTGCTTCAAACCATTATTCATGGCTTTGGATGCCTATATGGTTTCTTTAGGGCCAAAAAGATGTTGTTCTTACCAAGAAAGTCATTCTTAGGCCCTAGGACATGCACATATCTCTCAAAATATCCTAATGGAATAGACATCATCAATCATTGGCTAATGATACCCTCAGGAGGCCATGTGTTGTTGGTGGATGAAACCTTCTTATCCCTACATGGCTATAAGATTCCTTTAGAGCTCGAAGTTCATGTCTCCTCCATTAACCATGTACAAATCCCCAAGAACACAAGAACCAGAAACATAGCACTATGGACACCCATGCAAAGTAATGTGGAGTGCTTTGAGGCATTGCCCATGGATTTGGTTACCTAAATGGTTTCTTTCGAGCCAAATTTATGATCTTCTTCCCCAAAATGTCATTCCCAAGGCCCTAGGGAACCTACATAATACTCAAAACCACTTAATGGAACTAGCATCCTCAAACATAGGCCAATGACACCCTTAACAAGACATGTGTTGGTTTTAGAGGAAACCTACCTATCCCTAGATGGATAGAAGATTCATTTAGATCTCGAGGTTTAGGTTTCCTTCACTAACCATGACCAAGGCCACAAGATCAAGATACATAGTGCTATAGATACCCCTCCAAAGTCATGCATGGTGATTTGAGGTAGTTTTCATGGCTTTGGATGCCTCAATGATTTCTTTAGGGATAAAAGCATGGTATTCTTCCTTGGAACATGATTCACAACACTATAAGACACACAGTACTAGGTCAAAACCACCTAATGGAACCAACATCCCAAATCATAGGCGAATGATACACACATGAGACCATGTGTGTTTGGTGGAGGAAATCTCCTTAGCCTTGGATGGATAGAATATTCCTTTAGGGCCCAAGGATTAGATGTCCTTCATTGATGACACCTAAGGCCCCATGACTAGAAACCTAGATACATAGTGTCATGTGCACCCCTATGAAGTTGTGCATGGATCCTTGAGGCACTGTTCATAACTATGGATAGAAAATCAATTTATTTAGTTCAAAAAATTGGTATTCTTATTTATAGCATTATTCCCAAGGCCCCCAGACACATAGATACTACTCAAAACCACCTAATGATACTATCAGCTTCAGTCATAAGCCAATGATACCCTCAAGAAGCCATATGTGGATGGTGGAGAAAATGTTCTTAGCCCTGGATCGATATAATATTCCTTTAGGATCCAAGGTTCAAGTATTCTCCCTTGACCATAGCTAAGGCCCTAAGTCCCAAAGACTTGGATACATAGTGCCATGGATACCTTACAAAGTGATGTGTGGTGCTTTGTGGCATTGTTAATGGATTTGGATGCCTAAATGGTTTCGTAAGGATTAAAGGCATGGTATTCTTCCATAAGATGTCATTGCCAAGGCCTTGATACATGTACGTATTGATCAAAACCACCTAATGTCAATGTCATCCACAATCATAGGCCAATGATACCCTTAGGAGTCCATGTGTTATTGTATGTTGAAGGCATCAAGGCAACAAGACCTAGATACATAGCACCATGGATACCCTGTGAAGCCATAGGTGCACTTCAAGGAATCTTGCATGGATTTGGATGCCTCAACAATTTATTGGCGGCTAAAGGAATGGTCTTATTCCCTAGAATATCATTCTCAAGTCCCTCGAACATGTACATACTACTAAAAAACTTAATAGGATGAGCATTCTCAATCATAATCTAATGGTACTCTCAAGAGTCCATGTGTGGTTAGTGAAGGGAACTCTCTTATCCCTTGATGGCTAGAAGATTCCTTTAGATACCAAGCTGTATATTTCCCCGTATGATCATTTCCAAGCTGCCAACTCCAGTAGAAATGGATACCTAGTGCCATAGATACCATTGTGAAGTCGTGGATGGTGCATTAAGGCATTGTTCATGGATTTGGATGATTCAGTGGTTTCTTTAGGGATAAAGGTATGATTTTTTCTCTAGAATTCCATTCCCAAGGCCATGGGACATGTACATATTTCTCAAAAATGCTAATGGTACCACCATCCTCAATCATAGGCTAATGATACCCTTAGGGGGAATGCGTTGTTTATGGAGGAAACCCTCTTGGACCTAGATGGATAGAATAATTCTTTAGAGCCTAAGGTTCAAGTCTCTTCAGCTTACCATGTCCAAGGCCCCAAGGCCCCAACACCTAGATACATAGCACCATGGATAACCTTACAAACTCATGCATGATGCTTTGAAACATTGTTCATGAATTAAAATTCCTTAATGGTTTTTTCAGGACCAAATGAATGATCCTCTTCCCTAGAGATACATTCTCAATCCCTCGGGACACGTACATACTACTCAAAACGATGTAATGGCAATAATATCCTCAATCATACACCAATGATACGTTCAAGAGGGCATGTGTGGTTAGTAGGGGTAATCTTCGTAGTCTTTGATGGAAAGAATATTCCTTTAGGGCCAAAGGTTCAAGTCTTCTCCCCCAATCATGTCCAAGGCCCTAAGACCCAAATACATGGATACATATTGCCATGAGTATCCCTATGAGGTCATGTATGATGCTTCAAGGCATTGTTAATGGCTCTTGATTCCTCAATGGTTTCTTTAGGACCAAACACATGGTCTTATTCCCTCGAATAGCATTCCTAAGGCTATGATACACATATATACTACTCAAAACTGCTTAATGTCATTAACATCCCCAATTTTTAGGCTAATGATAGCCTTATAAGGCCATTAGTGGTTGGTGGAGGAAACCTTTTTTTTTTTTATTGCTAGGATGTCTGTGACTTATGGCACTAGCATGTGGTCTATGAAACCATGACCCAAGGGCATCTAAGCTGTCAAAATAACCCAGGGATTGCACCTAGTCTGGGCCACACCAACACTTATCATGGATTTATTTTTAGGTGTCTCCTCCCACTATCATGGATTTTCAAACCTTGGGACACCTAAAAATAGAACCCTCAGAACCCAATCACATTAGTAGTACATGACTTGTTGGAGGAAAATTTATTATCCCTAGATGGATAGAATATTCCTTTAGGGCCCAAGGTTTAGTTCTCCTCTCTTGACAATGTCCAAGGCGTCAAGTACCCAAGACTTAAATGATAGAACCTTGGATACCATTGTGATGTTATGTGTGGTTCTTTGACGGATTATTTATGGCTCTAAATGCCTCAAGGGTTCATTTAGGATGAAAGACATTGTCATCTTCCGTAGAATACCATTCACAAGGCCCTCATACACATACATACTACTCAAAACCACCTAATGGTATTAACATCCTCAACCATAGGCCAATGATACCCTTAGGAGGTCATGTGTTGTTGGTGGAGGCAACCTTCTTAGCCATGGATAGCTATAATATTCCTTACAGGACCAAGGCGCAAGTCTCCTCCACTGACCATGTTGAAGGCCCAAAGGACACAAGACCTAGATACATAGTAGCATGGATGACCAGAAGAAGTCATGTGTGGTGCTTCAAGCCATTTTTCATGGATTTCAATGTCTCAACAATTTCTTGAGGGATAAAGGAATGGTAATCTTCCTTAAAATATCATTCGGAATGCCCTAAGGCATGTAGGTACTACTCAAAACTACTTAACGACATCAACATTCTCAATCATAGGCTAATTGTACTCTCAAGATTCCATATGTGGTTGGTGGAGAAAACCTTCTATATATTTATGGATAGAATTTTCCTTTAGGGACTAAGATTCAATTCTTCTCCTTCAAGGAATTGTTCACAGATTTGGATGAATCAATAGTTTCTTTAAGGTCAAAGACATGGTATTCTTCCCTCGAATGTTATTCCCAAGTCCCTGGGACACCTACATAATCATCCTTCCTTCCTCTTATGACTCCAGTTATGGCCTTAAGACCCATCCCACTATTGAAGAACTCTCGATGGTGCCCATATCCAACTTTTATGCCAAAAATCCAATTTAAAGCATGTATGCTATGGTTCATGGCCTTGATAATTTTCCATTACTTTAATAACTTTATGTTAGGGTATAATTTCCTTAATTTCTTCCCAAACCTTGGTCTTAAACCCGTCCCTAGTGCACAAAATTGAATATTTGCATCCATATAGAACTTTAAGTGTAATGGTATCCTATACAATGCATAATCTTCTATGTGATACTTTGAGCCATGTCATTCTTAGCCTTGGATGCATAGAAAATTCCTTTAGGGACTAAGTCCTGTAATTTCTCTGATGATTATGTCTAAGGATTTAGGACAAATACCCGGTGTCACTTATATCAATGCTCATATGCAAAGGATAACATTGGGACTTTATAGGTGTGTTTCAAAGCTCCCATTATGGCCTAAGGCCTGTGTTTATTTCTATAACCTTATACAAAACCATAATAGCCATAATTAGTAGAAAAAAACTCATAATTGTGTTGATGTCCCCACTTGGAGGTAGATAATACCCCCAATCAGAAATTTGTAGTGGTTCAAGGTGTTGTTTTTTTCCTTGGATGCTCACAATATTTTACTAGGCGCCAAGGCCTGGATTTGCTCCCTCAAACATGTCAAGGGTCTTGACACCCATATATAGTATTTAAAACCTCTTACTTACATTTACACCCCCAATATTAGGCCATGGATACCTTTAAGAGCTCTCATGTGGTGGTTTAAGGTATAATTTCTAATTATTATATTCCTATAGGTTTCCTCTAACATCTAAGTCCTCCTTTCCGGTCTTAATCATGTACATGCCCCAGAAACCTATACATAGATTTATTTCCTTCAATTCCCCACTATATCCTTTTATAATGCTATGTGGATCCTTTCAAAAATTCAATTTCAATGGCTCAACACATCATTATTATCGCTACACACCTAGAAGCTTCATTTAGCCTAAGACTTAAATTTCTTCTCGTAACTATATCGAGGGGTACTAAACCCATCTTTGGTCATCAAAACCTTAAAATGACATTAATGCCTACACATAGAGACTAAGAATATTCTCAACAAGATATGTGTGTTACTTTATCTTTTGGTTGTAGATTCCTAATATCTTATTTTAGGGTACAAAGTAGAGGTTTCCTCCCTCTATCATGTCCAAGGATTTAAGAGCCATGCCTTGCTCTCAAAACCTAATAATGATACTAATACTTATCAATAAATTTAATAAAATCAATAAAAAATAACTCAATTGAATAATGAAATTTCAATTCAAATCACTTTTATTAATATTTTATAATAATAATAAATTAAAAATGGTTGTTTTTAATTATTTGTCAATATTAAGAATCATAGGTATTTATTTAATTAAATAATATTAAAAATTAATTAATGAATTATTTATAAAATAATTATTTGTGAACTTCTTGGGGTTGTGATGTAAAGCTTCCTAAATAAATGATGTGAATTTATTTGCTTAAATAGTTAAAAAAACAAATAATTAAATTTGTGGTGACTATGGTGTAAAACCCTATAAATTAATTATGAGCATTTATTGAATGAAATAAAAATTGAATTAAGTTATTTACAAAATAGTTATTTTTTTATGTTGTTGTGTTTGTGGTACAAATCATCATAATTAAATCTTATTTGTACATGTCCATGCCATAAATAAGCCTTTAACACCACTATATGGTACTTCCCAAGATGATATTTATCTAGCTTTATGATTACTCATTAAAACCTTATAATAGTGTCATGCCTACATGTAGAGGCTAAGATTATTCTTAAGAAGATATGTGGTGACCTTTGAAGCGTCTTTCTTGGTCCTAGATTCTTGAAAGCTTCTTTTATGGCCAAAGCTAGAGGTTTTCCCTTTGACCATGCCCATGGATATGAGATCCATTATTTGTGCTAAAAACCTAATAATGACACTAATGTCCATCAATAAAATTAATGAGTTCAATGCATTTTTTCTTAATTGAATAATAAAATATCAATTCAAATAATTTTTATTACTACTTTATAATAATAATAAATTAACAATTGTTGTTTTTTATTACTTGCCAATGTTAAGAACCTTTATGTATGTATTTGTTTAAATAATATTAAAAGTTAAAATTGAATTGAATTATTTAGAAAATTGTGATGCAAAACCTCATAAATGAATCTTCTGAATTTATTTGTTTAAATAGCAAAAAAATAAACAAAATGAATTTGTTGTAATTGTGGTATAAAAACTCATAAATGAATTTTGATCACTTATTTGAATAAATAATAAAATAATTTAACTAACTTATTTATAAAATAATTATGTTTTATGGTGCAAATCCTCATAATCAAATTCTACAAGGACAAGTCCATGTGACAAATAATAACTTAGCACCATTTATGGTACTTGCCAACATGTCATTTCTCTTATGGAAAAACTCAATTTCTAATAATATTAACAAATATTAACACCATCTTAACACCACAAATTAGAAGTGGTGCTAATACCACCACCTTAACACCACAAAATGTAAGTGATGCTAATATCACCACTTTAACACTACAAAATTGTAACTAGTGCTAATACCATCATCTTAACACCATAAAATATTAGTGGTGTTAACTTGTGGTGCTACGACCTGGTTTTTCTTGTTGTGTGAGTTGTTTCCAAATTCTATGATACTCGATAACAATAGTTTTTCAGATGGATCAGATCCATCTCAACGTGTTCTCCACCATTTGGTTGATGAAGTTTTGAACAATGCTATTGATGAGGCTCAAGCTGGAATTGTTACAGGCGTGGATGGTTTTGTTAGCATTAAAGATGATGGTGGAGGGATTCTCGTAGATTTATATCTCGTTATACATAAGTCTCCATTTTCTGTTGTTCTCAGCTACTAGCACTTGCTATCTTTATTTGTATGCTTGCATTAGTTGGAGTTTTCTATCCATACAACAAGGAGCCCTCAATATTTTTGATGTGATTATATATTCTCATACACATGGAATTGCACGATACATTGCAGTTGCTATAACTTATAACGCAACTACTACATTTCCATTTGGAATGATTCTTGGGATTTTGCTTATCTCCACACTTGTGATCCCTCCTTTTCTCATGTTGGGTGATATTTCTAGAAAAAGAAATAGGGCTGAGTTTCGGATTCCTTGTTACACTTCAAGTATCTCAGAAATATTCTACCGTCTTCCATGGTAGAGAGGGATAGTTACTCACATGAAAATGGTTGGGTTTTCATCCTTTAATGCCACATACATTGAGCTTAGTAGCGGAAGGATCATAATGAAGAATCAATGATAGTTCAATATCATCATTCTGTTTTATATTCTCAGCAAGAAGCCTGTGAAACAGAATGCAATGCACACAGTAATAAAAGCTCAAATGCAAGGCTGCTAAATGCTAGCTATATGGAGAATAATCTAGATCACAACTGTTTCTTATACTGGAAGAATGTGGAGACCATGTTTAAAGAAATGATTATGGAGCTATCAAGCTGATATACAGAGCTACGATTATTTGAAATTTTCCACTACAAATAAATAATCAATATCGAGTATTTGCAAGTATAACAGAATAAAGGGCGCCAGCCGCATGTGTAGGGAGTAGCAGGAATGCGTAGACGTGAGGAGGCAGGCGCCTTGCTCTGGCAAAACGCGTGTTGTTTTTGCATGGGGGATGATGAAGAGTATGAATCGGCGCCTGCATGTTCTGATACATTCCAGGAAGTAGTGTAAAGCCACCCTTGAAGCCTGGTTGGCACACTTCCTAGGACGTTTTTCGATTGGATATCCTAAGACTAAAAGTCAAGCTATAGTGAAGAGATCAGATACATAGTCTGGTGGAGGTTGCGAACTGGGTTGCTCGATCTATCCTTTGACAAGGCATATGTGCATGGAGTCAATACTCTATAAGATTACGTTGGTTTGGTGCCATGAATTAAACCTATTTTTTTGTCGACTCCATGGACTACCAATGTTAGTGCTTTCATTAGAGAAGGGTATGACTCAATGATCTCAACTGCGTGGGAGACTGTGGGCTTAATAAGTGAGCTCTGTGTGTCAAGAACAACATGCAGGTTGTTGGAAGCACGCCTGCCCCTTTGCTTGAGCCATGGAAATCGTGGAGGTCACTACATATTTCTTTGTAGATGGTTGGTCCTCCTCTATACTAAGATCACAGATATCACTTGGTGGGTGCAGATGTCATATAGAATATGAGTTGAAGATCGAGGGTTTGAAAGAATCCATAAGGGTGTAGGAGCATGCCAGGATACAGAGCATGATCATTCATAGTTATCCTACTCTGGAAGTGCAGGGGAAGTGTGGTGAGCCTGTGAAAGAAGCTGTGCAGGAGGTGAAGATCGAAACTATCAATGGGTGTCTGCAACGCAAAGGAAGTGAAGATTGAAACTATTAATGGGTGTCTGCAGCGCAAAGGTATTTTTTTGGTTTACTAATACTTTGTAAAGACTTTGGAATATTTTGGAAGAAAGTGATGGTAGCATTTGTAAGGGCAGGGTAAAAAATAAAAAAGAGAGCAATGGTAGAAAAATTATTATTATTTTTGGAGTTGTAAAATTTAGTTTTTTACATGTAATTGTGCATATGACTATAAGACCTGGAATGGCATGCATACCCCTCTAGGTTGTTGTTGGGTTGATTGTTGTGTCCATATGTTTTTTTCCCATGAGATTACATGTAATGAAGCCTATTTTAAAGGCTTGGTTAACTCCATTGTAAATAGACCTAAAGTGAGCGGTGAAGGCTCATTTGGTTGTCTTGGCCGGATTTGGTTAAGGTCTTCAGATGCAAAGTTTGAGGTGGAGCATAGAAGGTGCTCAGGATTTCATAGGAATATTTGTTTGCAAGCTCAAAGTAATCATTGTATGGCCTGAAGCAGTCTCTTAGGCGTGTGGTACAAGATGTTGGATTACTTCATGGTGAGCCAAGGTTGGCATTATGCTTGAGCTATGACAAGCATGGTTTAAGATCAATAGTTTGGCTAAGGTTGTTGGACATTCTATATGAAGGATCTGAGAGCTGCAAAACAATCTTGAGCGTGAATGTACAAGAGACGGATTGATGGTAAGTTTTGGTTATCACAAGAAGAGTACATGGTAATGATACTCAAGAAATGTGAAACTGGTAAATATCATAAGCTTTCTTCAGGTTGATGTCCACGTAATAAAGAAAAGGGTTATATGTATCATGTATGGTACACTAGTGTGATGTATGCGATGCGATTTTTTCACATGCGGTTGGTGTTGTCGGTGGATACATGACAAATACAGGTGAAGCAGTGAAGTGGGTGCTTTGGTATTTAGAAGCACAAATGGACAAGGGAAGGGAATCACATAAATTGTTGTCAAGGTGGAGATTGTTGGAATGTGACAACCAATTGATGGTTTAGGTCAGGTTGGTTCACAGTGGTTTCACCAACGGTATAATCAGTTATGTGTAACTAAAGGTTTGCTTAGATATGTGGTCCATTGAGGTAGATATTGAGCTGGGGCTTTAAGCCCTCTCTTGGATAGTTTGTAAACTATTGTATATGATGAATAAATACTTCCTGCCCTTGTCCCGTGGATGTATCCCACATTCAGTGGGTGAACCACATAAATTTTTGTGTCTCTTGTGTGATTTTTGTTCTGCGTAAATCTGTTATACATTCTTGTTTTCTGTAGTTACATATTCATAATATATGTGGGCTTAATGCCCAATAGGAACAATGTGAAATAAACACAATTTTATTATTGAATCTCATTGAAATCAGAAACAATGTACAACCTTCTCACACCTCCAGTAATGCAGGAAAGACGTTATCCATAGAAAAATTCTTTGGGTCAAGTAACCAAAGTTTAAATTCTAGCCTATTGCGGAAAACAATTCATGGGATCAAGTAACCAAAGTTTAAATTCTAGCCTTTTGCGGAAAACAATTCATGTAGTACTAAAGAAGCTACCTATGACATCTCGAAAAGTGATAGTACAATTAGTTCACCTCCTAAGAAGAAATGTAAACAACATATTTCAAGTGAATTGGAAGGGGAATTTAAGCAAGTTAAACCACCTACCTTCAACGATGAGGTCAAGACAAGTGGGGCAGCTAAATCCTAACTTCTGGGAATGAAGAAATAATATCAAATATATAATTATGACAACATTATGAAATCCATGTTGGTTGTATTCAATATTAACACAAAAGAATCCATTTGGTGGAAGGACTTGAAAGTGTCCAAGGATATCAAAGGAAAGGAATTCATATGGAAGGAATCTAAGGAGCTATCCAAAAACAAGTACTCGTCAGAGAGATTTTATGAAAGGAAGATAAAGGACTTTCATGAGCTCAATATGGGTGAGATGACTATATACAATCTAATTAATAAGTTCTTAGAATTGATGCACTGTTTTCCATATAGTAAGGAAGACAATATCAAGATTCAAAGATTCCTAGGTTGCTTACTTCAATATTTTCAGGATAAACTCGACTTTGATTGTCCCAAGGATTTGGAAGAAAACTTCCAAAAGGAAAGACTATGTTATGAATGGAGTCAACACGGGTATGGAAACTTGAATATCATATAGGAAAATAAGAGGTAGAAATCTAAACACCAAAAGAAAGGGTTTAATCCCTCTTCATTAAAAAATTAGGCCAGGTCCTTTTAGAATAGTAACAGTTATGCAAAAGGTAAACATCAGTGGTATGTTCTAGTTGAATGTAGAAGTGAACTTGTTGGAGTTATAGGGAAGAAACCAGAAGGGACAACTCTGGGACCGTTACAATGTTTGGGATATAGTGAAAATCATTGACTCATAGACTGCCCTCATAAAAGAAAGACTACCAAGACAAGCCATAACATTCAAGAAGCTTCTACTATTAACGATATTGCCAAAATCCCAAGAATTTATGCATCCTAGGACAATCCAAAGGCTGAAAATTGATTGTCTATCGTGGAATTTCAAGGTAAATTTTCAGAAAAAACCAATCTTTGTTCTTATTGATCCTGATTCTTGCAAAATATATGTTCCCTTGTTGGAAACGGGTGACAACCAGTTCTCCCAGTGACTGTGTAACTGTCTAACCGAGTAACTAAGTTTGGTCAGTTATGAGTAATTGTGTAAGAAATATATTTATTTCTTGTATTCTCATAGAAGAATAATTATGAGTTGAGAGCTATTGTAAAACTTCATGTTCTGAATAATAAGAGGACCGATACCATTTCTCTATAGATTTTTCCCTCTCGAGGGTTTTACCACGTAAATATCTATGTATATTTTATGTGTTCTATTATTTTCTTTCTGGTTTTATATCATCCACTCTATATTGTTTTTATGTGGCCGTTTGATCCAACATCCCTTAAGAATTGTTTATCAATGTGCATTAAAGAAGAGTAAATACAAGTAGGCTTGGATAATATTGTTTTCTATAAGAACTAAAAGGAGAGTATATAAATTGATTGAAAGATGTCCTATAGAATTCAACGAGATTCCTACGATGATAGAAGTAAATGTTTGTCATGTACCAAATTTAGAATTGGGTCACAATGGCCTAATCACATTAGCCATATTCATTAGAGTTTGTAAAATTGATGTTAAAGGTCAAATAATTGCCAAGGAGGAAAATTACTAGTTTCCTAGGTTTGGGGTGGAAGCTTTGGGATTTGGAATAATGGGGATAATAAATGATGTTTGAACATTAGAGTGGCATAAATATTGAATAAAAAAGATAAATAAATATATACAAGTGAAAATCAAAGTGGCATTTGATCATGAAGACACATGGAGGAAGTGGGACCCACATATGGCTAGATTTCCCCACTATACTTGGCATCATTCTCTCACCACTTCAAATTCAAGGTGAATGGTAAAATACTTGGGGGATTCCAAAAGGTATTGTTCATGGCATGACTCATCCAAGGTCGAAATATAGAGGAAGAGTAACTCCCATGGAAGAGGAAGAGACAATTTGGAGCTAGTGAGACACTTGGGCTAGATTCCCTAGCTTTATGACGATAATGATGAAGATGCTATGACACCTATGACACAAATCATACCTAAAGGCTGAAATATGACATATATGAAATGTCAAGGCTAAAAATAGACTCCAAGAGGGTGCTCAAGGGTGTTAGGGCAGCTAAGATGCTTCCACATCTGATTTGGTGGAAGCAGGAGACTAGGAATTGTTGTACAAGTGGCATTCTTTGGAATTTCTTCCCAACTTGAGTTGGCATGAGTCTCTTGGAAGGAATTAGACCCATGGACGACATTAAAAATTTATAAATTTCAATAACAAAGAATGAAACCAGCTTTTGATGATTTGAGAAAAATTGCATTTGTGAAGAGAGAGCTAGTGGATGACTAGTTTCTTGCCTTAGCCAATTTCGAGGGTGAAAGATTCCCATCCAAGTTGGTGTTTGGAGAGGCCACTCAGGTCTTTCATGGTGCTTTAATGGAGTTTGTATTTGCAGGTATCAGCTACAGTAAGTTTCATGGTTTGGTTTAGTGCAGCACTTTCTCTCCACTGTTTCCAGTTTTGAAGGCATATTCATGATCCTTGAGGGAGGGCGTTTTTGGTGAGAACTTGTGCTTCTTGAGAGAGCTTATCATTATATATTTATGATTTTAATAGCTTCATATCCTATGTTATTAATATTCAGAAAGTATTTGGTCGAAATACCCATTGGTTGTATGCAAAACTATTGATTAATGAGCAAACAATGTCCATTTCCCCAATGCATTGATGTATGACACTATAATGTTGATTATTTTGAATGGATGGATGATTATCTGATATATTTGTGATAAATATACTGCCATGGATGTCTTCTACAAGTTTCATGTACTGTACTTGAGCATTTGAAGCATTTTTACTCAGTTTAGTTGTATTGGGAGGTGAAATAGTGTCGTTTCCCCAAGGGTCGAATTGGGGATTTTTGCAGTTGAATGGGAGAGGGTGAGAACAGTTGTAATAATCCATTAATGGTGCATATGAGACTTTAATAAAATACTTAACACATTACATACCTATTTTCATAAATTTGAGTGGGTTTGGAGGCATTTGGGAAGCCATTTTCAGTACTTACCCCAGGGGGATTTGAACCCCAAATTACTAGTAAAATTGCATAATTGGTTTAGAATCTTAAGAGAGTTTGCAGAGGTATTTTGGTGGACATATGTCATCCATAAACATCATATTCAAGTTCTAATATCATTCATACACCTTCCTTGAATATTTTAAGGCATTTGGAGTCAACTTGAGAGCTAGAGACCAATACTAGTCAAAGGAAAATCACTAGTAAAGTTACCTACATTGATCAGAATTGAAAAAGGATTTGCAGAAGTATTTTAAAGGTCCAAAGGCATCCCAGAAAACACATATTTATGTTCTAATATCATTCATATACCTTCTCAGAAGATTCGGGATCATTTGGGGGAAATTTGGGACCTAGAGATCAAAACTAGTCAAAGGTCTAACTAGGGAAAAAAGTGAAAAATTGCCATTTTAATAAAATTCCTAACAAGGGACATTACAATGTTTTACCATTAAGATCCTATGACCTTCTCATAGGAATGGATTGGTTGGAGAAGCGCAAGTTCAACTTAAATTGATTTACGAAGACATTTACATGTGAGGACAACAAGAGAAATGTCAGAACAATAAATGGAATAACCCATAGAGTATCAATTAGGAAAATTTCATCCTTACAATTAAAACAATGTGCTAGGAAAGGCTGCAAGATGTACGTTGTTCAAATAAAAAACTATGAAAAATAATATAATTCCAAGATAGAAGACTTCTCTATATTTTTTAACTTCAAAGACATATTTCCTGAAGAGAATCATACCTAGTATGCCTCCAAAGAGGGGCCTCGATTCTACAATTTCCCTAGTACCTAGAGCTATTCTTGTCTAAAGGGCACCTTATGGAATGAGTACGCCATAGTTAGTGTAACTTAAAATGCAGTTTTAGGAACTGATGGAGAAGGACTATATAAGATCTAGTGTTTCCCATGGGGAGCCCCAATTTTGTTTGTTTGAAAGAAACATGGAACCTTTATGCTATGCATTGATTATTGATAGCTGAGCAACGTTACTATTAAAAATAAATACCATGTTCCCAAGATTAACAATATATTTGATTAGGTTAGGGGAGCGAAGGTGTTATGAAGGATCGAATTGAGGTTAGGATATCACCAAATAAGAATTGAGGATTAATACATTCACAAGACTACTTCCAGAACTCCATATGGATAGTATGAATTCATTGTTGTACCTTTCATCTTAATCAACACATCAATGACATTCATGTGTCATATGAATAGTATCTTTAGCAAGTATCTTGAGAAGTTTGTACTTGTCTTCATATAATATGGCATAGTCATCTATTTGAAGATGAAGGAAGCATGTGAGGAACATTTCAGATAGTCCTACAATTCCTACGAGAGTGACCATCTATACACAAAGTTTAGTAAATTTGATTTATATAAGGACTAGATCCATTACTTAGGACATGTGATATCATAACACGAAATTGCAGCTGATCCATAAAAAATAAAGGTGATAATGGAGTGTCCCACTCCTAAAAATGTGGTTGACGTACGATCATTACAGAGCCTTTCTAGATACTACAAAATATTCATCAAATATTTTTCAAAGATTTCCTATATACTATAAATTTTCTTTAGAAGAAAGAAATAAAGTTTATTTTGGACAGAAAAGTGTGAGTTGAGATTTCAGAAACTTATGCACCTGTTAACCACCACTCCTATTATGAAGATTGCATATTCATTCAAATATTTTTTGGTATATACAAATGCTTACATATTCCCATTTCTCTAAATATTTTCAACTACTTAAATAGAAATCTCCCACACATTCCTAATACCCTCAACCTGTAGACCTTTCTATTTAAGTGCATCTCACCTAAACCACAAGTATTATTATCCTTTGTGGTTTCTTCCCACATTATTTTAGTACCCATACCCTATGAGGTTGATCCAAAATGGATATGAACAAACAACTCATTGTAAGACTTAGTAGCTAGAACTATAATTCAACATTAATGAAGTATTTCTAGGTAGGAAGCCAATGCATATGGTTAACCTCTTGAAATTGGGAGATTGAAAATTTGAAGGGAAGTGTTGTCTCCTAATTAGTTGGTTATTTTCACTATTTGAAGAAAAAGCGTTATGGTCTAAGGTATGGAGGGGTTCCTATTCCTCATTTGGTTTTGATAATTGGGTCGATGGTTTCTAAGGATGAATGAGGAGGTGTTTTATAATGAAATGCACTTGGTAATTTATTATAGTTATGATGATGTCTTCATCCTTATCTTGAGCCAAATATTTTTTCAACTTGTTAAAATAAATAAATCTTATATGATATCGTTCATGATTACCCATATTTTATACATTTGTTTTGTTGTAGCTAATCAATTCATATATAGTAGAATAGTAGATATGAGATACTGGTGCAAGAACAATGTTCAATGAATCTTCATAATTGTTCTTTTGTGAGTAAACAAAGATTGTGTTTTTTTCATCCAAACTTGAATTGAGAACAAGAATATTCAGTTGATTTCAAGGTGCATAGAGAAAGAGGTCCTAGAATATGTCTTGAAGAGAGATTTGTCATGAAAAAAATTAGCAATGGAGATTTTTGTTTATTGTGCTAACTATTTCTTGCTTGTATCCCTTCTTCGTAAGAATCACAAAGAAACTAACATAAAACATTATTATTTTTCTCTTTATTGTTGGCGTGATAGTTGGTTGTTATATGTAAGTTGAACATAGGATATATATTTTTGAAATAGTATTTATGTTGGTGAATGGAGTGGGCTATGTAATTATGTCATTTATAGATTATTGTTCGAGCTCATTGACCTTTCTAAAAATAAAAATAAACCATATAGATACATCTATTGACCTAGAATCCATCCCTCAAACTTTCAACTTCTCACCTCCATATATTAACTTACCCAATAATAGGATATTAGGATATTGTATTTTTCTATCTCAATTGAGCAACCTACTAACTTTTCCAAACTTTTTGTGTATTATGTCATCAGCATAGCCGAAAATGCTCTAACGTTATTGAACTCTCCAATATTAATAGTGTGACCATTTTTCACATCTCTCCATCTCATCTACCAACACTTCTGATCCATTGGGGGTTCACTAGGAAGCAAATGTTATCACATGTGAGTTCTTATGGGGTGATTTAATACTCAAAGAAATGGAAGAAATATATTTCTTACTATATAAGGATAAAGGGGTATTTTTAATATATTACAAACATATAGATATTAGGTGGGTTTATAGTTATGTATCTAGGGGCTTGAATAGGGTATTGGGGGTTTTTAATTGGTACTCTTTGCTTAAAGTTGTTTTGAATCTAACTATATGTGAAGTTAGATTAGTGTTTGAATAAGTGTGATCTATGCGTGGAGTTGGAGTGAACCCAATTGCCTTTTAAGTTAGAGTGGTGTTTGAAAATGTATTATTTGTGAGTGAATGTGGTGTGAATTCATTCGGAAGGAAAATATATGAAGTTGACCTATGTTCAGGGGGCTGTTCCCTATCTGCAAATATTTTCTTTCACTAAGATTTCGTATTTCACGATGCCAAGGTTTCTAGGGGTTATAAGAGTTGTTCCATGTCACCATAGTAAGGGTAAAAATAAAAAGGGGTATACAAATTGGATGGAAAAATGGATACCCAGGATATCTAGTGAAAATAATGTTTTTTTTTTTTTAAATTGGAAATGTGTATTAAGAGGGGGATTAAAAAAAAAAATTCAAGGCATTCCTTAATATCTAGTGAAATTAAGGGCATACTTTAATATCCTACAATCACACATGTTATACCATAGATTCACAAAGTGAACCCCTTAAGCTATGGCAAATGCAAAATAAAAAAGTTTTCACAACATAGCCACATTATGAATAGCCACATTATGAATGTATCCTCACATAGTTTAGACATGATTCCCACATATATTCAATGATATTTGTGCACAAACACCCTACTTAACAAGGGCCATTATAGTTTGAACAAATAGAGATGATGATTACCACACTCATGTACCTACAACAACTTTTCAAACAAAAATAACATCGACTTTTGGTCACAATGATTCGTCTCTATAAGAAAATATCATATATTAGGTTCCAACATTGGTAGATATTCATAGGTGTAATTCAACAACCAACACTAGCACTACTCCCCATACATCCTTACCTAATTTTGCAATACATTTCTTAACTTGGATAATTTCCTTCATCATTTCCCTCTCCCTAGATCCATTACTAAAGTAGGAGGCGTGAGAATTTCGATTCAAACAAGGAGGAGCTAATACAAAATATGGATATTCCAACTAGTTTAGTCTCTTAGGAGCACCCCTTCTATGAGGGTGTAACTATACTCTTCATTATTTTTGGCCCAACAATAACATGTATGTGAAACCAATTAGTTAGTTAGAGGCATATATTTATAACCTTCTTGCTACCTGCATTTGCATTGTTTAACATTTATCATAGCCTTAAATTTGTGTGTTCTCTTAGTTTGTATTCCTACAGTTTTATACTTAACTAAAATAAACGTATTAAAATATTATAAGTAAAACTTTTGGTCTAGTTAATAATCAAATAGTCTCTTCTAAGTGTTTCACTTAAGTTTTTAGGGATTATGCGAGTATTATTTTGTCTTCATAAGTAGGACACATTTGTTCCTTATCATATAGACCAATGGTTTAATTATAAAATTATATAAATAAAGAGGAAGTAAAACGTTGTATTTATCTTTATTTGGAGACTCACTTGGCTAATTTTGCACTTGGTTGGAAAATGGCACTTTGAGTGTTTTATCAATAACTAAAGTTGACCCATCTTTTTTATATGAAGAGACATCTTTTTTATATGAAAAGACATCTGAAGTTATTGAGATAAACTTGTATTACATATAAGTAAATCCTTAATAATTGAGATTCTACTTATTATTTGATAAGAATAAACCAAAATTTAAAAGTATCTCTGGGATCATATCTTCAATATGACAATAGATTTTGAGAACCTTTACGATAAGATATACCTTGGCGTAAAAGAGTAAGATACATTAGGATATTAACCAAACAAAAAATACATCTGGTAGCTCTGACACAGTGATGTATACAACCAGAAGGCTCTTAAAATATTATTTGTTAGTTACAATGGAATCTGCATGAGACCTGGCATGGAATTAATTGTGATTACCAACATTCATTTAGTGGGTTGCTTTCTTTGATTGACTACTAGCATGACATGTGGCATGGCCTACCAGCGAGTACCGAGAATGCATGGATAACCTAGATCGACTGCATCAACTAGCGATGCAATAAACGCATCATGAGGTCCAAGGAGTGTAGTTTAATTGGTGATAGAGTGTATTGTTAAGGAATTTCTTGTGTTGTTGCAGGAGCTAACTCATACCCATTTTTAGAGATTGTGTGGGTACACCTAGGAGTATAGTGGTAGTAGAAGGAAATAAACATTGTATCACATAAGTATGAGCTTTGCTCTAATTCAAATCGCGTAAATAATGATATAACTTTGATTTCAATACAAAGAACAAAACTGTGAGAAACATGATAGTTGTTTCTACGTTAAAGGGTGGTCAGATGTAAATTAGACAATGTTTAAACGTAAATTAGACAATGTTTATACAAAGTGCCTTTGAATTTTGAAATTGACTACCTTTTCCAACTCAATAGTGCTGGCATTGAGTAGTGTATTTAATTATTAGGCTCAAACATCATAGTGAAATTGTGGATTCACAATAATATCGATTTAAGAAAATTGAGTATATACGAATATTTTCTTCTCCCACTCGGGAACTACGAGATGAGTCATGAATGGGAGGATTATAGGAGATATTTCATCTCCTATTTATTGATTAGCATATCTTTGCTTCATGATATTTACCATTGAATTTTGATATAAATTTTTTATTTTATTTTAAATACGAGGGGATGTATAGTATTAATTTTTCTAACTCGAGGAGATAAACAATATGATTTGTGAATAAAGTTATTTTTTATGAATATATTTTACCATTAAAGTGTTCTATTGTTAGAAGACATTACTTGTGGAAAATATTCATTAAATTCAAAAACTATTTTATAATAAGATTTAGGTAGAGAAGCTTAAAATGGAACACTAAGTTGTAATGCCGAATAAATCATAATAAATGGATTTAAATTAAATGCTAAATCATATCTAAATGAGATGGATCTAGCTCGTCCTTCCTATTTGTTTTGCATGCTTCCATGGTTTAGCTACAAATAGTTATTTATGTACATATATAATATGGTCTTCACCTTAGATATATGCACAACAACTAACAAACTTACAACAAACAAAAATGTATAATGTTGGGGAATATTTCATTTTTAACCAGTTAAACTTAGCATATTATCTCTAGTAACTACCATGAATCTTCTTGATAACTAAATTTATTATGATTTTTTTTCCATTGTTTATCCTGGGTTTTTTAAACTATTTTAGGGAACCTTTAATGATTTTATGAAACTATACATATTATTATGTATCACAATTGTTAAAAATCCGCGATTCTATGTTTGGTACCAATGGATTCTATGGGATTTGATTTCTACCTTTCCATAGGGTTCTATGGGGAAATTTTTTGATGTGTCACTAATGATTTATTCAATATTTCACTTATTAAGTCTATAGCATATGTAAATAGATAGCTCCTATTGTATTCTATATGTCTTGTTCAACACCAATATCTTAGTTTTATTCACAAACTTATTGAAGTATTTTGTTATCCTTATAATACATGTTATATGGTGTTATCATATGTCATGTATCAATATTAATGTGTTTTGTAACTTCCCGACTATACATGTTATTGGTCATTATCATACCTCCTCTAGCTTAATATTCTTATTCTTTCATTGCATTTACCAATAAATAATTATTAGATCTTCCCAAGAAATGTTTTATGGGTCACATGGATGAGAACACCATAAAACTTATCTCTTCATGTTTAATATTTTAAAGATGTCCTTCAATAGGGTGAACCTAATTTGGTAATGGATAAGTAATGAAAATATTACCCCTAAGGATAAGAAAAACATGGATTTTAGTCTTAAAGTTTATTATTTTAAAGATTCTAGTAAAGAAATTGAAGCTAATTTTATAAAGGAGAGGAAATAAATAAGTATTCATGATAAAGGAAAATAGTAGAAACCATAATTTGTTACCTACTTTGACTTATTCGTTCAAAAAATCTAGTTAGATAAGCATCCTCATTCTAAGCAAAATATATGGACACCCACTAGTACAAAATGAGATACAAGTGACAAAAAAAATGACCAAAATCCGCATATAAATGACCACTTTTTATTTGGCGATCATTGGTTGCTAATTTCCGGTCTATTATCACAAAACAAAAAATGTGGTCATATCTAGTTTGGTCATTTATAGTTTGTCTTGCAGTCATTAATTTGGTCATATATTTGGTCATTAATTATGACAATTAATGACCAAATATACGACCAAATTAATGACCACAATACAAGCTATAAATGACCAAACTAGATATGACCACATTTTTGTCGTGTGATAAGAGACCCGAAATTAGCCACCAAAACTGCCATTTGGTCATTTATATGCTAATTTGGTCTTTTTTTGGTTGCTTATCTCTCATTTTTTGGTTACTTATGTCTCTTTTTTGGCCACTAATTTGGTCATTTTTATTTATTTTATATGTGAATATTCACTCATTTCTGTATATAGGGTATGGAGGAATCGAACGACCAACCTCTTGCATGTAAGGTAGTTGCTCTTTCATTGAGCTAGTATCCTTTAAGTCTCATTAATGATTAAACTATTTGTGATCCATTCCTTAGATATATTATTAAACTTGTTTATAACGGTCGAACTACTTTCAATGCTATTGAGCATAGGAATACAAGTACAATTTTACTTCTATGAAAATTGGGCATTGAGGGTGAATCATTGTCAAATTTACTAGCAAAGGAGCCATCACGACTCCAGAGGAAAAATTTATGGAGTCATTTACAAAGGCTGAGGATTTGGGGTTTACGAAGGGATCAAAGGTCCTTGTAGCATATATAGTATGTGCCCCTCTATCATCTATCCATCCAAACTGACTCACAAACATGGAAATGGTATAGAAACTATAGGTGGGAACACAAGTACAAAATGAGATATAAATGACCAAAAAAAGACCAAAATCCACATATAAATGACCACTTTTGAGTTGGTGACCACTGGTAGCAAATTAGCGGTCATTTATCACGCGACCAAAAATGTGGTCATATTTAGCTTTGTCATTTATAGCTTATCTTGTGGTCATATATTTGGTTGTATATTTGGTCATTAATTTGGTCATATATTTGATCATTAATTGTCACAATTAATGACCACATTTTTTGTCATGTGATAAATGACCACTAATTTGCTACCAGCGATCACCAACTCAAAATTGGTCATTAATATGCATATTTTGGTCATTTTTTGGGTCACTTATCTCACATGTTGTACTGGTCGTTGTTTATATGAAAATTTTGGTCATTTTTTTAGTCATTTATCTCTTTTTAGTGGTTTCAGAATATATATAGGGCACAGAGGAATGGAACCACCAACCTCCTACCTATAAGGCAAGTGCTCTACCATTGAGCTAGCACCCTTAAATATAATTCCTTATGGATTGATATGAGAATAAAATTTCCAATAGTGAACAACATCTTGCCAACTTCTAGAAAAGGGTCACATACCTAGGTAAGAAAAAAAGATTACCCAATAGTCACCAAAAAGGGTCATCTTAATGATAACCTTCTTTTTCCAAAATATCTCAAAAATCAAGAATGTAGTTGTAAAGTAAGTTCAATTCAACTATGTACCTTTGAATTGTGATTTTTCCTATTAAAACTGTCAAATAAGATAAATTTATCTTGTACATCATAGGCATAATCATTGTTGGGGCAAGCAATGTATCAATCTTGTTGATGTTCAACAATAGAGTCTTGCACTAGATACTTCTACAATCGAACCCTCTTCATGGAAGTATCCTCAAAGGGAAGTTCATGCTAGTATGTCTACCTTCTTTGGCGTAATTGAATTCTAGTAACCTCTGATGAGAAAAGAAATGTTTCACCTATTTCAATTTTATTGAATTATTATATACTAACTGAATTATGAATGTAATATTCACTATATATGTACAAATGTACGTGGTTTTAAATGATGCAGTCCTCTGCACCATCCCTGTATCTCATCCCTTGTCCACAAACCTTGGTGGAACTTAAATTAATGAAGGCATCAAGAACTAATATTCAAATCGAGCATTGAACTAACAACTCGTGCAAGTCGGATATAAGGTATACAAAATATGATGTTTGACAAACCTCGCATACAAAATATCAATCACAACAAAAGAGGTTCTCTGCAAAATGTATAAATACACCATTTGATTTATATGCAATGCAATGGAGGTTAACTATGCTTCCTCATGTCCTTGGAGTCGTCGTGTTATTCAGATCATGGTTACAACAGAAATAAATAGTTTTAAATTTGGAGTCATGTTTTATAATTTGTGTTGAATCAATTAGTATTTTGAAGATGCTTTCATAGCAAGCTTTTGAAGTTGTCAATTTCTAATTTATTTTGAAACTTGGCATGCCATGCAAAGATCAAAGGCTGTTGTAATTTTTCTTGTCACAAATTAATGGTAGAAATAATTCTTTGAAGGGGTATGTTGTATTGGTCTACAGGTGATATACATGGCCAATATGTAGATTTGTTACGGTTGTTTGAGTATGCTGGCTATCCACCATTAGCAAACTATTTGTTTCTAGGGGATTATGTAGATCATGGAAAGCAGACCATAGAGACAATATTCCTTCTTCTGGCATACAAAATAAAATACCCTGGAAACTCCTTTCTCTTGAGGGGAAACCATGAATGTGCTTCAATCAAAAAAATTTATGGTTTCTATGATGAATGTAAGCGATGGTTTAATGTTCGACTGTGGAAGGTTTTCATAGAATGTTTCAACTGTTTTCCTGTTGCTACTCTTATACATGAAAAAATTATATGTATGCATGGAGGTCTATATCGTGATTTGAAGAAATTGGATCATATCAGGAATATGGCTCGACTTGTAGATGGACCAGATCGATGTCTCTTGTGTGATCTTATTTGGGAAGATCTAGATAAGGATATTGAAGTCTAGGGTGAGAATGAAATAGGTGTCTCATAGACCTTTAGAGCTGATAAGGTTACTAAATTTCTAAAAAATCAATATCTAGACCTTATATGTCATGCTCACCAAGTTATTCTCTTAAACTTTCAATGTCTTCCTGATTTCTGTCATTTTATCATGATTCATGTCCTTTACTCTGGAGGATACTGTTATGCTTTTAACAGGTGGTGGAAGATGGCTATGAATTCTTTTCCAAAAGGAAACTTGTTGTTATCTTCTCATCTCCTAATTATTGTGGAAAATTCAATAATGTTGGTGCTATGATGAGCGTTGATGAAATCTTGATGTGTTCTTTCCAAATTTTGAATCCAACTTTGAAAAAGAGAAAGCCTAGATATGGTAGTATTAGCATACCACTGAAAGCCACACCACCTCGCAAGGTGAGCTACTGTAGAAGCTAGTTATTCTTGGGGATGATACTTTTGTTCGTTGGTATTGAACAAATGTTTTCCCAAATTTTGATTGATTATGTTTATGTTATATATTAGGCGTAAGCCGGATGCATATGAATTATTTATGATATACTTATATTTGGGCAAGGACCTTGACTGATGCAGATTACTTGTCATGATATTGGGTAGAAACCCTATTATACTAAGAGGATCTTTGTTATATATGCTTTGCAGATTTCCGGTATGCATGACGGACTTTTGATGATGTGTTGAGCGTAGGCTCTAGAGCAGATGGATGACCTATGTGCTCGGCGTAATCCCCGATGTACAAGGATGCCCTATGTGTTGGGCGTAAGCCCCGAGGTACATAGATGATGTTTATTATGTGCACGGCGTAAGCCCCGAGGTACATAGATGATGTTTATTATGTGCACGGCGTAAGCCCCGAGGTACATAGAGTGTTGGGCATAAGCCCAGGAGCACTCCATGCTTGACAAACGAATGTCGGATCCAAGGCCATTTAAATATTCTAGATGTGCCTCACAACCACATTCTAGCACTAGTGTTGAGTGGAGACTCTGGAATTGCACTAGCGTAACGCCCATGTGAGGGTGTTGAGTTAAAAGGCTCTGAAGAGCACTCGGGGTTACTAGATCTCAAGTGTTGAGTCAAAGGACTATGAATAACACTTCTATTTTGCATCACAATTATTCAAAATGAATAAATGAATCTTCTTGTATCTATCATCAAGTACTGCAGGAACTACCATGTTAAACGAGGGAATCCGACATTAAAAGAGAGAGACTAGAGGTGCCTAACCAAGCCTACCAAGACCGTCCAAAGAATTGGACTTTGTCCTTAAAAGATAAAGAAAGAAATATCAGGTGAAGTTACATAAAAGATAACATTACCACTTAAAGCATGAATTAACTACTAGTAGTCTTCTAGGGTTAACATGCATAAAAACCTCAAGCTATTAGTATTCATAACTATATTAATGATGTTGTTATATTTTATTTATTAAGTACATTATTTTATATAGTATATACATTAATTTAATAAATCAGTAATGTATTAATAATTGGATCAGAATGTTAATATTGATCACAAGTCTAGAAAGGCTTAGGTCAAAAACACTTTAGTCAAACAAAGTTGAGAAGTCCTAGTTCCAAAGGAACTAGTAGTTAAGTAAACAAATACTCGTTTATAAATTAAATTATTTTAAAGAAACCAGTAAACTCCAACAATCCTAATTCAATATTTTCCTACTTAAGGAGGACAGACCCCAAAGTTTGGGGGATCCTTTTCTTTTGGGGATATATCATTCTTTTATGGTGTTGAGAGAAACTATTTGTTCCAAGAAGTGAACCCTTCCCACATCAATTCTCCAAATCTGAATCAACTACAAATCTAGGACCTCTACCTCTCAGTTTGCATGTCAGAACCAGCTCGGGGGATTCATACTTAACTAGGAACGGTTGTAGAATCATGGTTGGGAGGAATGTGGTAGTCCCAAAGTTATCCATTCCAAGATCAATGGTCAGGTCAGTTAAAAGTTCAGTGGTTTTCCATTAATCATCTGGCTGAGTGTGCAGGTAGTTACAAGCGAGAGCAAGCTACAGAATCAAGCAGGTATGTAAAACTACAAGACCTTCAAACTAATTATTTTCAGAATGCAATGTTAGAATAAGTATTGTTCTCCTTATCAGTAATTCAAGATTCTGCCCAAGACTACAGTGGCATTGCCTAGCAGGTCTATCCAGCTAGCCTGTGCTAGTCAAACGAATTTCTAAAGTTTCAGGAATCATTAAGTACTGTTTTTCTTATGTGTTGTTCTATTTTAATTCTCTTATCTGTCGATTAATTCCTCTTTTTCAAATACAAAGCATTATTTAAGTCACTGAAATCAATATGTATCTTTATTAGAATAAGCATTGATTTTCCTTTCTACCATTCAACACTTTATGAAAACAACGTTACACAAAACTTTATCAAAAAGAATGCAGTCATTACAGAGATAGGGAAAAATGAACCTGTAGGGTTTAGTCCAGTCACCACTCTCTATCATATATTATATATATATATTCTTCTTTAAACAAAGTATTACAGAGTTACAGATTACTTTTTCTGATCTAAACCTTTTATTCGAATCCAAAACATTTTGCCAGAAACCAAACCAAATAGACGCATTACAGAAAAACGAAATTTAGTAATACAGAGGGAACTTTTAACCTTTCACATTTAGCCTCATTATTTATAAAACAAAGTATAGATACAGGAGTCAAACTGCATTGTCATTTGTTTACCAAGAAAATGCATCCAAGCATAGTTGCAAGCTACAGGGTCCCACCCCATGGATCAAGCACTTTAGGCGTAGATAGCAGACATACAAAATCTAAAGTAAATAATTACCTACAGAATAATTACAGCAAGATAGTAATACACATAGGATGCCACCTGGGCATTATCATTTGCCTCTTTTAAACCCCCATTGAAGAATTTTTAGAGAAACCATTGCACATTTGAGTCCAATACAAACACTTCTAGGGTTCCTTGAATTCCTAGCTACTGTATAGGAGTAGTTTCATTTATGAAAACCTAATGCATGCAGTTACATTTTCCATCAAAATGTAAACGCACATGTAGAGAAATAAAAAACAAGGAGTTACATTCTTTTTTCTTACAAAACCCATAAATTTAAACATTTGATGGTCCAGCCATTAAAGTGACCCATCTAGGCTTCCAAAAGCACCAGTGAGTCAAAGACTCAGGGAAGCCCCCTTAAAAACCAAGTGGAATACAAAAGTACACTACCAGGGTTTCCAGAGACAGAGTAGTGTGAATGACCAGACTTACCACGGTCATTGCCATAGCCACGATAGCTTAGAGTATCCACCACGACCACACCAGACTCCTATGTCAACCTGCAGTACAGTACAAGATCGAACCTGCCATTCTTTTGATAGATCATCATTTAGTAAAATAAGGGTTTTAACATAGCTTAAGGGGGGGCAACGATTACCTAAAACCAAGTTGGGAGTCCACCTCATCGCAGCAGAAGAAACGCAAACAACCCTGACCATGAGCGATGCTCAGGTCAGGGATTGAAGACACACAATAAACACAGTTTAGGGTAGAGGAAGACCACCATACAAATGCAGAACTCTGGAGAAATGATGATCAAAACCCATCCTTATTTTCGTAAACCTCTCTTCTAGCCTGTCACCCACTACGTAGGGTGCATTTAAGTCTTCACCAACCTCACTCTAATGGAGTGGAAATATTTCATACAAGACTATAGTATTGAGTCGCATGGACACTACCACGACTCACTTATATAAACATTTAAATATTACAAAGTTCTCCACCATAGAATGCTTTTATCACCATACCCTTGGGTAGTAATAGTAAGACCTTAGACTACCAAGTTAGGGTTACAACTTGCAAGTTTAAACCGTTACCTTGCACATGATTTTGATTACAGTACAAATAAATTTGCTAGGACACAGCGGACCCTGGGAGAATTTATACCTGCAACACAAATAGGAGTTACTACATTATCAAAAGTGCTAAGTAAGTCTAGAAAACATCCATGAGTACTCTTACCTCTCGGAAACCCCGCTGGAGTACTTCCATTGCCTTGATTGTTATCAATGTCCCACTATGGACTCAACCTTTCATCAACAAGGGTCCAACCACCTGAAGGTGTCATTTAGACATTCACAAATTCAATCACATAAATTCTTGAGATAGTAAGAAGTGTTGCTTCTACCCTTGTACTAGTAATTGCAACTGTAATTTAAAACATTCCATCAATGGTTTCATATCGCTTCCACAGGATTAAGCTTTTACAATATTTCGGGCAAGTATGAATACTTTAATTGTGTTAGAATTAAACTATGAATTCTTCTCCTTTAATTAAACAGTTATTGCAGGAAAGGAAAAATTTTAAATTTTATGATATTTTCAGGACATTACAATATGGTAGTATTAGCATACCACTGCAAGCCACACCACCTCGCAAGGTGATCTACTGTAGAAGCTAGTTATTATTGGGGATGATACTTTTGTTCGTTCGTACTGAACAAATGTTTTCTTTACAAGCAAAATTTTATACGTTGAATTATGCTTTACTTTCATTTTACCTTTTGTATGTCCCTATAAGTTGGAAGATTACATTCCAAATATGGATTTTATGTTATAATTTATGAATGTGCATACGTACGATCAATGTGTCCAACTTTAAGAATAAACTTATGCATTGACACTGTATCAGGTGTGACAAATACACGAGGTCTTGTCTAAGTTACTCAAAAGCTACTTGCAACCTCATATATTGAGAAAAAGTGAAATGATTAATTTAAAATATGTATTAATCTTCTAGATGAATTTGGAACTCATACAAATTGATGTTTCTAGAACAATGGTAATGCGCAAGTATTTATAAGAGGTGAAAATTTTCATTCTTAAACTTATTTTCTACTATATTTCCTAATTTATAGTTTTGGTCCATCCATGCTTCAAACAAGGATAAACATTTTGAACTTCCTTGAAAATGAGTTTTAGGTGTTAACTTGTAGTAAAGAACTGATATTTTAATCTTCCATATTTATTTATGAGACATGTTTGCAATTTAGGGGCCCAAAGGTTAGAAGATGAGAGTGTCACTCCTATATGGGTGCAACGGCTATGGGTTTGGCTCAGCAACAGATCCATTGAAATGAAAGGAATGTGCATGCACATCCAATTGATCTGGTGATGTCAAGAATACAAAATTTGAAAATTTTTGTTTATTGATTAGAGGCTTGAAAATAGGTTCTTATGAAGAAGTCTTCAATGTGCAATATGGAAAATATACAAGGATAGGCGAATGGAGATTTAGGATATAAGAAGTGTATTGGAGAACTGGAAGAAACAATGGATGCATGAATGCTGAAATTCAAATGTACTATATTTAGCGCAAGCTTGGCTTTTAAGAAGGCATTCCATGAGGCCATGTTCGTAAAAGCGGGTTTCCATCACAAGTTATATTGTGCCACAGATATTTCCTATGCCTATTGGATTTTTCTTTCTTAAATTATAGTTTTGAAGATTCTAGTCAAATTATCCTTGGGTGTTGTTTAATGGAATTTGGCTTCTAGAATTTCTTTCGACTTCCACATATTTGCCATACTTCTTTCTATGGTGGTTGGTCTCCAACCACTTGATACGAGAGCTACAAATGTTAATGCCTTGAGCTAAGTGGATTTAATGTAAATATTCGGATGTTTTTGAAGGCTTAGAAGTTGGTAGATAGTCGAGAATCTTTTCAAAATTGTATGCATAATGATATGTAAAAGATGTAAATTTCATTTGTAGAGATTGATTTCAAAATTCTATTAATATGGTTGAGTATGTACATAGCATAACATTTTTTACAGGAAACGCTGGATGCACCAGGAGTCGTACCACAAACTTGCAGATATTAAATGCCACATTAACTCACCATCGGATTACCATATTCAGAACCATAAAATCTTAGTGCCACATGGTGCAAGAAATGAAGTTAATATGTCCATAAATTTTTTATTGCCATCCTCATAGGTTTACAAATAAAAATTATAATCACCCAAAAAATTAATAAAAGTCAAGGTGATGTGGGAATCAATACATTGGCCATCATCCTTGTCATTGTTTGGAATCCCTCAATTTTGAATCAACAAGTTGGGTTTAGGGGCATTAGAATCCCGACTGTCAAGGTCTTCAGTTGTTATGCTTTCATTCAGTAAGCTATTTATTTGCAAAAGTTATCTTTTGTAAACCCCTTTGTAAGCAGGTGTTTTTAAGGTTGCTCTCCATTTAGTGTAGTGTTGGAAACACATTTTGTTAAGCTCAAACTCCGCAGGGAATGCTAAGGAGAAAGGAGAGCAACAATATAAATCTTATGGAGAAAAGCATTTCCAAGACTTATGAGATCCACCAATACCACTGGTACTATTGTGTGTTTTCTGTGCTCGTGTTTTCTTCTGTGTGTCTATTTATCATGTTCCCACCCTCCCTTTTCATCCAATTTGGAAAAGGGATGGGGCAAGTCGAGTCCAGAAGCACCTAGTGCAAGGCCAATCTGAGCCCCGCTATATGAGTCTTATTTTAGGTTCCATTTAGGAAGGACATATGAAAGTATCTTGGAATGCGAAATTTGGGATCAATTTAGACTGGATTATAATCTATCATGGGGCCATTTTCCATTACAATTGTGCTTTCATTTCAATAAAATCTAAGTGGATAGATGTTTGGTGTGAAAATTTCATATTATATATATAGGTGAAGTTATAATTGATTTTTATGCAAATACGTTTCTACTTTAGTGGTGTTCATCACTGAGATAAAAGAAATTTGTGTCAATGATCTAATAGACTAATTGAGATAAAAGAACTATGGAGGTGTCCAAAATATTGGAAGAATCTACAGTAGACAAGAATCTCTAAATTAATCCAGAAAATAACAGACTGATCAATTTGAGGAATATATATTTTGCAAACAATTTGAATACACTTTCTCAAATTCCACCATAAAACCAACCAGAACAATAAATTTGTTAATCAAATTTGCAGCATATACAATATATATACCACTCTCATAGCAAATTGAATTCGCAATCAAAACTTATATCACTTCAAGTTTTCTACCGATGCCGAATACTGCATGTTTTAGACTCTCCATGTGTCTTGTTTTCTCTGTAAGTGGTGACATGGTATGATTATATACAAATATGGACGTATAACAGGATAAACATATGGAGAGACCAAAGAAGAATGACTTAGACATTTAAGAAAACACTCAGGGAGGTTTAATATTATAAGAAAACTAAAAAGCATCGTTAATTTTTATGTAAAGATATCCTTGAACTGTATAAAGTACACACTCACCATCAGTCAACATAAAACCATCATAAGCAATATATATATATATATATATATATATATATATATATAATCTGAGCATGAACTGGAACATCATATTTGACTAAAACATGAACTCTGAATATGGCATATATCATTGATATCAGTATACAAAGAACTAAACCAATACTAGTGTTTGTTTCATACGTATGTAATACAAATGGAATTACCTTTACTCATATAGGGGATACATATAGAGAAGAGATAAGGTATGGGATTACTTATATTTATTGTATATACATGGTTAATGATATAGGAACCAAACTAATGGGAATAGCTAGAACTCAAATCAATGGGAATCACACTATTCATGGGATTTTATAAGTCTAACCTACTATTTGTTTCGCGTAAGTGCTATATAGATAGGCTTAGTTATAGTATGGGTTACGTGGTAAATCAGAGATAATGAGCAGCTTGGTTCAACTCCATACTATTATAAGTTGGCTATGTTCTAGGATTTAATGTGCTTCACCATTTCCTGACGCTATTTGCATTTGGAGTCTAACATATATTTGATTTTACCTTCCTATGACACTCTCATGATCGTCGATCAATGAAGGGGAAACATGATATATGAGACAAAGTGTTAAAAATGGGAACCAGGTAAATTGGAATGTATGAAACAAGTAATTTGTTCAAGTTATCCGAGAATGATCACCAACACAAGTATACTCTGTGCCTTCATTTAAAGAAAATCCCAAGTGAATAAAATCGTTCACAGGTTCGGAAGACTAGGATGGGATTTAATTATATAGATGATGGATTAGCTATGTGATGAGGTGTTTTGCTTAGATGATGTGCAATAAATGGTGATGGTTATTGATGGGAGATGCTTATAGAGTTGGCTAGACTGAGTTGCTCTTTCCTGTACCGATATTTGTACTTCAAAAGGGATCTATCCTTCAACTTGGCCACATAAGTTGATCCATTAGCTCGGTACCAAACTAGAATTATTAAGGATTTAGGTAGTCGAACACTATTAACAACTAATTCACCTGAACACCTTACACTTTATTTACTCGGATTGTTAGTTGGTATTTATCATAATTTCTATGTCCAAAGCGTTTTCTTGTGCTTGTATCTACATGATGGAAAAAAGTTGTTCCATTGACGAAAGTAAATGATACAGAAGTGAGATAGTTCCTGGAGAAGCCCATCATCACAAGGTTCTCTTTGTAGGAAGGGGGTGATCTTGCGCTCAAATGGAATCATCATAAAGAATGGAATCATCTCATAGCATCAACATGGAACATAATAAAATTGAAAGTAAATCTCTGAACCACTGAAATCACATCATAGCACAAGCATATGAATATAGCACATGTCATGGTATCTCATAATACAACCTAAGCATAGCCTTGGTCATCAATATCATCAAAAAATAGATAAAAACCATAGTGCTTATGTTATTTTGTACCTTCAAATTCACCCAAAAAACAAAATACATTTAACACTTACCTAGTCAAAGTTGCATCACAGTCTGTCCCATATTTGTAATTGAAGGCATCATCAAAACCAAATTCTTCTTTCAGCAGCTTAACCTAGGCTCACATTTGCATACAATCAAAATCTGTAAGAGAAACAGGATATAATAAATTTTTAATGCGTTAGATCATATTTTTGGGACAAAGGCCTAAAATTCAAGAGAAGAGAGGAAAACAGTGAAGAGGAAGCACCTTCTAGTTGCTATCGGTGCTACCAACAACGTGGCAACCTTTGATTTTGGCAAGATACCCATTAAGCATTCCCACTGAGCCTATTGTTGCCGATACAAATACTTCATCCCCGAGATTAGGGTTTCCAACACGACAACCTTTGATTTTGGAAAGCTCCCAATAGGCATTCCCACTAAGCCTGCTACTGCCGAGACAAATACTTCATCCCCAAGATTACGATTTCCAATGATCATGAAACCAGCTCATGCAGTCAAGGCATGCATCCCTATCTCAATAAAATTTCCCACATCATGAGAAATTAAATTCACATTACTTTACTACAATGGCTTAAAAAATAACAAGTGAAAAGCTAGATTTTCCCAAAATAAACAATCGCCATTAGCGGAGCCCAAAATAAATAGCTTCCATTACCCGAGTTGCAAAAGACTCTTTTTTATAGATGCTCTCAACTTTTTTTTAGGGTTCTGTTAGGTTTGGAAAATTTTACCACTGAGGAGTTTAGGGAGGACATATGTATTTTAAATGGGTGCTTGTTAGTCATTTGGAACGTGGCCTGCTAAAAATCCACCTCTACCATCCCTAAGTAAGTTACTCGATGGAAAAGAGATGAAGCTGGTTTGGGGACACCTCATAAGGAATTCACATTACCTAAGGGACAAGACATTTATATAATCCTTGTGTGTGAGGATGAGATCCCCATAGGAATTTTTCACTCTAGATCCTAGGCAAAGTTATCTATAGTTAAATGGCATGCATATAGCCGATGTGATATTGTTAAAGTAGTGTGGCTGCAACGGTGTTTTATTATGCCTTAGATTGACATATAGAGTAAAGGAGAAAACGCTATCCCCTTAGACCCGTTTCTGAAAAGCATTATGCTCATATTATGCCTTTGTGGAACCGACCGGATTCTGGGGGTTTAGGTTCTTATTTTTACTATCCACACTATCAAAATTAACCAGTTAAGAAGTGCATAAATACAATGGAAGCAAATAGATAAGGGTAGGAATTGTTACCTGAAGCATGATTGTGCTGCAATAGTTGAGCTAGCTTCCTGTGCGCAATTCATGGAGATCACATGGAGATCCTTGCAACCATATGGAGAAATTTTCTTTCTCTCAGCAATTCAAGGAGATCAGATCTATTGGAATCCCTATTTCCTTTTATTTCCCCTCTCAATCTAGTTTCTAATTTACTACTCATTCAATTTTTACTTTTATTTTTATTTTCCCTCTATCTATTTTCTAATTTACCGCTCATTCACTTTTCACTTTTTTTGAGTTTTCCTCTATCTGTTACATTTGTTTTGTTTATATTCTTCTTTTTATTAATTTGTTAATACTAGGTACGCCATATATTAATTATATAAATATATCTATAATAACTATACAATATATTAATATTATATATGGGTGAAAAGAGACATGGGAAAAAGGTTTTTGATCATTTATGTATTTTATATGTGAAAGGAGAAGGGGTTAGTTGAGATTATAGGGGTATTATCATTATTATTATTCAAGGAGATGGGAACAAATGGATTTTTACAAAAAGGGAGGAATTATTTTTTCTTCAAAATGAAGGATATTGGCTATTTCTTGTAAGGAAGGGACCGATGGGGACTTTAAAGATTTTCAAACTCAGGTGCAAATAGAACCATGGTGAATTAATGCATATGGATAATTAATGGAGGTTGTGAAATTGACAATTTTTTAGCTAACATGACACAAAAAACATGAACTTGTCGAAACTTTAACTAACTGCCGAGATGGTCAAACAATGATGGTTTTGTTAAAAAAAATATGAACACAACTAGTACAACAAGCTGAATGGAGTGACACTAACTTCAAGACATAACAATTCCAAAATGGAAAGACGACAAATATCTAAGACTCTACTCAACCACATGTACTAGATGAACTCATCTATCACTTGATAAACTATATGCAAGAAATGATGTATTATCTAGATATCAACTCACCACACCCAAAGCATTAATTAGTAGAGAAACCCCTAAATGAGAATGTCAATGATTCTCCTATCATCTAACACAATAGGTATCAGGATGGACTCAAAAAAATGATGCCTTAGAAGACATGTATTGAAAAATAATCCAAGTTGTGTACTATTAATGTTACAATTTACTAAATTTTAACACTAGAGATTAAAATTTAGTAAATTGTACAAATTAATTATCAAAATTATAATTTTCCATTGCCAGAATGACACAACTAAAAATGACCACATAAATGACCAATTGTTATGTGGTCATTTTTAGTTTAGTTCGTATCTCCTGACCAAATTGGTCATTTGTCTTGGTCATTTTTAGTTTAGTTCTTATCCCATGACCAAATTGGTCATTTATCTTGGTCATTTTTAGTCAGTTCACTTAAAATTTCTCAATTTTGGTCATTAATCCCTTGAAAGAGCTGTAGTGACCAATTTTTTTGGTCACCTGGTCACTTATGTAACATACCCAATTTTTTTAGCTTAGTATTTGTAAGGATTGAGGTGTAAATTTTTTTTCTCGACATCAATAGTCAAGGCATTAGTCATGTTATTTATAAGAACATACGTGTACTTCAATCATGATTAGTATTGCATATAAACACCTATGCAATCACCACCTTTTTCTCAATCCATAAATCCTATAAGTTAAACATGATTAGCCATACTTGCATAAATATTACTTTTAATCCAACCCATGGCTCATTCCCTTCTAACCATTTTTATATTTGTACACATTAAAAACAAAGATGTAAACCCTAAATAATCCTCATGATCATTACATCATCAAACATCCAACATAACATCTTAAATATAAACTTGTATATTAGACATTTAACATTCTTTTGTGAGGCAACTTACCATTTTATATCACAAATATCAAGTAGGATGAAACACATAAGCAAGATACCAGTATACGTGGTTCACCCATATCTATGGGCTACATCCACCAAGAAATGTCGCATATTTATTTATCAAATAGATGAAATACATTCTACGACATAGTGTGTGTGCAATATTTTCCACTTTCTCAAAGCCTCTCACAGAGAGAATTTTCTAAAACATTCAACCATCTATCTCAGAGGCATTACAAGGATTGTCTCCCAAGATGATCACAACCATATCATTATAATAACTAAAAAGGAGACACCTTTCCTTCCCCAAGGGATTATATGACATAAATATAACATAAATAAGGAATATGCAGAAGGTATGACCTACCCGGAATAACATATATTTATATACACAATTGATTGCATTCCATGTACAAAGGGTTTCCATACCCCAACCAACATACACCTGCACATACTAGATAAAAAGAGGTGTATCTATGATATACACAAGGAATCTTTCCCAACTCTGTTCATAAACCAAAGGTAGCATGCCACATACAATATGAAGCCAATATCATTCAGGGATTCTCCCCAATCTCTGCACCAGCCAATACAAATGACACTCAACATGCCAACATATAATTAATGTGAAATAATAAGTAAATAGGGATAAAAGATATATTATACATGGAGCAATCTCCCAATTATTTGCATAGTGCACAAAAGCATGAAGATATAATAGAGCAATGAATATATATGGGGATTCTACCCTACCCGAATCTGCGCAATATGTAAGGACACTCAGCAAATAAACACAAGAAGTATCCGGGGATCAAAATATATATTATACAGGGAGAAATCTCCCAATGTATGCCCAATATCCAAATGGAACTGAACAAATATATCAGTAAGCAAGCTTCAGGGAGATTTCCCAAGCTATCTGTAGTAACAAATAAGCATGCATAAGACATTCATCTTGCAATATATACTTAGTATATGAAAAGGGAAGGTTTGCAAGTAATCAACATATCTATAGTAATAGATCATTCTGAATACTAAACATGGATATACTTCCAATCAATTTATCAAGCTAACAATTGAATGTTACAGGGATCCTATCCCCAAATCTATGTCAAAGACATTAACGAATATAGTAAGGAATGTATACACTGATATACTATAGGGATTTCATCCTAGCTCTATCCAATCGGTAATTAAACATACACAAAATGAAAATGTATCAGATGTGACCCTACAGGGATTTCATTCTAGACTCTACGCAATTAGTAAACATAGTGTTTATCATTAATAATAGGATCATTGAATAACACTATATATATATATTTAATATATCTATGAGAGGCATATGGGGTCAAGCTTCCATCCTATGCGCAGTATCAAGTAAGGTAGGGATTCATTTCCCCTCTCTCTACGCATGCAACCAAAACATACTCATCAATAAATACACAAGCGTGGGATCAATTTCCCCCAAATGAGAATTGCCTAACTTCTTATGGAACCGAGGAAGTCTATCTTCCCCAAAGCTTTGCACAACATGTCAAAGATATTTAACATGCAGGATAGAATATATATATATATATATATAGTATACAAAAATGGAGTATACAAGGATCCTCCTCAAGGTTCTATGCAATCAGCCAATAGCCATATCATGCAACATTAAATTATCAAGTTATTAATTTCCCCATTCTGCAGTGGGTAATATGACTATGCATGCTACAGGCAATCCCAAAAATGTTTTTAATGAAGCATAAAAAAATGCAAGAGTTCAGATCTTCACACAGTGGGTAGCAAGCTACATCCAATCCCAAAAATTTTTTTATAAACAAATGGAAGAGTTCAGATCCCCAAAAACATTTTTATAACAAGCATAAATAAATGGAAGAGTTCATATCTCCACATAGTGGGTAACAGGCTACATCCATTCCCAAAAAAGTTTTTATAAGAAGCATAAATAAATGGAAGAGTTCAGATCTTCACACAGTGGGTAGCAGGCTACAGCCAATCCCAAAAACGTTTTTAGAAAAAAATGGAAGAGTTCAGATACCCAAAAACATTTTTATAAGAAGCATAAATAAATGGAAGAGTTCACATCTTCACACAGTGGGTAGCAGGCTACAGCCAATCCCAAAAATGTTTTTATAAACAAATGGAAGAGTTCAGATCCCCAAAAATGTTTTTATAAGAAGCATAAATAAATGGAACAGTTCAAATCTTCACATAGTGGGTAGTAGGCTACAGCCAATCCCAAAAACGTTTTTATAAACAAATGGAAGAGTTCAGATACCCAAAAACATTTTTATATGAATCATAAATAAATGGAAGAGTTCAGATCTTCACACAATGGGTAGCAAGCTACAACCAATCCCAAAAAAGTTTTTATAAACAAATGGAAGAGTTCAGATACGCAAAAATGTTTTTATAAGAAGCATAAATAAATGGAAGAGTTCAGATCTTCACAAAGTGGGTAGCAGTCTACAACCAATCCCAAAAACGTTTTTTTAAACAAATGGGCATTCAAGATTTAAAAAGAATGAATTATGAAATAGAAAAATCTTTCAGCGGATGAAGAAAATCACAAAGTGAACAAAGGAAGCCTCCTCTCCCAAACGAGCATGGTTTCTTATAACTGCTAGCCTCCCTCCCAATGGGTAGACATCTCGCATAAGGAGTTTATAGAAAGAGATGATTAGTAATCCACAAATGTACGTGGCCCTTTTAGGGTTTATCTCAGATTTAATTACAATAATTTAATTAAATCTTTACTCACTACTTGAATAGTTATAATACCATCTTAATAATTTCATTTGACAGGGTTTAAGTGCTTATCTCATATTTTATAAGAATTAGTATTACTCACCACTTAATAAAAGGTACCCAACTATAAAGGCATCTTTATAACATATTACCAATTTAAATACATTACAATGGATTGTATTACAACATATTATTGCAACTTAATAATATCTCATATCCTAGCATGGATTTTGTGCTAGGATTACCAAAGACACAGCAAGGAAACAATTCAATATTTGTTGTAGTCGACAGATTTTCAAAGATGGCGCACTTTATTCCGTGTCAGAGTACAAGTGACGCCACCAACATTGTTGTACTGTTCTTCAAGGAGATAGTTAGATTGCATGGGTTTTCGAAGAGTATACCATCGGACAAAGATACCAAGTTTATGGGGCATTTCTGAAGAACCTTATGGAAGAAGTTGGACACGAAGCTGCAGTTTAGCTCGGCATATCATCTGCAGACAGATGGACAGACCAAAGTAGTAAAAAGAAGTTTGGGAAACCTTCTGAGATGTTTGACGGTAGACAAACCCAAGTAGTGGGAGAATGTGTTGGCCCAAGTGAAGTTCACATACAACAATTATGTGAATCGGTTGACAGGTATGATCCCATTCCAGATTGTTCAAGGATGAATCCCACATGGAGTGGTAGATTTGGTTGAGATACCGATAGAAATCAGGAAAAGTGCAGATGCAGAAACATTCACATAGCATATGAAAGAAGTGCATGATGATGTGCGAAAGTGCATTGAAATGAGCAATGTGACATATAAGTTGAGAGATGACAGAAAGAAGAGGATACAATCATTTAATGAGGGAGACTTATTCTATGCGCACTTGAGGAAAGAGAGGTTCTCAACGGGAATATATAACAATCTGAAGGTGAAGAAGATTGGACCATGCAAGATCTTGAAGAAGATATTAGACAATGCTTATGTGTTGGAGATGCCGAAAGACTTGAGCATTTCACCCACATTCAATGTCTCATATCTGTAGAAGTTTGAAGAAGGTTCAACCATCCACAGTGCATAATCCATATCGATATGAGAAGGAGGAAATTGCCAAAGTGTTGGAGGAACGCGAAGTTGGACGCACACATAGAAAGAATATTTGCTCTGATGGAGAGATGATGAATTGCAGAAGGCCACATGGATTTTTGAAGAGGAATTCAGGATACTGACGGAGCAATTGAGTTCTTTTTCACCCTAGGAGTCTGATGCAGGAGCATCAGGGCCTAGGAAAATTAGTCAAAGTTGATCGATAGAAGGAGGCCAACCAGAGGGAGTGTCACCGACCACTGGTGCGGAAGTTAAGACTAGTTGTCGAAGCCAAGCAGTCGAGCAGAAGCTGTCAATATGCAGTGGATAGGAGTAAGAGGTTGAGAGTCAAAAATTTGAAGGTCAACAAATGAAAGGAAGCAACAAAGGTGAAGAAGTTCGACATGTGGTTGAACAATGACACTGACCGAAGCGACAAAGGGACAAGCGAGGAGGATGGGGCGGACTGGAAACTGTGGAAGCAGAGTAAAATCGACAAGACAAGTTATGTCAAAGGTTACGAAGTGCAGTATGGTCGAGGTAGGGCATGGACCGACAAATGTCACAGAGTCAGAGAAGTGTAGAAGTCAAAGCATAGTACTTAGCAGCCATTCAAGGTTGTTGAGGAAGTTATGAGAAGCTATGTAGGTGGTTGAGGATCATGAAAAATGTCACCACAGGAAGAGGTTGTACAACATGGACATAGGGCATGGAAAACTATAGGTCTACGAGATCTGGGGGATTCGACAGACAAATGAAGAGTGTCTCGGGGAATAGAGTAGACCTCGGTAAGAGCAGTAGCAGAATAGGGTAGAAGAGCGATGAAAAGACACAGAGAGGGGGATACAATCCATAGCTCATTGTTCAGCAGGGAACCAGGAGAGGGAGAAGATTGCACATAGCCGAGAACACACCAGAGACATATTTTCACTCTGTATATTGTAAAGGCTAAGGCCGACTAGATTAGTTTACTTGGTATTTATCCATTGTAACTGATTCAGTTTAATATAAGGAATCCTACTTCTAGCATTTAGTTCATGACTATCTTTGTGAGAATTGTGTCTGTGTTGTGTGTATTTTTAAGCAAGAAGGTCCGTCCGACCTAGCTTGCGCCAATTAAGTATAGATCAGAAGACAACAACTCCATCATAAATGATGGAAATGGCAAGAATCCTATAGGAAGAATTTCAAATTTTCAAGGAAGACAATATCAAATCGTTGGAGGAACAACGTGAAATAAACACAATTTTATTATAGAATCTCACTGAAATAAGAAACAAAGTACAACCTTCTCACATATTTAGTAATGAAGGAAATAATTCATCCAAAGAAATATCTTTGGGAGTAAGGAACCAAAGTTTAAATTCCATCCTATTGCAGAAAACAATTCATCTACATCTGAAGAAGCCACCTATGACAGCTTGGAAAGTGATAATAAAATGAGTTCACCTCCTAAGAAGAAGTGTAAACAACATATTTATGAATTGAAAGGGGAATTTAATAAATTTAAACCACCCACCTTCAGCGGTGAGGTAAAGATAAGAGAGGAATTTGAAGCCTCGCTTCCAGGAACGAAGAAATACTCTCAAATATATAATTATGACAACAACATTAAAGTCTTGTTTGTTGTTAACAATCTTATCACAAAAGAATCCATTTGGTGGCAAGACTTGAAACTAGTCAATGGAATCAAAGAAAATAAATTCAAATTGAAGGATTTTAAGGAGCTATCCAAAAAGAAGTACTTGTCGAAGATATTTTATGACAAGAAGATAAAGGACTTTCATGAGCTCAATATGGGTGAGATGACTATATACAATATAATTAATAAGTCCCTAGAATTGTTGCGATATGTTCCATATAGTAAGGAAGACAAGATCAAGATTAAAAAAATTCTAAGTTGCTTACTTAAATATTTCTAGGATAAACTTGAGTTTGATTATCCCAAGGATCTGGAAGAAACATTGCGAAAAGAAAGACTATGTTATGAATGGAGTCAACATAGGAATGTAAACTTGAAGATCATACAAGAAAATAAGGGGTAGAAATAAAAACAACAAAAGAAATGTTTTAAGCACTCTTCATTTATAAATTAGGACAAGACCTTTCATATTAGTAACACTTATGGAAAAGGTAAACTTAAGTAGAATCTTCTAGCTCAATGTAGAAATCAGTTTATTGGAGTTATGATAAAGAAACCCAAAGGGACAACTCTAGTACCATTACAATTTTGGGGATATGGTGAAAATCATTGACTCGTAGACTTCCCTCATAAAAGAAAGACTACCACGACAATCCAAAACATTCAAGAAGCTACTATTGTTAATGATATTTCCAAAATCTCAAGAATTTGTGCATCCTTGGACAATCGGCATGCTGAAAATCAACCGTCTATTGTGGAAGTTAAAGGCAATTTTTTAGAAAAACTAATCTCTAGTTTTGTTGATCTTGATTCTTGCAAAATCTATGTTTCCCCGAGAATTGTTGATCAATGTGCATTAAAGAATATTAAATATAAGCAAGACTACCTGATACAATTTTCTGTAAGAAATAAAAAGACAGTATCTAAATGGATTCAAATATGTCCTAGTATAGAATTGGATCATGAGCTTCCTACAATGGAATAACTAAATGTTTTACCTTTAGGATCCTATGACTTGCTCATAGGAATGGATTGGTTGGAGAAGCACAAGATCATGTTAAACCTATTTATGAAGATATTTACTTGTTAGGACGATAAGATAAATGTCAAAACAATAAAGGGCATACCCCGTAGAGTCTCGATAAGAAAATTTTCAGCCTTATAGTTGAAACACAGTGCTAGGAAAGGTTGCAAGATGTATGTTGTTAAATTAAAAAACTATGAAAAAGAAGATAAGTCTAAGATAGAAGAATTCCCTATTTTTTAAACTTCAAAGACATATTTCCTAAAGAGATACCATGTTTTCCTCCAAAGAGGTGCCTCAATTCTACTATTGACCTAGTACCTAGAGCTATTCTTGTCTCAAGGGAACCCTATCAAATGAGTATGCCATAGTCAGTGGAACTTAAACTATGTTTTAAGGAACTGCTAGAGAAAGAGTATATTAGATCTAGTTTTTCCCAATGGGTGTTAAATTTTCAGAATTTACTTCAATCTGATATAGGATCTTAACTGAGAGAACAACATGTACAACAAATCTACATCATATCAATCATAGAAAAAATAATGCAAGCACACAAGAGACACAGAGTTTACTTGGGGAAAACCATAAAGGTGAAAAACCCCAATAACTCCCTCAGAGATAGATAGAGCAATGATACAACTAGAATACAAGAGATAGTCTTCTCCTAGCAGCAGAGGCTCCTCCTCCACAAGTGAGTGTGAGTCAGAGAATAGAATGTGTAAAATGAGAGAGACACACTCTCTATTTATACACTAACTTGACTTGACCTTTACTCAATTAGGTTGGCCTCAACTTAACCACTTAACATAATGTTGACTGGGCCGACCCCCACTAGGGTGGTCTAATAAGCCTTTGACCCACATGGCCGACCCCGAATAGGGTGGTCTAATAACCCTTTGACCCACATGACTTATACAGGGCTGACCCCAACAAGGTGGTCTAATAACCCATCAAGTATAAGTTACGACACTTCCAATATAAATGATGACACTTCCGTATAGAGGAATAATAACATCTCTATAGGAATACAACCACTTCCGTATAGAGGAATAATAACATCTCTATAGGAATACAATATATATGTGAAATACATTCCGAAGTTACATATACATAAACACTCCCTCTTAACTAGGAAGGTATTTCTCAACACAGGTCTTCTAGCACAAGTCTTCTTCTCTGGATCATCATCACTGGATAATCATCATCGAGTCATCATCATCATCGCTGCTGCTGTTATCTCAATCAATCTCTGAATCTACTCGTCATAGGAAGTTCTATAGAGCCAGTCCCTTTTCATACTGGATGTAGGCCCACCACCTGCAGGTCTTCATCATCTGTGAGAATGGTCTGATAGAGGTGGCCTCTCAGGACTAATTTTATGTGCGGATGAAATACCGAAAAGAGTATCCCAGGAACATTCATGTGCCTAAGTATGACCGACAAGATATCCCAAGACTGATTACATGCATCTCCTCCACAATACCTTTAAAGAGCATCCCAGGAACATTTATGTGCCACAACACGACCGGAAAGATCTCTAAAGAGCATCCCAGGACTTATTACGAGCACACAGCTCAACCTCTCGGATCTCCAGGACTGATTACATGTGGATAGACAAAACCTGTAAAGAGCATCCCAGGAACATTTATGTGCCGCAACACGACCGACAAGATCTCTAAAGAGCATCCCAAGACTAATTATGAGCATACAGCTCAACCCCTCGGATCTCCAGGACTGATTACATGTCTCCATAGTAATACCTCATCCCAGGAGTGATTACGAGCACATAGCTCAACCTATCAGATATCTGAGGACTGATTACATACTAGATAGCAGTACCGGAAGAGTATCCCAGGAACATTTATGTGCCACAGCACGACCGTCAAGATCTCCCAGGACTGATTACATGTTATTTGCACAACCTACCACATATCATCTCTGACCTCCAAGTATCAACCTGATACTCATGATCCAATGGATCATCATCGCACAAAGCATCATCCTGATGCTCATGGTCACACTGATCATCATCAATGTACCATCCTGATACATATCATTTGGAGCAACATCCTGAAGCTCATCATCCTGATCATACAATGCATCCACCTGATGCATACCAAGTATCTACCTGATACATATCATCATACATGATCCACTTGATCATACAGTGTATCCACCTGATACAAATACAAATACATGATCCACCTGATCATATAGTGTATCAACCTGATACAAATACAAATACATGATCCACCTGATCATACCTGATACATATCAACATACTTGATCTACCTGATCATACAATGTATCCACCTGATACATATACAGATACATGGTCCAAGCATCCAACATGATGCATATACAAAATATATACAAATTATCCAACTGATCATATCCAGCATCAAACATGATGCGTATATATACATATACATATAAATGATCCAACTGATCATATCCAACATCCAACATGATGTGTACATATACATATAGAGCAGTAACTGGAGCATCGTCCTGATGCTCATCATCGATGATCCTCCTGATCATCATAGCATCGTCTTCTTCAGATCATCTCATCGTCCACGAAGGACAGCCCAAATGCACATCATCCAGTACTTACACCACCAACATGGGAGAACACATCGACCACCATTCGGGGAAGGCTCCATCCCTTACTTTTTCACCATGGGAGAACACATCTACAACCATGTGAGAATGGCTCCATCCCTTACATCTACACCATGGGAGAACACATCTACCACCATGTGAGAATGGCTCAACAATTACATCACGACCATGGGAGAACACATCAACCATGTCAGAAAAGCTCATGTGCATCTGCATCTTCCGGACTCATCAATTCCCTTTGGAATGAACCTCGATCTGAAGTGCACCAAGCCTATCTTTGAAGTACTCAAACTGCACTCTGGTCAATGGCTTGGTCAATACATCTGCAACCTGCTCATCCATCACAGCATACTCTGCTTTGGCTGTACTCAGTGCTACACAAGACTGCTTCCTACTAAACCAAGAGATCACACCTGATCCCATACTAAGGCAGCACTGCCTGCCCAATCTGAATCAACATAATCCTGCAGGTTAAACTTTTGATTCACATCATATTTGAGCCGATAATAAACTATACCCTTCAAGTACCTCAGAATATGCTTTACAACAACCAGGTGAACACTCCTCGGATATGTCAGGAACTGGCTCAATGTGTTCACCGCAAAGTAAATATCTGGTCTCATGTTCATCAGGTACATCAAGGACCCAATCATCTAACAATACATAGTGACATCAACCAGTTCAGATGAAGCATCACACAGAATCTTCAGGTTCGATGCCATAGCCTCGCAGTCCATCATCCCAAACCTCTTCAGGATCTCTACTGCATACTTCCCTTGTCCAAGGAATATTCCATCTGCACTCTGCCACACCTCCATACCTAGAAAGTGGTGCATCATACCCAAGTTCTACACATATATGACTCCTTGTCATGTGTCTCAGAACCAAGTGGCTGCTCCACATACACTTCTTCTTCAACTACACCATTCAAGAAAGCTGTCTTGAAATCCATCTGGTGTATCTTCTATTTCATCACTTTTATATTTCTCTATGCTACCATCTGCAGCATACTTGATCTTGATAGATCCATATGGAAGTCATAACAAACTTCCCTTCAGGTCTTGGGACTACATCCCAAACATCATTCTTCATGATCGACGGATCATGGCATTCTTCCCATATCCTGGGAACTTCAATATCTTCAATAGATAATTATGTTGCTGAACAAATGTTGTAGTTCTTCTTTTGTAGGTGATGGGATACGATCTTTCGTACACAACAAGTTAAATTGCATGATTAGAAAACATCTCATAGTTTTCAGAACAAATTCTTACACATAAAGAAATATGTCATGCAGTCATGCAATTATCTTAGCCAATGCTTCAATACAACATTTATCCATATCTCATAACTTTCTAGATGCCTTCCAATCTCTACCAGAACATTGTTAAGAGTGTGCACAACTCCCAACATGTCAGCAAAGAGGTTTCATTCTAGATAAGTAGCAATGGAATGTTGTACAGTGCCATAGGCCACTTACCCATGCATATTAGTAGTATATTGTTCATCAATGCAACTATTCTAATATGCATAATACACAGCGTAATTCTAGGAACATCAGTATATACATTATTGAACAATATTATTTAAACAATAAAATATGCATGTAATGACAATTCAAATACTTATCTTTGTTTGTTTGTTGGGTTGACTCCCTCTCAGTCTTTGCTTCTTTTCTGGAACTCCATTCTTATGTGGATTGTGAGAAGTGGTCAACTCCCTCTGAATATCTGCATCCTTGCAGAAACGACTGAAGTGTTCTCCTTTGCTTTCTTGCAGGAACGACTGGAGTGTGCTCCCTCTCGATCTTTGCTTCCTGGATTACCTGTCCTTGAACTTACATCCATCCTTAATCCCTATGCATGCTTATTATTATCATGATTGTGTTATCCTTGAGGTCTCATACATAATCACACATTTATTAGTATAATCTTAATACTATCAAAACACAATAATCTTAAACATGTATATTCATGATCATTCACGGATAATAAACATTAGTATTCAAGGTTTCGGGGAAGTCTTCTTTTACTCATACACATGCTTATTTGATCATAGGACTCTTCTGGTTAGTTGAATCATCAATCAAGATAAGAGATATAATATGCATAAAACTCGTGAATATTCACACCTATACCTTCATGATTCTTCTGGTTAGTCATATCATCAATTATGGTAAGAAACATAATATGCATACAACCATGATTATTCAAACCTATGACTTCATGAATAATCATTATCAACAACACAACAGTATAAGATCCTAACACAAGGTAGGATTCTAGCTTGATATAGGACAAACATACCTAGATTAGCATGCTAGCTAGTTATGTCTAACATACCCGCATAATGTCTTATGGTTCTCTTCAGTGACTTGTGCTAGTAACCTGCATGTCTCATAGGTTAACCATTATACGACCAAGTTATACATACCTCGAAAGTAAATCTTCTATGTGATCCATGACAATGGATGAATATTTGTCTTCATGTCACCATGATCATATGTTCTTGAAGTAGAACATGATTTGTCTTTCTTGGTGTACCTTTTATGTTAGCAAAAAACATAAACCTCATACAACATCACAATGCATTAGTACATTCATAAGTGTCAAAACCTTAATAAATGAATATCTTCTATTAATGTGATATGACAAGTCTGGTAATTAATCAAGATTGTACTGTAATGATATGAAGACAAACATATGATAAAATTAACCATGAAACATACCTGTAAGCCATACCTATCAAGATTGCTTGTAATCTTCTCATGGAAGGCCTTAGCCTCATCTCCCTCTAAAACAGGAACTTCTTCACTTATGCAGGTGACCAATCCATCCTCTTCTAGGATTAACCCAATCCACTTGATTTGTAGGAACTGGATATGGAGCTGTAATAGGGTTTGTCAGAGAAACCCCAAAAATTCAAACTTTGAATTTCAAACTTCCGAAAGGATAGAAATATGCGTCTTGATGAGCTGATCAAGTTGGTATATTCAGAATTTGAAAACTGCAAAGTTTCACTCCTCAATTTTGCCTTTGAAACTTTCATATTCACTAGACGTAACCTCGAACTAGGGTTTGATGAAGCTTACTCTTCTTCCCAATCAAAAGTTTTGATCGAAATCTCTAAGCTTCTATTTTTATGAGGAGATTCCAGCCGTGGTCAGAGATTTCAAAAATTCCCATTTTTGCAAAAGCCCTAATTTTCCACTTTTCTGATCAAAGTCCTGAACTAGGGTCTAATCAGGCCCGGCTTTCTGCCCAACCAAAAATTCTGATCTTGGTCTCTAAATTTCAATTTTGATGAGTAGCATGCAGCCGTGGTCTCTGATTACAAAAATTCCAACTTTCTCCGAAGCCCTAAATTTCGGAAGCCATGAATGAAGGTGCTCAAAAATAATTCTGAATTGACAGAAATATGTACTTGATTGTTTCTAGTGTAACTCCGAACTTTTCGATCCACAGGGTCTAAAATTTTTTTCTGAGATAGCCCGAACTGTCATATTTCCATCTCGACAAGTCTGACCTCAATTCGAATCTCTGAGAGAGAGTTATGCCAAGTGTCGCAACGTGTCCTGTTTATGGGATATTGCAGGAGAGCGAGCTTGTACGACATGCCACGTGTCCCTGGTTCAACATCAACCTCTAAATTTTTTTTTTTTGAGATAGCCCGACCTATTGTCTTTCCATCCCGATAGTTCTGACCTCAATTGGATTCTCTGAGAGAGAGTTATGCCAAGTGTCGCAACGTGACCTATTTATGGGATAATACAGGAGAGCGAACTTGTACGGAGTACCACGTGTCATTGGTTCAAATTCGGTCTTTGAAAACATTTCTTGAGATAGTACAGTCTGTGTACTACCTGTCACTTATTACAGAATTTCATTTGGAGTTTCCTAGCCCAAGTTATGACCTTTTTCCCAAGGTCACCTGATTTTGACTCAGATCTGGAAGAGGCAGATAACCTATATTGTACAGATCATAAATCCCAAAGTACAACGAATTAGAGGTTGTCCTTTGGACACAAGGTACATGTGGATCTGATCTTCGACTTGTAAACGTTTCAGATCCAAAAAATTTGCCAAAATGTATTTATAGCGAAAGTTCTATGATGACTGGTTTTTGCTATATCAAGCCCTAGCATCGTAAGTGCAACAAGTGTCATACATGCCATATCATGCCTTCTTTCAGGCTAGCCCTGATACCATCTTAAATTTTCAAAATTTACTTCAATCTGATCTAGGATCTTAACTGAGAGAACAACATGTACAACAAATCTACAGCATATCAATCATGGACACAATAATGCAAGCACACAAGAGATATAGAGTTTACTTGGGGAAAACCATAAAGGTGAAAAACCCCAATAACTTCCTCAGAGATAGATAGAGCAATAATACAACCAGAATACAAGAGATAATCTTCTCCTAGCAGCAGAGCCTCCTCCTCCACAAGTGAGTGTGAGTGAGAGAATAGAATGTGTAAAATGAGAGAGACACACTCTCTATTTATACGCTAACTTGACTTGACCTTTACTCAATTAGGTCGGCCTCAACTTAACCACTTAACATAATGTTGACTGGGCCGACCCCCACTAGGGTGGTCTAATAACCCTTTGACCCACATGGCCGACCCCCAATAGGGTGGTCTAATAACCCTTTGACCCACATGACTTATACACGGCCGACCCCAACAAGGTGGTCTAATAACCCATCAAGTATAAGTTATGACACTTACAATATAAATGATGACACTTCCGTATAGAGGAATAATAACATCTCTATAGGAATACAACCACTTCCGTATAGAGGAATAATAACATCTCTATAGGAATACAATATACGTATATGTGAAATACATTTTGAAGTTACATATACATCAACAATGGGTAGCCCCAGTTTCGTTTGTTTGAAAAAAATATAGAACCTTTAGGATATGCATTGATTATCAGTAGCTAAACAATGTTACTATTAAAAATAAATACTCTTTTCCCAAAATTGACAATCTGTTCGATCAAGTCATGGGAGCCAAGGTGTTTCGAAATATTAGATTGAGGTTGGGTTATCACCAAATAATAATTAAGGATTAACACATTAACAAGACTTCTTTCAGAGCTCGGTCTAGACAAGACGTGTTTATGGTTCTGCCTTTCATCCTAACCAACAAACCAACAACATTCATGTGTCATATGAATAGTATATTCAATAAGTATATTGACAAGTTTGTACTATCTTAATAGATGATATACTCATCTATTTGAAGAAGAAGGAATCATGTGAGGAACATTTGGGATAGTCCTACAAGTCCTACTAGATCACCAACTATACAGAAAGATTAGTAAATTTGATTTATATAAGGACTAGATCTAGTACTTAGGACATGTGATATCAAAACAAAGAATTATAGTTGATCCAGAAAAAATAAAGGAAATAATGGAGTGGCCTACTCCTGAAAATGTGGTTGATATAAGATCATTCATTGGCCTTTCTAGGTACTATAGAAGATTCATTAAATATTTTTCGAAGATCGCCTATCCTATAACTTTTCTTCGAAAGAAAAAAAAAAACAATCTTTATTTGGACAGAAAAGTGTGAGTATTTTTTTTGGAAAATTAAGCACCTATTGACCACCACTCCTATTCTAAAGATTGCATATTGATTCAAATATTTTTTGGTATTCGTAAAAAGAATCAAAGTTTATTTGGACATAAAAGTGCGAGTAAATGTTTCAAAAACTTAAGCACCTGTTGACCACCACTCCTATTCTGAAGATTTCATATTCATTCAAATATTTTGTGCTATGCGCAAATGCTTACATCTTCCCCTTTATCTACAGATTGTCAAGTACTTAACTAGAAAGCCCCCCCACATGTTCCTAACACCCTCAACATATATAGCTCTCTCTTTAAATGTATCTCACCTAAACCATGAGTATTGTTACCTTCATGTAGTACCTAGTCCCTATAAGGTTGATCCAAAATGGATATGAACAAACAAGTGGTTGTAAGACTTAGTGGCTACAATTGTAATTCAACATTAATGAAATATTTTTGGGTAGGAATCTAATGCATATGGTTAACCTCTTGAAATTGGGATATCGAAAATTTGAAGGAAATTTTTGTCTCCTAATTAGTTGGTTATTTACACTATTTGAAGTAGAAGAGTTATGGTCAAAGGTATGCAAGGATTCCTATTCGTTATTTGGTTTTGATAACTGGGTCGATGGGTTCTAAAAAATAATGAGGATTTATTTTATAATGAAATGCAATTGGTAATTTATGATAGTTGTGATGATATCTTCATTAGTATCTTGAGCCAAATATTTTTACAACTTGGGAAATAAAATAACTCTTATATCATATCCTTCGAAATTAACCATAGTTTATCCATGTGTTTGGTTGTAGCTAATCGTTTCATATATCGTAGAATTGTAGCTATGATATAGTGATGCAAGATCAATGCTCAATGCATCTTCATAATTGTTCTCTTGTGAGTAAACAAAGATTGTGTCTTGGGTAATGGAGAGAGTTGGTTCTATTTGTGAACAAACCACATTTTTCAATCCACCTTGAATAGAGAACAAGAATCTTCAATTCATTTCAAGGTGCATAAAGAAAGAGGTCCTAGAATATGTCATGAAGATAGATTCCTCATAAAAAAATTAGCAATGGACTTTTTTGTTTATTGTCCTAACCATTTCTTTCTTGTACCCCTTCTTGGTAAGAATCACAAAGAAACTAACTTAAAATACTATTAGTATTATTTGATGTGTGGTTGGTTGTTTGTGTAGGTTCAACATAAGCTATATATTTTTGACATAGTATTTATGTTGGTGAATGGACAGGGATATAATTCCATCATATATGAATTAATATTCCACCTCATTCACCTTTCTAAAAAAAACTCAACCATATAGATACATCTATTGACCTAGAAGCCATCCCTCAAACTATCAACTTCTCTCCTCCATATCTTAGCTAACCCAATAATAGGATATTGTATTTTTGTGAATCAACTAAGCAACCTCCTAACTTTTCCAATCCATTAGTGTATTCCCTCATCAACACAACAAAAAATTCTCTAACACCGTTGAACTCTCCAATATTAACCTTGCACCCATTTTTCACATCACTCCATCTCTTCTACTAACACCCGTGACCCATTGGGAGTTCACTAGGTAGCAAATGTTATAGCATGTGAGTTTGTATTGGGCGATTTAATACTCGAAAAAATGGAAGCACTATATTTGATATTATATAAGGGTCAAGGGGTATTTTTAATATATTAAAAACATATAGATATTAGGAAGGTTTATAATTATGTACATCTAGGAACATGAATAGGGTGTTGGGGGATTTTAATTGGTGTGTGAATCTAACTATGTGTGAAGTTATATTAGTGTTTGAATAAGTACGATCTATTTGTGGAGTTGGAGTGAACCCAATTGCATTTTAACTTAGAGTGGTGTTTGAAAATGTATTATTTGTGAGTGAATGTGTTGAGAAGTCATTTGGAACGAATATATATGAGGTTGATCTATGTCCAGGGGGTTATTTCCAATCTTGAAATACTTGCTTTCACTAATATTTCATATTTCACCATCCGAAGGTTTCTAGGGGTTATAAGAATGATGTCATGTCACCATAGTAGGGGTAAGAATGTTGGAATATTCACCAATATTGAGAGGGGGGGTGAATAGGTATTGAACACTTTTTACTAGTTTTAACCTTAAGGGAATCATGTAACATTAACCATTAACAATGCCGATCATCATCACATAAATTATACACAATGCACAAGATAATTTTACGTGGAAACCCAAACAAGAGAAACCACATAATGTTTTTCTTATATAATAACAAGATTACATTCAATTGTTTTACTAGCACCAATTGGAAGGAAGCACCAAGTCCTTAATTTTTCTTGCACCAATTAGAAGGAGGTTACAACCCCCTAGATTTACTAGTAACAACTAGAAGGAGGCACCAACCCCCTTTGTGAGCACCAACTCACACTTTTAAGGCACCAACCTAAAAGAGAATTCGATCTCATGTCCTTTCCCCGTCCTGCCACCCTAGTTGTCTACCACCAACTCCTTGAAATCATAGGAAACAACATGTGCTAACACCACCCTTACACCCTGATATGAATAAGAGTATCAACCTATCACTATCACTGTCACTGCCACTTTCACTATCCTTGTCTCTATCACCGTCTTCACACTATGGTTGGATTCACATAGTTACTATCATTGTGGTGTCATTGTCATTTTCCCTGTCACTGTCTTCATATTGTCACATTCTTACATTGTCACTATCACTATCACTGTCATTGTTACTACCACTATAACTGCCACTATCATTGTCACTATCACTATCAACATGTCAACCTATACATGCCTCAGATCTTGCATCCAAATCTGCAAACAACTTCTTCGAAGATAGTCTTCAAATATGCGACAAAACCCTCTTTTGCAATAGCAAAATATGCTTCCACATATTCATAAACAAGGATAAAATGTGTCCTTCAGATATGCAATTAAATCTTTCATGAAGAATACCAAAACATGTCTACAATATGACCTTCAAATCTACAGCAAACTAGCCCTTCAAATCTGCAATAAAACCTTCATAAATAGGACCAAAACATGTCTTCCAAGTATGCAATAAAACCATCATAAAGGGGACCAAAACATGTCTTTCAAATCTATAATAAAACCTTCACGAAGACGACCAAAACATATCTTCTAAATCTACAATATAGCCTTCGTGAAGCAATCATTCATAGACTTCATTTGCTTGCTTCTTCAAATCCTTACCACCAACATCATCACCTTCAAACCCTAGTTCAATCCAAGAGAGGAACCCAGGGTAATTTTTAGGGGCGACATTTTGCTAATTGGCTATTTTTTGTTTTTTTTTTCAAAAAATAGATTCTCTATTTGTCATTTTTAGTCTCTAATATTGCATATATTTAAATAAAATGTATTTTTTTATCATAATATTTGTCAAAATTTACATGTTTCAGTAGTAAATTGTATGTTTCATATTTAATATTCGTCTACCTATCTATATACATGTTTTTTTCTATCCAAAATAATCGCCTAGGATACTATACTTAAGTATAATATTATAATCCTTAAAAAGTACCCTAGAGGAACCCTAGTTCATGACAATAACATCACCATAGTCCATAAGAATATAATCACAATAATATTTGGCAATATCATCACCATAATCTATGCTAATATCACAATGATCTATGCCAATATCATCACCATAACATATCCAATATGACCATAACCTATGCAAATATGACCATGAGCTATGCCAATATAGTCACCATAATCTATGCCAATATGACCATAATCTATGACAATAACATCATCATAATCTATCTAAGATCTTCACCATGACTCACCAAAAGAAAAACCCTAATACATATTCAAGATCCATACCTTTGCCAAGACCACAAGATGAAGAAACAAGAGATAAACCATATCCATGTACCATGTCCTTCACCAAAAGAAACCCTAGATCATTTCATCATATAGACCTTACAACAAGCTTTCAAACAAGCTAAGAAGTTCACGATTCCTATATCATTTGAGAAAGTTATGCAAGTTTCCGACAAGATAAAGAATTAAGAGAATAACCCTAGATCATCTTTCAAACTCTTCAGAAGATCCTTCTCTAAATTTCTCTCTACGTGTTCTTGAAAGTGCACATGAGATAAGAACATGGATTATAAAAATGAAATGATCTAACTTGTATTTATACCTTTCCAAGTTACTTTTTGAATCACTTTAGGGTAGGTCGGCCCTAATGTATTTTAATTTTTGTCTTCCACGTTTTAGGGGTTTCTTTAATGGGTCAGTGACAACTTCATGGATTCATCAAGGGGATTCTTTACCACTTCATTATTATGTGGACATATCATCATTACTTTAAAGGGCTTATTTACACTTCACATGGTCATGTGGACACATCATAGTCACTTTAGGGGATTTTTTACACTTCTCATCACCATGGTCTTGTTAACACATAATCATCTCTTTATGGGCTTCTTTACACTTCACATGGTCATGTGGTCACATCATCATCACTTTAGGGGAATCTTCACACTTCTCATCATAACGGTCTTCTGGACACATCATCATTGCTTTGGGGGGATCTTCCATGGCTTTAGGGTTTTGCTCCATTTTTGTACCACTCAAAGTGGGCTTGTGGGAGCATACACATGTTATCTCATCTCGTGAGGTCCATGCTTAACAAATATGCCATAAGGAGACCACTTTGAAGGTATATACACTTATGTTGAAAGGATCATTCAATGCTCTTCAAGGATTTTTCAAGAGGACACATCATTACTACTCTAGAGGATTCTTTGAACAATCTTACTCTATTACTACCATATCATCATCATCATCATTACCATTTCCATATTCCTCTATTACTTCCATATCATCATCATTATTGACACATCATCATTACCAATGCCACATCATCACCATCAGTACCACTTTGACATCAATGAAAACATCACTTGACAATCTCATAATCTTAGGATGTAAATGACACAGATCTCTTCATCCTATTAACATCATTGACAACTTCTTCCAACAATCTCCCCCTTTATCATTTATGGTAACAACTAAAACTCTCTCTCCCTTTGACATTAATGAAAAAGGGGTAAAGCAACTTTGTCCACCTGGTCCCCCTCAAATTCTGTTGACTCCCCTATCATTATGCTTGTTTTTTGTGACTATGTTTTGCTAAATATTCTCTCCCCCTTTACAAAGGTTAACTTTACTTGATCGAGAACTCCTTCTGGGAATATATTTCCTTGCCAACAATGCTCCCCCTTTGATTGTGCTGATTGTCCCTTAGGATGGGCCATTTCTAGAATCTTTATGAAGTAACTACCCTTGTGTTCATGTATGATTTACTACATCACTGTCTTCTGGTTTGTGCTATCCTTAACCTACTATCTTTCCTTGCCTGCTACTTATCATACCCCTCAATATTATCCAAGATCTTGGGAGTCTCTTTGCCAAATTGTTTAGAACAATATATAATTTGTTCTTCTACAGGATTATCATTTGTAATCCTAACAGCTTCCTTTTTACTTGTTGATTTATTTGTATTACTTGACTCAGAAACAGTTGTGGGTATCCCTTCTGAGAATTCTCCATTGACTTGCTTTTCCTGTTTTCCCTCACATCTTCAACATGTAATACCAATTCCTTTTTATCTTTGATAGTGGGTCTATTTCTACTTTTATTCATTATGATGCCCAAACTCAAGATAAGATGATTGATTTGATTTCTTGTATCAACCTTTGAACATCCTTCATCACCTATATAGAGAACTAATCCAGAAGTTTCTTCCTTTTGTGCTTATGACTTCTTCTTCCATACTTTCTTAGATCTAATATGAGTATTTTCTTTCATGAAAGAATCCATCATGCTCCTACAATCACGAGCTATATGTCCATAATGTTGGCATTTGTAACATTCAACATTGTATTTCATGTGGACACCTCCATTTCTTGTTTGAGCATTTCCTCCATAAGCTTTGCAATCTCTATCCCTATGTCCAGAATTGCTACATGAAGAACAATAAGAAGAAAAGAATATTTGGTGCCTAGAAGCAAAGGGTCTTCTCTATGATGTAACTTTGATGTATCTATTCTTCGTTGAATCTTGATTAGCATGAACTCTTACTTTGTAATATTTTCATTGATGGGATGTTCTGGCAATATCTGCATAACTCCTAGCCTTTTATTACTTTCCTTTTCTGGTAGCTTGGAGCTTTCACTTTCCTCAATGCTCTTCTATTCATCCAAATTGGTATTATCATATGGTGATCTTTGACAACTAAGGATGTCATCTAATATCATAGTGTTCTTCTCAAAATTTTAATTTGTATTCAAATATCCAACTTCATTGTCCAAATATACTTTTAGTGCAAGGATCACAAACTCTTTCTTTTGACAAATTTCTTTCTTCTCTTGAAGTTGACTTGTTAGATCTTCTTCAATTTTCTTGGCCTCCTCTATTTGGTTTTTTATACCAACAATGGTCTTTCCAACTACTTCAATACTGTCTTCCATCTGCCTTTTTGAATTCTGATCATCGTCATGACATTTTTGCAGCTAGCCTTTTACTAACCGGTTCTTCGTTCTGAGTTATGAGAGTTCCACTTTAGTTTCCATACTTTCCAAACTTAACTTCTCCAATTCTTTCTTTAAGGAGCCAATTTGAACTTCTTGTTCTTGACAAGTATTTTCTTTTTCTTTATATTTTGCCTCCTTCTCTTTTAGTTGATTTTATAACGTTTCTTCAATCTTCTTAGCCTCTTCAATTTGTGCTTTTAAACCAATGACAATCTTTTTAGTTTGGTTTGGCTTCTCTTCTAACAATGCATTATTTTCTTCTTGCTCTTATTTATTTCTTTCTTCAAATCATCTAGAGCACCAATCACTTCCCCTTCAAGGTCTACTTTACCTTCTACTTCATCATTCTCTTCTTCTTCTCGGGCATTTCTTTTGTTCTCAATGGATTGATCATCTACTCCAAAATGTTCTTCATTTTCTCTATTTGACCTTTCCTTTTTATTTTATGGACATTCCTACATTGCTTCATTTGTGTATATTTCTTGTAGTTTGTCCCATATCTCTTTAGCTGATATGCATTGTCCTATTTTTACTTTCACAAGATTAGATAGTCCATCCAAGATGGTATCCATTGCCATTGTATCATTCTTTCTTAACTCCTTCTTAGTTGTAGTTTTTGGTGGTCTTTTGGGGGGCGATGTAATCATTCAAAATAGATTCCCAAATGCTACAACCTTGTGCATGTAAATATAATCTCATCATTATGCCTCAATAATCATAATTTGAAGCATCAAACAGTGGAGCTTCATTGGTAGATAATATATTTTCATATTCATCCATGTATGCTCCAGATATCGTCCTTCCATCTGTTAGAATGTTTTGAAGGAACCATTTCTGATACCAATTGTTGGAATATTCACCAATACTGAGAGGGGGGTGAATCAATATTGAGAACATTTTACTAGATTTAACCTTAAGAACATCATGTAACATTAACCATTAAAAATATCATTCATCATCACATAAAATTATACATAGTGCACAAGGTATTTTTACATGGAAACCTAAACGGGATAAGACTAGAGAAATTTTTTCTTATATAATAACAAGATTCCATTCAATTTTTTTACCAACACCAACTAGAAGGAAGCAGTCAATACCTAATATATCTAGAACTGATTAGAAGGAGGATACAACCCCTTGAATTTACCAGCACCAAATGGAAGGAATCACCAACCCCCTGATTTTTCTAGCACCAACTAGAAGGAGGAACCAGCCCCCTTTGTCAGCATCAACTCACACTTTTCACGAACCAACTTGAGAGAGAATTTGATCTCATGTTCTTGCCCCATCATGCCACCCTAGATCTCCATCACCAACTATAAGGAAGCACCAACTCCTTGATATCACATCCAACAACCCACCCTAGCACCATCGTTCCACCTTGATAAGAATAAGAGTATTAACCTGTCATTGTCTTCACACTATCACTGTCACTATACTATCACTATCACTATCACTATCACTATTAATTTCATTGTCACTATAACTAGCACTATCATTGTCATTGTCATTGTCAACATCTCAACCTGCACATGTCTCAAATTTGTCCTCCAAATCTATAGGAAACTTCTTCCAAGATAGTCTCAAATCTGTAGCAAAACCCTCTTGTGCAAGACAAAAATATGTCTTCCACATATTCATAAACAAGGCTAAAACATGTCCTTCAAATATGTGATTAAATCCTACACGAAGAATACCAAAACATATCTACAATATGACCTTCAAATATGCATCAAAATAACCCTTCAAATCTATAATAAAACCTTCATAAAGAAGACCGAAACATGTCTTCCAAATCTGCAATAATTCCTTCATAAAGAGGACCAAAAAATGTCTTCCAAATAGGTAATAAAACCTTCATGAGGAGGACCAAAACATATCTTCTAATGCAATATAACGTTCATGAAGCAATCATCCATAGACTTCACTTGTTTGCTTCTTCAAACCCTTACCATCATCATCATCTTCAAACCCTATGTCATTCCAATAGAGGAGCCCTATATCATGACAATAACATCACCATAGTCCGTACCAATAAGATCACAATAATCTATGGCAATAACATCACCATAATTTATTCCAATATCACCATGATCTATGCCAAGATCATGACCATAATCTATGCCAATATCACCATGATCTATGTAAGTATCACCATGATCTATGCCAAGATCATCACCATAAGCTATGCCAATATCACCATAATCTATGCCAAGAACATCATCATAATGTATGCAATATCTTTAACATGATTCACCAAGAGAGAAACCCTAATACATATGCAAGATCCATACCTTTGCCAAGATCACAAGATGAAGAAACAATAGAGAAACCCTAGCGATGCACCATTTCCTTCACCAAAAGAAACCCTAGATCATGTCATCACATAGGTCTTACAACAAGATTTTCAATGAGCTATAAGTTTGTGATTCTAATACCATATGAGAAAGTTATGCAAGATTCCCTCAAGATAAAGAATTAAAAGAAAAACCCATGATCATCCTTCAAACTTCATAAGATCCTCCTCCAAATGTTGTTCTAGTCCCTTTTTAAAGTGTGCATGAGAGAAGAACTTGGATGATAAAAATGAAATGATCTAACGAGTATTTATACCTTTTCAAGTTACTTTTTAAATTACTTTAGGGTAGGTTGGCCTAACTTATTTTTATTTTTTTCTTCCACATTTTAGGGGATTCTTCAATGGGTCAATGACCACATCATGACTTCATCAAGGGGTTTCTTGACCACTTCATGATTATATGGACATATCATCATTACTTTAGGGGATTCTTTACATTTCACATGGTCATGTGGACACATCATCATCACTTTAGGGGCTTCTTCACACTTCTCATCATCATGGTCTTGTTCACACATCATCATCTCTTTAGGGGCTTCTTTACATTTCACATGGTCATGTGGGCACATCATCATTGCTTTAGTAGCTTATTTACACTTCTCATCATCATGGTCTTTTGGACACATCATCATGTCTTTGGTAGCATCTTTAATGGATTTAGGGGCTTGCTCCAATTGTGTACCACTCAAAGTGGGAATGTGGAAACATACACATGTTATCTCATCCCATGAGGGCCATGCTTAATAGCTATGTCATAAGGGGACCAATTTCGAGTTATATACACTTATGTTAAGGCTCCTTCAAGGCTCTCCAGGGCTTCTTTAAGAGGACATGTGATTACTGCTCTAGGGGCTTCTTCAAACAATCTTCCTCTATTATTGCGGTATCATCATCATCATTACCATTTCCACATTGTCATCATCACTACAACTTTGATATCAATGACAAAATCACTCAACAATTACCTAAGATCGTGATGTAAATGACACAGATCTCTTCACCATGTTGACATCAATGAGAACTTCTTCCAACAAAAAAAAGTAGTATACAAATTTAATGGAGAAATGGATACCTAGGATATCTAGTGAAAATAGTGTTTTTTGTTTTGAATTGGAAAGGTGTATTGGGAGGGGGGTTCAAAAAAATGTTTTGCAAGGCATTCCTTAATATCTATTGAAATTAGGGGTATTCTTTAATATCCTACTATAATGTCCCTAAAAAAATACACTTTAATTTTTTTTTGTATGGGTCTTGTTTGTTTATAATGGTCACAATGGTTTGTTTAAATTAACTTCATTACTGAGAAGTGAGTCGGTGAATTCTACTAGTTTACGATCTTCCTATCAGGGATGTTTTCTTGTTGGAAGTAATCTAGTCCTTTGTTTTTCCTTGTCTATTGTTTATGATAAGTTCTAATCATTTAATTGATGACTTTACGACTGGTTGTTTTTAAGAAGTGTTTTGAGTATCACATGCATTTCTTTTTATGGTGAGATATATTTCCCTATGATTGAAAACCTACTCTTTGGATGATCCTATCCTAGTTAGCCGTAAAAGCTAATGCATTGTTGTTATTAATTATTTGCAGGTCCTAAATTCTTGGCTCATTCTAAGGTGTGCAAGCCATAACTGCTAAGACAAGGGGTAAGATTTGGATTTGTGCTTTCTACAAGTTTATAATGGTCCTAAAGGGGGATGGTAATAAATACCATGGTGTTCTTATGTGATAAACCCTACACATTCCACGACTTTCCTATGGGATAAATCTTATACTTCTACACTAATGAACTATAGTATACCCTATGCTAAGTGAAGGTTTTGATTTAGTGAAGCGCTGGTATTTGGAGGTTGGTGAAGCATTAATGGCTTCCATATGATGGGAATGATTTATTTGGGTCCACGTGGGTTGGGCGCTTTCTTTGGTCACTTCAGTATGGTAGGGATTCATTTTTGGAGTTATTCTAGTCACAGTACTTTGGTTTGGAGGAGCGGGAAGCCAAGGGATTCCCCTCTGCACTTTCTTTACATAACACTTGTTGAGGTATGGCAATCGCTTGTTGTCTTGATTGAGTTCGCTTTCACTGGTCGTGGGTTCCAACATGTAAAACTCAGGTGATGGTGGAGAAAAACGTGTATTGTTACCTTCTGCATTTGCTTGCTTTGATGGAAGTCGCATTGGCTTGTTGGAGGTGACATTGTTAAATGCTTAGGTAATGTTTGGGAAAATCGTATGTTGTTTCTCTTGTATTAGTTTTACCCTATATTAATTTGTTGATATCTAATGAATTTCCTTGTTGGTGTTTGATGTAGGTACAAGAGAAAGAGTGCTTGGAGCCATACTGTGTGTTCCATGCAGAGCTTGATTCCACGGTAAGATCATTGTTGTAATCCCAAGGTTTAGAAGGTTATCATGGATACACTATAAAATATAAGCAAGCATATACAAAGATACAGATACAAGAGACGAGATAGAGAGAGAGACAAGCCTTTATATTAACCAGCAATATTAGAATACAGTCATAGAACCAATCTTCTATATTACATCAGCTCACTAGCCTAGCCTTATATATATCTGCAAATACAGTTACATAACCCTCTGTCGGTTTATCCAACTGAACCGACCTATACAAGTCGACGTGACCTGTCGACATGTGATGCAGAGTGGTCGAGTGGAGGGCCTAGTTGACAGGCCAACCTAGGCCCCTCCAACATCTCCCCCACCTCAAAATATTTCTTCATCCCGAAGAAATGGAGAGATCAAAATTTCAAAAAGAGTTATACAGACGGTTATGATAGAGGAATGCTGGAATCAATAGCATCAGGTATCTGGAGACAGGCTTCGATGATAACTTCAGCAGAGATAGAGAGGTGGTGCTGGAATTCTTTCCAAGTGCGGAGCAAATTCTGGATGTCTACGGTCAGAGTTGTGAGTTTCGGCAGATTTTCCATTTTTTCATGGGTGGATGTAGCCTGCAAGTGGATCGTGTCGGGACCAAATATGTTGATTGTATTGTTGGCAGCAGCAAGTAACTGATGAATTCGAGGATGAATTTCTCCCAGTTTATGGAGGCCTCCTCGGGCTTGTGACATCCACTGTACTTCTTATTTCTCTAACTTATCCAATTTCTTGTTTACCAGGATGATCTGGTTAGCAAGTTGTTCGATAAGGGATTCATCTGCAATCAAGTGTTGTTGTTGAAGCTTGCTTAGCAATGCTCTTGTTTTCTGAAGATATTTGTAGACGTCGCCATAATAAAAATACCAATTATTCAGAACTGTGGTGAGTTTTTCTGCTTGATTAGCGTATTTCTTGAGTACTTTGAAGGCTTCTGAAAAGGCTGTAAACTGATTTGTCATGAGGGAAGCTACCTCAGTAGCTTGATCTTGTTGTTTCTTGAGAAGCTCAGATTGTAGCATCGACACGACAGATTCCAATAACTGGTATGCCCTGTCTAGAGGTGGTGTCATGTCGGAGCTAGCTGGAAGCGGAACAACTTGCTGAGATAAGGTTCATAAGGTTATCATGGATACAATATAAAATATAAGCAAGCATATACAAAGATACAGATACAAGAGATGAGATAGAGAGAGAGACAAGCCTTTATATTAACCAGCAATAGCAGAATACAGTCATTGAACCAATCTTCTCTATTACATCGACTCACCAGCATAGATATATATATATATGAAAATACAGTTACATAACCATCTGTCAGTTTATCCAACTGACCTGACCTATACTAGTCGACGCAACCTGTCGACATGTGCTGCAGAGTGGTCAGGTGGAGGGCCTAGTCGACAGGCCAACCTAGGCGCCTCCAACACTCGTGCTCTTTGAAGACTTTGTTTTCTCTAGTGGAGGAGTGGATATACTTTTCCTTTAGTTGGATTGTATAGAAAATGGGATTTGGTTTTTTGCCTCTGTGGAGTGACAAGGGTTTGGGCATTTTTTACATAGTCTCTCGTACTCTCTGGAATGACTCTGTTTTATAAGAAATACCATGTAATTTTTATCTCAGGGTTTATTTCCCTTTCTAATTCATGGTTGTAAAGGATCTTTAAGCCCGTGAAAGAGATTTCCATGGTTAAAATGTTTATTGTATAAGAGCAGTGACTCTCTTCTTTCCCTTGGGTCTATATAAATATTTGGTTTTGTGTTTCTATACTACCTTTGGATTTCTAGTGTAATGGATGTTTAATTGAGTTCTTGGTTGAAATGTATTTCTCTGTCTTCTCAGCATACTATAGGCTCTATGTTGTTTTACATTTTAGTGTGGGTACGCTTTTCCTGAGTATGATATTTTATGGCTGGAAATACTATGGTTCTGGGGTTTGGTTTATTTGGGCATTTTCCCTGCAGTCAATTTCCTCTCCTATCCTTTTTTCCTATCAGAGTTGTGGCAATAGCAAAACACTTCTAAAAACGAATCCCTCACCGGATTCAATCCTTGGTTGGGTGAATTATAACTTGGGAAATAATAATATATATTGAGATGTTTTTTCTTTTTAGGAAATCCCTAAGTCGATCATGACTTCTGTAAGGTATTCGTTTAAAAGTGATGGTTGGAAATATTTTATGTTGTGAAATATAGAGACCTTCAGTCTGTAGTAGCGTTGATGACTTGCAAATTCAAAGTGAGATTTGGTTCTAGCTTAGTCATGAAATGTGTGGTTTTCTTGGAGTGTTATGATAAGTCGGCGTGTTTGAAATATGAACTGAGAGTTCTGTTGGGGTTTTACTGGGAAGGTAGCATTTAAGATTAAATGTGCTAATTTGGAAAATAAATTATTTTTGTCACGGTAATTTCGATGTCCTTTTTATGTGTAAAAATTTAGCATTTCAATGCATAATTTAATTTATAAAATGAGCAAGCTAGTTTGGGGTTTGAAAGAAGGGTTTGTGGTAAACCTAGATTTCTAAAGCAGAATTATATATTAGTTTATGAGTGACCATATCCAGAATATAAGAAATACTGTATGCCTCCTGATAATAAATTTTACACAATGAAATCATTCATGAATGTTACCATCAAAATTCTATCCAGATTTCGACACCAGTTTCTTCATAAATAATAATGGAAAATACTACCTACATAATCCTCATGAGATAGAAAGTATACATGCGATCAATGCATAATAAAACACTTGTTTATCATAAAATAATAAAATAATTATCACTCCTTTTTTTCTTTTTATCCGACTAACTTGGAGACTGCCATGTTCCTCCCAACCGTAGATCTCGAACCGTTCCTAGTTCATTTGCCAGATCATCCCCGAGATGAATTAAGCATGCAACGAGACAAGAAGGCCTAGGGAAATGTAACATCCCCAATAATCCTGGTTAGTAATTTGGAGCATTTTCAAAGGTTTCTTCACATTTAAAATCCCACTAATAAAATTCACTAGGTTTAAGGACAAAAATTCTATATTTTTTGCATTGATAAAAGGTGATTAGTTCATAGAAATTATATAAGTCACATAACACATTAGTGCATAATCATTTAATAACATCATTACCTTGGTCGTCTTCATGAAATTCTTATCCATTAGTGATAACATACATATACCAGAAATAAACATAAAGTACATTTCCTGATCAATATGGAACAACAACGAATTAGACATTTGTCAACATATACTTATGGGATGACATAGTTGACAAGGCAATCATAAGTATCCAAGGGAATTAACACACATGAGGGGCACATAAAAGAGGGACGAAAATAACATGGTTCACCCAATCTAGGGCTATTGTTGATGTATTTGTAACTTCAGAAGATATTCACTTGCATATTGTTTGTATTACATTTGTACTTTATTTGTATCCCCAACGAAGATGTATTATTCCTCCAATTGGAAGTGTCGTCATTTGTATTTTCAAGTGTCGCAAGTCTTATTGTAAGTGTCGCAACTTATATTTGATCGGTTATTAGACCACCTTGGTGGGGTCATCCCTGTATGAGTTGTGTGGGTCAAATGGTTATTAGAACACCCTAGTGGGGTTGGCCTAGTCGGCATTATGTTAAGTGGTTAAGTTGGAGCCAACCTAATTAGAGTTAAAAGTCAAGTGAAGTAAAGTATAAATAGAGAGTGTGACTCTCTCATTTATTCATTCACACACTCACTTCACATTAGTGAGAGAGAGGAGGAGTGCGCACAAGTGGAGGAGGAGTACCTGATGTAGACATTTATCTTTTGGGGCTTCATCTTTGTGATCCTTGTATTGGTGCTTATTCTATCTCTAAGGAAGTTGCGGAGTTTTTCACCTTCTTGGTTTTCCCCGGTGAAATGCTTTGTGTCTCTTGTCTCTTATGTTTGATATGTTGTACATGTTTTTCTCTCAGTTAAGATCCTAGATCAGATTGAATTAAATGATGAAAAATTAACATGGTATCAGAGCTATCCTGAAGGAAGGCATTGTATGGCATTTATGACGCTTGTTGCAATTGAAACAAATTTGTGTTGCACTTGCGACAAATTGGACGCTAGGGATTGGTATACTAAAAACCAGTCATCGTGGAACTTTCTCTATAAATCAATTTTGACAAAGTTTTTGGATCTGAAACTTCTACAGATCGAAGATGAAATGCCCATGTATCTTGTGTCTGAAGGACAGACTCAAATTCATTTTACTTTGTGAAATATGATCCGTACAAGTTAGGGTTTCTGCCTCTTTCAGAATGTAGTCCTAAACATGTGACCTAGCCACAGAGGTCATATCTCGGGTTAGGAATTAACACACATGAGGGGCACATAAAATGTTAAGATTTAATATGCTAAGACAGAAAATAGCAACATTACATTCCATTTCTCAATAATAGCATATACAGGATCACTGAAGAAACAACAAGCACAGCATAAACACAAGAGACAGAGATTTATCCTGGGAAACCCTCATGGGGTAGAAAACCCAGCAAAGCTTCCTCAATATAGATGACCAGCAATATACAAAGATGAAACCCTGAGACATGATCTCCTCCTCCACAATAGCAGACCTCTCCTCCACAAGTGCGCTATCCTCAAGTGTGTGAGTGAGTCAAATGAGGAACACACCTCCTCTATTTATACACTACACTGACATGTATTTTACATAGGTACACGTAGGCTCGTATTTAACCAATGGGTTAAATACCCTACTACAACTGACTGGGCCGACCCCTCTAGGGTGGTCTAATAACCCTTTGACCCACATAACACATAAAGGGCCGACCTCCACTAGGGAAGTCTAATAGCCCAAGTTACCACATTCTGACGGAGGAATAAACATCTCCGGAATAATAAAGTACAATTATAATATTCTTTGAAGTTACAATATCTCAACACTCCCCCTTAACGAGAAGGATATTATAACAACATCTGCACGAGCAAGGAGTCATCAACATCATACATGATACATCTATAAATCATTGGAAGTTTTCTCAACATCATCAGTAACTCAACCAGTTACTGGAACATCTTCAATACTGGAATATCAACATCATCAGAGTTGATAGTACTCAATCATCAGCATCGTCATAATACGCTATCAACAACATCGCCATGACACGATCATCAGCATCGCAATCACACGATCATTAGCATCGTCATCGTCATCGTACGATCATCAGCATCGTCATCGCACGATCATCAGTATCGTCATCGCAAGATCATCAGCATCGCCATAACATGATCATCAGCATCGTCATCATACGATCATCAGCATCACGATCAACATCGTCATCACACGATCATCAACATCATCATCACACAATCATCAGCATCGTCATCATACGATCATCAGCATCGTCATCACACGATCATCAACATCATCAAAGGATGATGTGAACCAGTCATGTACCTTTTGAACCGAAGTCCAGGGATGATCCAGTCCTATCATGTTCTCGGAGACCTCACGTCTACGGCTCAGTTTACAGGACCAAAGTCCAAGGATGATCCAATCATTCACCGTGCTTTTAGGACCTACGTCCAAGGATGACTTAATCCTCAACCGTCCACCAAGGACTTCATTCTCGAAGACATACGTCTACGGCTCTTCTTTCGGACTGAAGTCCAGGAATGATCCAATCCCTTCATCATCGAAGACATACGTCTACGGCTCTTCTTTCGGACTGAAGTCTAGGAATGATCCAATCCCTTCATTATCGAAGACATACGTCTATGGCTCTTCTTTCGGACTGAAGTCTAGGAATGATCCAATCCCTTCATCATCGAAGACATACGTCTACGGCTCTTCTTTCGGACTGAAGTCCAGGAATGATCCAATCCCTTCATTATCGAAGACATACGTCTACGGCTCTTCTTTCGGACTGAAGTCCAGGAATGATCCAATCCCTTCATTATCGAAGACATACGTCTACGGCTCTTCTTTCGGACTGAAGTCCAGGAATGATCCAATCCCTTCATTATCGAAGACATACGTCTACGGCTCTTCTTTCGGACTGAAGTCCAGGAATGATCCAATCCCTTCATTATCGAAGACATACGTCTACGGCTCTTCTTTCGGACTGAAGTCCAGGAATGATCCAATCCCTTCATTATCGAAGACATACGTCTACGGCTCTTCTTTCGGACTGAAGTCCAGGAATGATCCAATCCCTTCATTATCGAAGACATACGTCTACGGTTCTTCTTTCGGACTGAAGTCCAGGAATGATCCAATCCCTTCATTATCGAAGACATACGTCTACGGCTCTTCTTTCGGACTGAAGTCCAGGAATGATCCAATCCCTTCATTATCGAAGACATACGTCTACGGCTCTTCTTTCGGACTGAAGTCCAGGAATGATCCAATCCCTTCATTATCGAAGACATACGTCTACGGCTCTTCTTTCGGACTGAAGTCCAGGAATGATCCAATCCCTTCATTATCGAAGACATACGTCTACGGCTCTTCTTTCGGACTGAAGTCCAGGAATGATCCAATCCCTTCATTATCGAAGACATATGTCTACGGTTCTTCTTTCGGACTGAAGTCCAGGAATGATCCAATCCCTTCATTATCGAAGACATACGTCTACGGCTCTTCTTTCGGACTGAAGTCCAGGAATGATCCAATCCCTTCATTATCGAAGACATACGTCTACGGCTCTTCTTTCGGACTGAAGTCCAGGAATGATCCAATCCCTTCATTATCGAAGACATACGTCTACGGCTCTTCTTTCGGACTGAAGTCCAGGAATGATCCAATCCCTTCATTATCGAAGACATACGTCTACGGCTCTTCTTTCGGACTGAAGTCCAGGAATGATCCAATCCCTTCACATGTTCATCAAGAACATGTATCCTCATCATCATAACATGTATCATCATCATCAAAACATGTATAACCATAACATGTATCATCATCATCAAAACATGTATAACCATAACATGTATCATTATCATAAAAACATGTATAACCACAACATGTATCATCATCATCAAAACATGTATAAGCATAACATGTATCATCAACATCAAAACATGTATAACCATAACATGTATCATTATCATAAAAACATGTATAACCATAACATATATCATCAACATCAAAACATGTATAACCAAAGGCATGTATACATCTATCATTAAGAGCATGTATACATCTAATCATCAAAAGCATCTAACATCAAAAGTATCTAGCATGTATACATCTATCATTAAGAGCATGTATACATCTAATCATCAAAAGCACCTAACATCAAAAGTATCTAGCATGTATACATCTATCATCAAGAGCATGTATACATCTAACCATCAAAATAAAGAATATAAGAGTCCTAAATCTAAATAATTCTAGGTGAGTAAGTGCAAAGAAAAATAAGTAACCTCATCATTGATGAGATAGGCTTGTCTGTCTCATACTGTGCTACTCCCCCTTTCGAGGAGGGTTCTTTTGAACTACACCAAGCTTTTCTCGGAAGTGTTCGAACTTTACTCGAGACAGAGGTTTGGTCAGGATATCAGCAATCTGATCCTCAGTGCTTATATATACGAGCTTGATAGCTCCTCTTTGCACCATATCTCGTATATAGAAGTATCGGATTTCTATGTGTTTTGACTTATCGTGGAACACAGGAATTTCAGTCATCTAAATGCAGCTTTGATTGTCACACATAATCACAGTGGGATCCATTTCTAAGTCAAACACTCCATATAATAGCTTCTGAAGCCACACTGCTTCACAGCTGGCAGAGCAGACAGCTATATATTCTGCTTCAGTAGTACTGAGAGCCACACTAGATTGTTTCTTGCTAAACCATGAGATCATGGTAGAAACAAGACTATAACATCCACTTGATGTACTCTTTCTGTCTGAGACACTTCCTGCCCAATCAGAATTTGAGTAACCATGTAACTGGAGTTCAAGACCTCCAAGATATTATAGACCAAAATCTAAAGTACCTTTTAGGTACCTCACTACATGCTTTGTAGTTATTAAGAGAACCTTTCTGGGTTCTACTAGATACTGACTTAGGGTATTTACAACAAAGCATATATCTGGCCTAGCATTTGTTAAATACGTCAATGACCTAAAGATTTGTCTATAAATAGGGTTAGGTCCACTAAATACGATGAGTCATTAACTAACAACTTCAAGTTGGAGTCCATGGGAGTGGCCATGGCTTTATACTCCAACACATCAAATCGTTTTTAGAAACTTCACAGCATACTTACCTTGAAATAAAAGATTCCTTTTGGATATTGCCATACTTCTAGACCTAAGAAGTAGTGCATTAATCCGAGATCTTTCATTTTCATTTCTGCAACCATTTTCATGACCTGTTTCTCATTCCTTGTCAGAAAGAGATCATCGTCATACAATAATGGTATGAAAGGTTCATCATCCACAACCTTAAGGTAAAGGTTAGGATCAGCTTTACTTCTGGTAAAGCCCAAGCTTTGTCATGAAGCTGTCAATTGTCCATTATTCACACTCTGCATTGAGTGATCTTCTGCATATCTATCTGTGCCATCTCTCATCAGATGGGTCTACTAATATGAGCCTCAAAGTCATTCGAACTCTATGGTGAGTTTCTTCTTGCATCCATGTCATATGTGTATAGAGGCCATATTCAACCTTGTAGCAAGGGTTGAGATCAATTGACTACTGATCCTGGGAACCCATACAGAACCTGATTACATTATTAAGAGAATGGTCAAAACATCTCATCATGATTCTCTTCCTCTTTCTAAGAGAATCTCTTAACCATAAGCTTTCTATAGTGTGTTTGATTTGTAAATCCTTTTGTTGAACATCCATCGCTTGTTCATCATTCATCATGATTTTTCCTACAAATCAAAATTAAGTACAGGATTAGTAATACTTCATAATCATCAAATCATAATAACCTATTATGCATACAGATATCATTTACATAGTTATGCAACTAATTTGACCAATACTTTGGCACAACACTTTCCCATATCTTGTATGCATACAGTGGCTATATATATGCCTTCCATCTCTACCAGAACATACTATCGAGAGTGTGCACAGCTCTCGGCATGTCAGCAAAGAGGTTTCATTCTAGACAAGCAACAATGGAATGTTTGTCCAACTTACCAATCATATGCACATTAGTAGTATACTGTTCAATGCTCTATGAATGTTTATACTCAGCATTATATATTCGAGGAATACAAATATGCATACAACCTATTACAGGCAATATCATTACTATTTCAAATAACAACTCGAATACTTATCTTTTATGTTTGTGTGGTTGCCTCCCGCTTGATATTCTGTATGTCTTTTGAACTTCTATTCATTCTGTACCACTGTGCATGCTCAAGAGTCATCCTCATGATCTCATGCACAAACATACACTCATTAGTATATTCTAAATGCTATCAAAACATTATAGTACTAAATAATCTTGAAAATGTATAGTCATGATTATAGTTAATAAACATTAGTATTCAAGATTTCAGGGAAGTCTTCTTTTACTCATGCATATCATCAATCAAGATAAAAGATATAATATGCATAATCTCTTGATTACTAACTTTATGAATAAGCATAACCAATCATTCCAAGTATACTTATATAAGGGATCCTAACACAAGGTAAGATTCATGGGAAACATACCTGGATTAGTATACCTACTTGGTTATGTACAACACACCTAAACAATCTCTTCAATGATTTAGAGATCCTGAGCTAGAACCTGCATGTCTCATAGGTTAAGCATAATATAACAAAGTCATACATACCTCGTAAGTAGAACAAAGATTATGGATGAGTCTTTGTCTTCATGTTTTCATGGTCATGGAACCTGATTTGTCTTTTGTGATGTACCTGTATCTTGTTAGAAGACAACATCAACCTCACACAACATCATAATGCATTAGTACAATCATAAGTGTCAACACCCTAACCAATGAATATCTTCTATCATGCATTCATAATTTTGTTAAGGTTATACGACA